>WELB01000116.1:319916-340073 GCA_009602725.1 Spirogloea muscicola
GGCGCGCCGCCGCAGCGCGCCATGGCGGCGGCGGCGGCGGCGGGCGGCGGCGAGTTGTGGGTCCGAGGCCAGCGCTGCCGAGAGGAGGATGGGGCGGCACGCCACGTGGCGAGGAGGACCTGTCCTCTGCAGGGGCATCGCAGGGAGGTCACCGTCGGGAGGAGCATTCGAGCGGCCAGGCCGTCGCAGCTGTGGGGTCTGCCAGGCGGCATGACCGTCTCGGGTGTTCCGTGGCCGGCCTATCCCCGTAGAGGATCCCCTTTTGGCGCCACAGGGCCTCGGTTCGAATCCAGCGCCGCCGCAGGGGCCGCCGTTTCCCGTGCGCCCTCCGCGGCGGCTGCGGCGGAGGCGGCGCCGCAGCAAGCGGGGGCCCACAGCCGGCCGCCGCTGTTCGGACTCGCCCTGCGCGGCCCTGGCGGTCGCTGCATGCAGGCCTTGTAGGCGCTGCAGCTTCGTGAGCGTGGCATGCATGACCGGCGCCTTCGAGGTGGTCCGCCGTGGGGGGCTGTTGACGGCTACAGCTGGCCTGACGTCCAGGAAGGGATGCCAGGAGCACCTGGACGCGGGGATTCACCCTGCTGACATGCACATTGGGATGGGACTGAGCATAGACGCTTGCCACATACCGTCGGCTGAAACCGAGAAGTGAAGTCAGGGGACGACACGAGACAGAGAAGACGTCAGCGGGAGCCCTTGTTCTGCTACTGGCCACACGATGGAACAGCTAGATCTTGCGACGGAGAAGGCCAAGCTCCTGAGCCTGGCTTTGGATCTCGGCTTCAAGGAAGAGTGCTCAGAGCGCTGCCTCGAGCAATTTGTGGAGGCCTATGGTGAGTGAGATCAAGCGATCAAGCGCCTCAAGGGCACTGCATCGTGCTCGGCTACTACAACTCGTCAACCAGGAAGGAGCATGTGCCACTATAGCGACTGAAGTTCATTGGGAGCCACCAACGGGTCGTGGTGATTCTATCAGGTAAAGAGGGCAGAGGGTTCATTTCGGTGGAGGCCTGCGGAGACGACTTCCTGTCGATGTTAGCAGATACAGCAGGGCCTGAGGAAGACTGGGACGCGGCCACAGAGATGAATCATTGGTGACCTCACCTCACAGCTGCTTCATCCTTGACGTGCTTACATGCATAGGCTGCAGACTGCACTGGCTCTGCCGTGTTAGAGCGACGCACAGTCTCTTAGGGCTGTCAAGAGAAGCCTTGGACTGGCACTGATCTGATTAGCTGTTTTCGCCAACAGGTCCTGCAATGTGAATGTCGATCTGAAAACAGGCGATGAAGAGTTGGAATTGCCTCCTTGGACATGGAGGGAAGAAGGCAAGTTGTAGCCGTAGACATGTCAATGCTTTGACAGTACCTTCTACCAGACGCAGACACGATCCTTCAAGTGCTTCCTTTCGCTCGAGGACCTGCAATGCCACAGGCCATGCTTAGACTGCTTTTGAAAACGCTCTCTCGTCATTCGCAAGTTCGATGGTTGGTATTGCCAGTGATTCGCTGGACCTGGATGTACAAAGGTGGTCTCTGTGTAGATAAGTAGGAACCCCTTGTACCTTGTGCCAGACAGATCTGAGGAGCAATCAGAGGAGATCAGGCAAAGCTCGAACAAGCCACATGTACCAAGCAGTGATCAGGAATGGCAAGCAAACGGAGAGGTACCAGTAGAGTATGGATGTCTATACCCTGATTTACTGGACGCAGATTGAAGTCACACTTTTACCTGTCTCAGCACACCGCCCTCTCTGATATGGGCTTGACTTGGAGGGTGCAGGTGCACTTTGCTGGCCTTGTCGAATGCCATGACGAGCATATGTATCCAGATGTGGCAAGTGCACTGGGAAAGAACAAACGCATCAAAGCTGGGGTTATCAACCTGGAAGAGCTCAAGTACTTGGACGACCTGGATTTCGCAAACTTCGTCCTATTCTCTCATATCAGCTTCCGGCCGCTGCAGCGACGTGTTTGCGAGGCTGCTCTGATGGGGAGGGACACCTTCGTGCTTATGCCAACTGGTGGTGGAAAGAGCTTGTGCTATCAGGTACAAGCATGAGCCCCACTTTGAGAGCCTCATGAGCTTGCATGCCGGTAACTTGTTCAGGCAGCACCAATTGAGTGGCTATATGAAGATCTGGATGAACTTACAAGGCTGCAAATCTGTGATCTCTATCCAGCTCCCGGCAACCTTAAGTCCTGGCGTTACTGTGGTTGTATCGCCGCTACTTTCTCTGATTCAAGATCAGGTGACAGCACTTGTGAATGCTCACCGGGTTCCAGCAACTTATCTCTGCTCACTTCAATCCATGGGGCAGGTGACTGCTGTCATGCAGGAACTCAGGTACCCAACAGGCTGGCCTCACTCCACTAGGAATTTTAATGCTTGCCTCCTTGGTTGTTGATGCATGACTGGCACAATGAGTATTTCACTTATAGTACATGATCAGACCTGACAGCAATCAAGTGATTGCTTCACTGACTTCTCCACTGGCGCAGCAGAGCAGAGTCCCCTTGGGGTGACAGAGATATCATACATTTGATGCTGTGTACTGTCAACTCTTTGTCCAACCTGTGTAGGAAAGCCAAGCCAACAATGAAACTGCTGTATGTTACACCCGAGAGAATTGCTGGCAATGCTGCCTTCCAAAATGTCCTGTGGCAGTTGCATGCAAAGGTCAGCAGACTCTGTGGCTTCTGCAGAGATTGATGAGCTTGGTGCTGCACTCGAATGGATACCTGCTTACAAAATCTGGTAAATTTCTGATAATTTCTAATATGAATGTATGAGTACTGCTTAAGAGTTGTCTCCTGCATTCTCTCTTCACAGGGCCAGTTGGCACGCTTTGTCATTGATGAGGCACATTGTGTAAGGTACGAGCTGCATGTGTTGAGCAGTTATAGAGTAAGGTGATTCGTTTTTATCAGGTCCACTTAAGGTACAGTTGCTGGAAGCATGAAATGATCTGCAAATGTTTGACTAGTAGCAAATGTTAATTGGAATGGTCTGCTGACACCGACTCGTCCAAGTATGGCACCACTGCAGCCAATGGGGTCATGACTTCCGACCTGATTATAAAAGGCTTGGGGAGCTGAAGGCCCGGTTTCCAAGAGTACCAATGATGGCTCTGACAGCTACGGCCACAGCTTCTGTCCGCCAGGTACAGCCCCCTGCCTGCAGCTAGCCTCGTCCTTTTGTAGTACCTTTGCAAGTGCTGTTCATAAGTAGCCAAGGTATGATGTTCATAAGTAGGTGCCCCAATGCTTTCACTTACCGTCTGTACAGGACATATTGAAGATACTCCGCATTGAGCACACTGCTGAAGTGCTTGAGATGGGATTTGACCGTCCCAATCTGAAGTACGAAGTCAAGAAGAAAAGATCTGATAATCCTCTAAAGCAGCTGGGAGACCTCGTCTCAAAGAGGTTTGCTGCACTGGTAAGACACGTCTGCAATTTTGAAATTTGCAAGTCATTTAAAGCTTGGGCATCGGCAGCTCTGGGGTCTGACAGGGCCATTTGTATTGGTGCATGCAAAATGCAGCAGTCTTACTGCAAGTTCAGCTCCTACTACAAATTGATAGGCTGCCATCAATACATTTTATGCTAGCTTCTTGTAATGGCTTGGCTCTTGGTTGCGACGATCTCCAGTGTGGGATTGTGTACTGCCTATCCAAGAACGAGACTGAAGAAGTAGCAGATTATCTGAGCAAAGAATGCAACATACCAGCACATCATTATCACGCTGGTCTAAGCACAAGAGAGAGAGTTGGCGTTCAGAATGCTTGGCACTCTGGCAAGCTCAAGGTGTGCCCCAAGACTGTACATTGTCATACTTTGAGGCAGCATTCAATGATCATGTAGGCTTGACTTGAAAAATTCATTCAGCAGTGAAATTTCAGAGGGGAAGGTGCTGCATGCCACTTGTATTCGTCAGATCATAGCACAGCACCTCTACTGCAACGCAAACTGAGGTATCTATATACTGCATTCATAGACAAACTACAAAGTGCTCTGCAGCTCTCCTCTGCAGGTGGTCTGTGCAACTATTGCTTTTGGCATGGGTATCGACAAGCCCGATGTTGTAAGCAGCTTCCGCCTCTGCTCATTGTGGCAAGGAATGTCGTCTACTGGTGGAGATGCTCATCAAGCAAGCTCCCTGTCATCATGATTGCTAAAGAGAAATGGTCTTGCCACCATGGGAAATTGTTGTCATTGTGATCCTGCAAAACTAAAACCTTTGTTGTGCATGCAGAGATTTGTTATTCACAACAGCATGTCGAAAGCCATCGAGGGTTATTACCAGGAGTCTGGGAGAGCAGGGAGAGACAATCTTCCGGCTTCATGTATCATACTGTATGGTACCAGAGACATCACCAGGGTAATCTGCATGCTCAGAGCTCCTGGTCCTGGAAAAAGCAAAGAGCGCTTTCAAGTCGGTATGCAGCAAGCCAAGCTTATGCAGAAGTACTGCAAGGAGAAGGTAATACATACCCTCTGTAGAGCCGATTGCCTACCTGCAAGAGGTGTTGTTTGTGCTGCTCAGTCCTCTCTGGTCTGAGCGTGTCAAGTGTCTTTTCTGGACCAGGACCTTGACCAGACAGGGTCACATTGTCTGTATGCATCAAGGTGGTGCTTCTCTGATAGGGCCACCACGACTTGGAGTTGAACAGGGCGTGTGCAGGAGGAAGATGTTGCTTGAGCACTTCGGAGAAAGCTTTGATCCCTCGGCTTGTAAGGCTGGCCCAAGCCCGTGCGACACATGCAGAAAGACGAAGGGCGAAAAGTTTGGGTTAGACTCTCCTTCCGACGACGACGATGGTGGATAGACGATGCCTATGAAGGCTGTACGCTAGCGTGCAGTTTGACTATCCTATGTCCATAGCTATTGCATAAAGTATATATTTACTGCTCAATATGAACTTGGGACTTGTTAGAATTGGGTACCCAAGAGTCACATGGCGGTGTTCTGTACTACAGGAGTAGAAAACTTTCCGTTTACAGAAGCCTTGATAAGGCCGTACTTGCTAGGCTCTTGTCGCTGTGTGCTTCAGCGTTTTTCTGGCCTCTTCGGAATATGTTCAATCTTTTAGTCTGAGCTGGCCACTCACAGCCTTTGCCCTCTACTGGAAGGGTCTTTCTACCCTCTTGTTGGGTTGACAGGATGCCGGTGGAGAGATGTGACTGCTGGACAATTTGCTATTGTGCTGCATTTGACAGCACCTGGGTCATTTTGTATGGGAATCGCCTTTTGTTGGACAAGAGGATGTGCAATATGGGGCAGAGTTTCTAGGGCAAGTGCAGCTTGAGCACGGGTAGGTAATAATTAAGCAGCCTGCCTACTAAAGGCAGTCACGGGCTGCAAGTAGCCAGGCGGAGGAGGCAATGGCAACACCAGCTGCCTGTGGCAGGCTGCTCTTTTGTGTGGCCTTGAGCCCTGCGCTGTGGCTTGCAGGGAGCAAAACATTATACGATAGAAGTGGCCAGGCCGAGAGCTCGGCCCATTCGCTGGCGCCAGCACCGTATAGTCCAGCGCTTGCACGGCCCTCGACAGCTCCCCTGTATGGCCGAAGCGAAGAGCGCGGCGAACACTAGCCGCCCTGTCTGGCGTTGGGGCTGCCTGCGAAGTACGGCGACCAGCTGCCGCCTCAGCGACTGAGGCATCCTGCTGTGCCAGAAGCTCCTCCTACCTCCCACTCTCAAGAGGGGAAGATGCGGTCCAAGAGGAGCTGGCGGCCCTGACTATGGCCCTGGGGGGTGGCACGCCCGAGCAGCAGCCGAGGGAAAAGGATGAAGACTATCCATGCTACCTCATCGCGGTGGTCAGCCTCAATGCGCTGCATCACAGGGCGCAGGGCTCGACGCAGGTGTGGGCGCCCAGCGGGGAACATGGCGCAGGAGCGGGAGAGCATCCTGTCGGTGGATTGCGGGGCCAGGTCTAGGTCCGCAGCCCACTGTCAGTGTGCTGCGCACGTGGACCTGGCTGCGGTCCACGGACAGGAGGCTCTCCCGCTCCTGCGCCACATTCCCTCGTCGAGCCCTCCGCTCTGTGATGCAACGCATGGTGGCGGACCACCGGAATGAGGCAGCGTGGAAGCTGTTCATCCTCTTCCTTCGGCCGCTGCGCAGGCGTGCACCCTGGTGGAACAAGCCGTCCTGAGCCACCACAGCTGCCACCCGCTGCAGAAGTCTTCCGCGTGTGCGCAGCACGATTTTCGCGCCGCGCGTGTGCTGGGTCAGACCACGCAGGTCTTCACGGGGTCGCTGCCAGTGCGTACACAGCAGAGGCTCCGACAGTGCGGCGGCAACGAGGGCAGGGTGGGTGGCGGTCGCGGCGAGGGTGGGCACTGTGGCGATGGTGGCTGAGAAGGCGGTGACGACTGCTGCGGTGGTGGCGGGAGTGTGGAGGGGGGGGGTGGCACGGGCGGCGTTGAGGGAGGCGATGATGATGCTGGAGGCAAAGGGGACAGCAGCGATGATGGTGGGGATGGCTGCGGGTGATTGAGGTGCTGGCAGTGGGGCCGTCAGGGGAGGCGGCGGCGGCGGAGAAGGTGGGCAACCCGCAAGATCTGGAACTTCGACATCGGCCAGTGCGGCAGCATGCACGACTTCACGGTCTTCTCACAGAGCAGGATCGTTTTGAAAGAGACAGATTCGTTGACAATCTGACAAGTATTTGTACATCAACGACTTGCAATCAGACTGCCGCCGGCCCTTACTACAGCTTCTCGCAGGCTGATTTGAGAAGCTGTAGTAAGGGCCGGCAGCAGTCTGATTGCAAGACGATGATGTACAAATACTTGTCAGACCGTCAACAGACCTGTCTCTTTCAAAGATCTTTGCAGTCCATTCTATCGTCACAGTCCAGCACCATGTGTTGATGTTCATAAAGGGTGCGTGCGAGTGCATAACTCCTCTGAGCACCTTGAGCCGCTTCTTGGACATTGGAGTGGTTGATGTTGTCCTCCTCGTCCGCGGGCTTGCAGTCTAGCATCCAGTCGGCATCGATTGCATCGTTGTCGTCAATGCACATGTTGTGCAAGACAATGCATGTTGTGCAACACATCGTCTCGGGGTCCACCCGCTTCTGAAGTATTCTTAAGCATGCCCCTTGAGATGTCCCAATGCCTGCTCGACCACCACTCTGGAGCTTGACTGCCTGTAGTTACAGTCCTTTTGGAGTGATGACAACCGGGCAGCCTTTGTAAGGTCTCACCATGTATCTGCGCAGCAGATAGGCTGCATCCCAAAGCAAAGAGTAGTCTCCAAGTCTCCCGCTCGCGCATGCCAGGCCGATCCTGCTCTGCGAGGAGACCGTGAAGTCGTGCATGCTGCCGCACCGGCCGGCGTCGAAGTCCCAGATCTTCCGGTTTGCGTCAGCGACCACCTGCAGGACCACTGCACGAGTGGTGGCTCTTTCACTTGTAGAAGTTTTCGGCATAATCACTTGGAGCCATGATAGGGACGTGCGGCCTGCTGAACAGGGACTTAAAGTCCCGCGAGTCCGCTTCCTGTTGCTGTTGTTGCTGTTGCTGATGCTGTTGCTGTTGTTCTACAATTCGAGTCAGTAGCGTCTCCAGCCGATTCGCCTGTGCGTCGGCCTTCCTCTTCCGCTGACTTGTCGAGGCCTCCTCCCTGGGCGCCATGCCCGGAAGATCGGTCGAGCAGCCGCCGCTGTCAAGATGTGCTGTATAGCTAACGTTGGGCTTCGATACCTGACATGAGTCGATGATGTCGAAGACCTCCGCCGCAGTGCCGCGAAGAGTTGATGCAGCCTCGCCGCTCGTGCCCCTCTTCCTCTTCTCGTCCTCGGGGAGTTTGTCGAGGCGCTTGTACTTCGCTCGGCATGCTTCAATGTCCTTGTTGAAGCTCGGATGCCCGACAATGGTGGTGCGAGTCAGCTTCCACTCGGCCAGCGCTTGGCCTGAACGAGACATGAGGCGGTGAATGTTTCAGTGACACCGGTTGTCGCGGAAGAGCGTCCGCAACGATGACGCAATAGTGCAGACCGGTGTTCACCTTGCTTGACCACGCCGCTCTTCTTGGCAAGTCGACGGCTCCTTCAGCGCGCATAAGCGTGAATATCATCTACTCATGTCTCCACGAGCCCCTACCGTCATCGCCGGGGCTGCTGCTTGCGCCTCCACCACTGTCCCCTTGCTGCTCCCGGGAGGTCGAGGATGCGCATCGGCTCCATGCCCACGCGCGCCGGAGCGCCCCCGCCCGCCGGCGCTGTTGGCGCTGGAGGCGCTGGCATCGGCGGCGAGGCACTGTTGCCGCTGTCGCAGGCTGCGCCCGGCATGTCATCTGCTGCCACGGCGGCCACCAGCTGCAGCTGCCCCGCCGGCTGCGGCTGTCCGGGGGCTGCGCGGCCTTGGCGGTCGGGCTGGCGCCATGACGGCGCTGCAGGCCAGAGCTGCCGGGGGAGGCTGGCCAAGCTCTCCCGGGGCTGCCGATGAGGATGGGGGACGAGGAGTGGGGCAGTTGGATCAATCATTCTTATTTTACTTTTCATCTTTTTATCTGAAGAAAAAGCGCGGCCAGATTAACCGGTGGCTGGGAGAGGCCAGCCCAGAGGAATGGACAAGGTCCGCAAGGAGCCGGAGTGCTAAGGACTATCATAAATCACAAATCGGCGCTTCAGATCACGCAGCTCGCACTGGCGGTGCCACTGGCCCGAACCCCCAACCCCAGCACTCGGCTCCACGAGCTCCGCCCCCGCGGCGGCCGGCTCGGCGAGGCCCGGCGCGCACCCGCCATGGGCGATGTGCGGGCCGAGGGAGGCGGCCGGAGGGGCAAGCGCGGCCGCACGCAGCGGCGGGACTTCCGCACGGGGCGCCGGGAGAACGTCTGGAAGCGGCCGCGCGGCGATGGCGGCAACGGCGGCGGCGGCGGCGGCGGCGGCGGCAACGGGCAGCCGCAAGGGGGCACCTGGGAGGGCTTCGTGTACGACAACGAGCACTTTGAGGCCTATTACAAGGTCGGGCCGCCACGGTGGACGGTCAGGCCCGAGTGCTGCCCTCTGAGGCCCATGGTGTGGCTTAAGGTCCACGCTAGTGGACCTTAAGCACCACGCCAGTGGGTACAGGTCCACGCACAACGGCGCAGCTCGTAGAGCAGTGATCGCAAGTCATGTGATGATGACCAGCCTGGAGCTGGTCGTGGCCTTGTCTCCATGCTCACGTGGCAGCTGGGCGGCGCTGGGGTTCTGGTCACAGGCCCAGGCGATCGTGCCTGAGGGCGAGTGGGACGCCTTCATGGCCATCCTCCGCGTCCCGCTGCCCGCTACCTTTCGCATCAATGGAAGGTCTGATGCGCCGCAGAGTGGGAGCCCCTGTCAAGTCAAGTCGCAAATGTGACAACAAACCTAAAGCCAAACGAAACCTTAAACCCAGACGAAAGATACCTGTTTGTCTGACAAATGTTGATGTCATGTGACATATCACAAGCGTGCCTGGTGCAGTGGAAAATTTGCACTTGGCATTCGGGACCAGATACAGCGCGACTTTCTCCAGGAATTCAAGGAAGGCCTCCAGGTGAGCAGTGTCACATGGAGCTGCTGAGCTCGACCTCATTGCAGAACATGTTCCTATGACCTGTCTGTCATCAGCCCGACGTCTACTGGTCCAAGTGCCTGGGAAGACAATGACAGCATGGGAGCATTGTCTTGAGTTTGTTGGCTGTCAGTCTAGTTTGCTCCTGGTGGGACGAGCAGAGAAAGATTGTGCTTTCGGTGGTGGCAGGTGGACGGGGTGGACATGGAGCCTCCATACTCTTTGCCGTGGTACTCAAATGATCTAGCATGGCACCTTAGCTACTCGCGCATGCAGCTTCGACGGCTGCCGGTCCTTGAGAGGTTTGCCCCGCTAGCAGAGTGGTCAGATTATTTTACACTGTGCACAGCCTTGCAAGCAGACAGAGAAATTATTATCGATCTACTAGTACCATGAAGGTCATTGAGCTGCATTCCCCTTCATCATAACGCGGAGACTAAACCACAGTTGTTTGTTGTGAAAGCCGGGTTGACTGATTCAGTGTTGCATGGAGGTACAGGCTTCATGAGTTTTTGAAGCGTGAGAATGAGCTCGGTAGCATCACCCGTCAGGAGGCCGTCAGTATGGTGAGGACGTCTTCCACTTGCTCCTCATTGCTTGTCAGCTTGTTGCTCGTTCTACTTAGTCCTGACCCCTGAAGTAAGCTGCAGCAGAGTGAGTGGTGAGTTGACCTCTGCTTATCTGACTGTGACCATGCTTACAAGCTAGTGTTGGAGAATATCTTCTGGATAAGAGGGGAGCTGAGATTATATGGACTGTCTGGGGCAGGTCCCTCCCCTCTTCCTTGATGTGCAACCTCACCACAAGGTCCTTGATAGTAAGCTTGGGCCACCTTTCTAAGAGACTTGAGTTGACACAGGGGCTCGACCCCATGCTGTAATTTGGTTGTCATTCACAGCCTTCCCTATCCTTGCTAGAGCTCTATTGCGTCTACGACATTGAATAAGGTCACAAATGCAATGCGAGGGTTGTGGTCCACTTATTCATTCCCAATCTCTATTCTCCTCTTTTGGGTCTTGTGCAGTGTGTGCTGCCCCGGGTTCAAAGACCTTTCAGTTGCTGGAGATGCTCCACAAAAGCGACGATTTATCAGCAGTCCCAGAAGGAGTGGTACAACCTTCACTGGCACATTGAGTCCTGCACTGCGCTCTGCAAGGAGACTCATAAATCAGCGCTCAGATCCATATTGTCATCTGCTGGCCTTGTAGAGACACTTTGCTTGTGCATCACTTGGAGGTTTGCAGTTGGCTGCTCTGCTGCAAGTTGCACTTTCTTATTGAGAATGTAGCTCCATGCTCCACATATTTGTGGGTCAGCACAGATTCGTATAATGACCTGAAAAGTGTTGTTTCAAGAGCCCGCTGTTTGCTCGCTTTTGATACATGCTCATTTTCCATACCACAGGTAATTGCAAATGACGTGGATGTCCAGCGATGCCACCTGCTGGTCCACCAGACAAAGAGGATGAACTCTCCGGCAATAATAGTGACAAATCACGAAGCTCAGCATCTCCCATCATTGAAGCCCACGGGGTCCAAGTCTGCTGCAGTTGCAGCAGGTACCAGTGGCATGCAAGAAGGGAAGACCGAAGAGGAAGGACTCTTCTTTGATAGGATTCTGTGTGACGTACCCTGCAGCGGGGATGGAACTCTAAGGAAAGCCCCCGACATCTGGCGCAAATGGTGAGCAACCCTTCTTCATCCTTTTGCATCAACAGAATAGGACCATGTTCGTGCTCAATCTAGTCTCTGTACTCTGGCGTATGCTGCAAATCAAGTGTATCCAGGCCGAGCTGTGGAGACCTTCTAGATTTTCTCTTGATATAGCTTCTCTGACTGCATTGGAGCTGATAGCTAATTGCCGCCCAAGTGCTTCACTCCCCCCGATGTCTGGTGCTTAGCACAAGATCTCTCCAATTTATTCTGGTGTGATGTTGAGCACATGTTTGTACAGGAATGTGGGTGTGGGCAATGGTCTGCATCCTCTGCAGGTCCGCATCGCTGTGAGAGGTGCACAATGCTTATTTGGTGCTGGTGATGTGTTAGCATGCTTGCGTGACATGGCCAGTTGCATCGCTGATCCTTGGTTGTCTAGTAGTTCAACCTTCTAAACTGAATTTGATTGGGCAACACAACCCAGACAGCATGGTGATGTTGTCACCTTCCTTGCTCATCTTGACATCCCTTACCTGGTTGGGGCCTCCAGGTATTGCCCTGCTGAAAGTTGGCGGCCGACTCATCTATTCAACGTGCTCTCTCAACCCCATTGAAAATGAAGCCGTTGTGGCGCAGGTAAAGTCTTGCTTGTGTGGGGATAAGCCAGCTTATCCGTGGCCGCTGAGTCCTGCTTCAGGTTCTTTGTATTCAGCTCAGCCTGCTTCTTGTCTTCCTTTGTATACAGATCAACCTGCAGAGATACAAAGCAGTGTCTTCTGAAGATGCTTGCATAGTGTTTGCTATCAGACAGACTGCCTCTGGCAATGGCACCTGGTGATGCCATGGTGGTGGAGCTGAGTCTACGTCATGTAGATGTAGGCAGAGACAATTGCACTAGCCACAGTGACATGGGTCCAGCTTCTGCTGAAAACCTCTCCCTCTTCATTCAGGTTCTTAGGGAGACAAGGGGCTGCGTTGAGCTCCTCGATGTCACTTCGGAATTACGGCAGCTCAAGCGGATTGGCGGTGTCAAGTCGTGGAGAGTAAGTATTCAGCTGGTGGATAAATTTTCAAGAGGATCAGCACTTGCAAGTAGCTAAAGAAGATGCGGGAGACTCCCTCAAAGATGATTCCAAGCACAGAAGACTTTTGGGGGGAAACATGCAAAGAGACCTTAGACCTCTCCTTTGAAGCTGCATGATGCCAACCCCTTGCTTATTGCATGCCAGGTAAAGGACAAGAAGCAGTGGTACTCGTCCTATTCCGAAGTCAATCCTCACAGAGCTGGGAGCATCCTGCCCAGCCATTTCCCAACAGGCAGAGGACACCATCAAGATCCAGCAACTGACGCTCATGAGACTCCAGAATCAATGAGCAATGTGAAGCTTCCAGATGGTGCAAGCCCGTCCATTGTTGCAGCTTCGGTTGTGTCAGACACTGCAAGTACAAATGGTGAGATCAAGCAGATGTACACTGTGGCTGAAGCTGCGAGCTTACCAGAGGAGGGAACGGCTAGAAGTGATGCAACTGCCAATGGGGCCAATGGACCGGGGAGGGCTGAGACCTTGTCGCCAGCGGAAAGTACCGACTTGCCCTTGGAGAGATGCATTCGCATTCTGCCCCACATGCAGGACACAGGGGGGTTCTTCATCGCCGTCTTTGTCAAGGTTGCTCCTTACAGAGGTGAGGGGCCAATACATACATTGATAGCTCAATGATGGTGTTAAGCATTGGCCGGTCTTGATCATTCAAGAGGCGCATACAATCAAGCCCGTGATTTTCTTAGTAACACCTTGACAAGTCAAGTACCAGATGTACATAAATCTTTCACAAATACACATGTGGCACAAGGAAAAACCAAGCAACCTCAGTCATTTCTTCTAGAAAAGTCTCTTCATGACTGGTCTAGTCCTGGCTGGCCTAATGAAGCTTTGGCACTTGCAGTTGTGCACCATCCCCGAGCAGAGAGACGCCGAAAGACTGGGCCAAGAGATCGACCTACAAGATTTGCAGGAGACAACGTACCAGTTGGGCGGGAAAAGCTGCGTGCAGCAGCAACAGATGCAGATCAAGGGACAGGGTTCCAAGAAGATGAGGCAGATACGGGGGCAGGGTTCCAAGAAGATGGACTGCAGACGTTGACTGAGGAAGACCCGATTCAGGACATGGACTCAGCAGAGCAGAGTGTACTTGAATGTGAGGACCGAAAGGTGGCCGAGGATTGGGAGGAGCCAGGCGGAGGGGAGGAAGCGGAAGCAGCAGTAGATAGCATCCAAGGTGAGGA
Organism: Spirogloea muscicola; assembly: GCA_009602725.1. Classification (NCBI taxonomy): domain Eukaryota; kingdom Viridiplantae; phylum Streptophyta; class Zygnematophyceae; order Spirogloeales; family Spirogloeaceae; genus Spirogloea; species Spirogloea muscicola. Next base: position 333,409 of record WELB01000116.1, read on the forward strand.
AGCTGTGCATGATGGAGACGGCGACACACTTGAAGAAGGTGGCGAGAACTTGCTCGAGACAGAGGATGCAGGCAAAGACCTGGCAGCCAAGGTCGAGGATGCTGAACAAGCAGCGGCCACCTTCTTGGCACCAACTCATGCCAGAAGGATCCAGCAGCAGGGGAGATGGAAGGGCGTCGATCCGGTGCTCTTTCTGGAGGATGGGGAGGTGCTCGCGAATCTCATCAGCTACTATGGGATCCTGGACACTCTGCCCCTGAAAGGGCGGCTGGTCTGTCGGAGTGATGACGTGCAGCGCATGAAGCGCCTTTACTACGTCTCGTCATCGGTGGCCGATGTGATCCGATTGAACTCCAGTACTGGGAATCAGCTTAAATTCACATCCGCCGGCATTAAGCTATTTGTATCCTCCGCACCCAGTCCTTGATCCAACGCTTGCATCTCGCATTGTCTGTCTGCGGCTCCAATCCTGCCATGCTGCACTTATGCCACAGTCAAGAAGCATACGGCCTTGTCTCCTGATTCTAAGATTGACAGACAGACCTCACCTGGGTCAGTAACTTTGTGATGTTGCAGGAGCGGCAGTCGGTTAAGGACGGGACTGTCAAGTGCCCATTCAGGATAACTTCGGAGGGTCTGCCAATTGTGCTGCCGCACCTGAGCCGCCAGATCCTCATGTGTACTCCGAGGGACTTCCGCCACCTGCTCACCAGAAGGAGCGTCCAGCTCGGCATGTTCCAAGCTCCGGCTCTGGTGGAGGCTCTGCGGGGCGTTGATTATGGCTGCTGTATCTTTGCCCTTGGTACGCTCCACGGAGAAGCACAGTTGCGCTCTATGGGCATTGTGTATGGGCCGTGTGCATCAGTTCGTTCTTAATATAGCACGTCTTGCTGCATTGCCAATATAGAAGGTTCTTGACCGTGCTATCTGCCTTGTAGACGATGGGTTTAAGCCGCCAAGCACAGCGGTTGGCGTTTGGAGGGGCAAGAACAATGTCGCAATCCTTCTCACTAAGCAGGAGGCTGCACAGATGCTCGAGCGCCTACATCTCCCAGAAGAGGTACAGACAAACTAGTCCATAGTTGCTAAGACTGTGGAGCAAGTAATTCATAGGCGATGACTTGAGTAATTTACAGGGCCGCAGAAGTCTGTCCCTCAAGCTCACTGCATGCAACTTTCAATGGGTCGTAGACCTTCTCATGGTGAAGGAGAAGAAAGTTGCAATGCTGCAGGAAGACAGCAAATGTACATTGCAGGATCACGCTCTGACTACAGAAAGAGCAGTCCAGGAGGAGGCAAAACCTCCACATCCAGTGGAAGCTCAGGAGCCCTTTAGGACAATAGCGCCTGAAGATGACAAAACATCATGCCAACTTGCGGAAGGTGTACTTGTGAGTTCATTACTTGACTCTGCAGACGATAACGGAGTCAGCAGTGCCAAGCTTGAAGCAGAGATACATGAGACACATTCTGAGCATTGCCTACCCATCAGTGATCACGTCACTAAGGGGAAACTGGAGGACCATGTACAGAGTGTTACGTCAAGACGGACAGACAAGTAGCAATTTCATCTCAAGCATTTATGTTACATCCTACAGTGTCTACATTTCCTCCTTTGCATCATTTCTTCAGTTTTGCCATACACCGCTGCAAATCCATTGGGGTCGTCCTGTCCCCACGGACATACTTGGAACCACCCACCGCACTTGACTTGATATATTATCAAAGTCAAATGTAGCAACAAGGACATTTGTGGCAAAGAATAGACACTTGCTAACTTTACTCAATGGTCTTTAATGTGGGCAGTGAGGTGCTCCTGAACAGCCAGGGCCAGAGCCTGCTTCTCCTCATGTGACCTTGCTCCTAAGCCCTTCTTAAAAGCTTTTTGGTAAAATCGCAGTGAAACGTATCCAGTTGCCACGACCCCTGTACCATAGCTCCTTCCAAGGAGCGCATGAGCGGCCCTGCAATTGCTTCGCTCATCTCTTAAGTGGCAATCAAGTGATCTGCACACGCTACTGTATCGATCTGAAGCTACAGGGAGGCAACATTTAGCAGGAAATTACTGCTGACAGAGATATGCAAGCGGCAGAGTGCAACAGGACTCGGTCCACTTATTTGGCACTGTTTGCTTGTAGGAAGGCCAGGTACACACCTGCATGCTGACTCCTCGCGGGAGTACTCCACATACACATTGCCAATCTCCGGGACTCGAATGGCAGCGGGTATGCCAGCAGCGTCGTGGCCCTCCTCAGCCTTAAGAGCTCGAGACAAAGGTGGGGTAGCCTCCACCACTAAGGGCTCCTCACCAGGAGCCTGCGGCTCTTGCTTTACAGGCGCGAGCTTGTTCGCCGGCTGTACAGGGGCCAAGGCATCTCCAAGCTCATTAGCTGCGACCACTCCAGCCGCTCTGCTAGCATCATCTACCGCTGCCTTGATTGCCCCAGCGCCTGGCCTCCCTGCAGCAAGAAGGCCTTCTCCTTCTGCTTGCTCACCCGCTGACTGTCCTCTTGTGTGTATGTCAGGCGTTACCTGTCCATTCACTGGGTCAGCAGCGAGCTGCGCAACGGAAGTGAAAAGTCCAACTCCATCGTGATCCTCCTTGGCCAGATCTCTTCGACAACCATTCTCCAGCTCAGCAGGCACATCGCCACTTTCAGCTACAAGCGCTGCTGCCATTGTGCCGCCTCCCATGAGCATTCTCCCTGGCGAGACATGCCCATTCTCGAGGTGCACTTGCCGCACTGCTTCTGTCGCTCCTTCCGTCACAACATGTAAAGATTTGACAGTCCCATACCTGCATCAAAGAAGGGCCTTACTATACGTCTTTGCAATGACAATAACAGAGCAGTGGACAGCAAGCGCAAACGACGCCAGAGGTGGCAGCCAAAGCTAGACCTGGCACATTCCAAGCGAATGTCGTCTTCAAACTCAGCTAGCTCGTCTGCTGTCATGCCTGCAAGCTGCTCCCTGGAGACCTGCCATGAAAACGACCACCATCTTTTACGCTGACATCAAAGGCTGACTTGCATGTATCGGCCTGTGTGCATGATTGTATCCCAGAGAAAAGATACGCGATGACTCCCGACTGCTGGTTCTTATGCAGCGGTGCCTATTTGGAACCTGCGGTCAGCTTGGGCTAAGCTCTCCCTTACCAGGTACTTAAGCTCCAATATCCGCGTGGGCTCCTCGAGGAGGGGACGAGCGGCAGAAGGAATGTCGTAAGTTGCTCGCAAAACATCCTCTGTCTGTGAAAAGTCATGCGGGGCAGCTGTGACGATTCAGGTTATGATGCAAGACGCTTCATAAATTTCTACTTGGAATCTTAGTTAAAGATAATAGGTAGCACGCTCGAGTGCATCCTTGAAAGAATTGGCGTCTATGTGGCAGATATTGAACCACACATTACTAGACCGGTCTCCAAGAGCAACTGCAGTGAATTACAAGCACACATGCAACTCTAATGTTAGCCTCTGAATGTCCTAGCTTTTACCTGAGAAGGAGCGCCAGTATTTGCGTGCATCACAGTCAAAGTCTTTCCAGCTAATTGCAGCCCATTGAGACCAATGCAGGCTGCTGGTGTTGTCACTGGGTCCATATACTGGCGTCGGCAAAGAGGAGAGCAAAGGACAAACACGAAATTGATAGAAATGGTAACAAGCTTAGTACCTGCACTACATTCTCCTTGGTTACTATAACAGCATCAGAACAGTCTTATTGTCTTCACATCTTCTTTTACCAATTACGACATAAAGACTGCATGTCATTGATGAGTGCACTGCACTGAACTTATTAAGTGCTTGCTTGCTGGCATGATTGTGATGACAGACTGCAGCACTGTTTAAGTCAATAACCTCACTGCTCTAAATTATCAATAAACTGATCGCATCCTCAAGCAACAGCGACACCCATGTCTTGCCTCAAGGAATGCGTAAGCAACGGCTGGCTTTTGAGAGAGGTTCAGCTCCATGTGAAAGGCTCGCAGCTGGCCGAAGGCTGTCATTATCTCCTTCACCTGCACTTTACAGAGGCTCTGAGCTGCTACGATATGATTTTTGAACCGCGATTGAATTGCTCAAGTCAATTCGCGTCCTCTCTGCATGTCAAGCTGTCATGTCACCTCAAGATTACACCATCTCTTTAAAAAAAACCAGCAAGCATCACCCAAGTAGAATGTGCTGCCACAAGCTAAAGAAGTCCAAACTTGTGCAACATGAGCAACATCTGCTGACAGAGCTTTGCTCTGGAACTGGAAGCAAGAGTAGTAAGGGTAAATTCATGTCCTAGGAGGTGTAATATCAACCTTCTCTGCAGTTAGCGAAGGAGAAACGCCCCCAATGAAGACCTGAGAGGCCCACGGGAAAGCATGTGAGCATATGTCAGAGTCCATCTACTTTTGACGAGGCCACCAATCTGATCAGGGCGCTATTCAGAGGCTAATTGCAGCTGCGTTATGCTTATGTAAGCACAACTTACATAGTGCGCTTGAGGACCTTGGCAATGTATTGATCTGCAATGGCAGCTTGCAATTGATACAACCAAAACGAGCCTTGAATTTACCTTGTTTGGTCCGTCCAGCACAGTGCTCGATACAGTGTCGGCCACTATTGCTGCCTGAACCACGCCAAGCTGGCAACCACGAAAACATTTCACCAGTATCAAGCCAACATGCAGAAGTGCATCACACATCAAGATGAAAGCAAGACCTCTACAACAAGTCGAGCTGCGTGTTGGACCTCTGATGCAGCAGGCGGTGATCATTGAGCTGCTAAAGCAGAGCACCAAAGATTAGAAGGTCTGAGTGTGTGTACAGCTGAGGCAGCATAGAAGTCCTTCGGCCGCCGGAGCTTGAGCGTAGTGCCATGCAGGGAAATGCCGTCCAGCGCGAGCGCAGCTGAAGCGTCTTCTGCAGTGATGAACTCGGCAAAGCCGTAGCTTTTCTCGGCATTCACCTGTCAAAGCGAGCTCCGAGCCACAGCTTCAGAAGCACACAGGATAAGATCCGGGATCTTGTGTAACATCGACTCACATACTCTCTAACGCCGTCGCAAGGCAGTGCTTAAGCAGACTAGGTGTCAAGCGCCCATGCAAAGGAGAGTTGCTGGGACACTGAGGAGCTGACTGTGCAGTTGATGCAGGGCTTGGAGGCGGGGAGGTGGTTGAGGCTGGCGGACAGCATAGCAGCGTTCATGAACTCCATGAGCTCGTCACCAGACACGGTGCTTGGCACGTTGCCAACGTACAGCCGCCGCGCCGGCCGCGTCGTCTGACTGGGCGTGGCTGCCGCCGCGGCGCCGCCGCCAGCCGACAGCTGCCCGGCCAGCATGGGCAGGGTGAGAGACAGCTGTGCTGGCGTCAGCGGCAGCTTCACACCTAGAGCGTCCAGCAGGACAGGTGGGCGCGGCGTGCTCGGCACTGCCGGTGAGGTGCCGGTGGTCGCCACCGTGATGGCTGCTGCGGCAGCCTGGGCTGCCGCTGTCTTGGCGGCCATGTCGGCCATCTGCCGGACCATCTCGATGACCCCCACGTCCAAGGGCACTGCCGCGCCGGCGGCCCCGGCGGCCCTGGCGGCCCCCTCCAGCACGCTCGGCTTTGGCAGCTTCCGCTCCTCATCGCCGCTGCTGTCTCTGGTCGGCGATCTGCGGCCCTTGCTGTCACCGGCAGGCGCCATGAGATCGACAGTCTCACGCCGCCGCCGCGGTGAGTACCCACCGAGGCCGCTGCGCCCACTGTACCGGCCCCTCCCGCCGCCGAAGCGCGAGCCCCTCCTGTGCGACGGCGACCACGACCGGGAGCGAGACCGGGGGCGCGGCGACCTCGACCTGGACCGGGACCGGGACCGGCGGTGGCGCCGGTGCACCTCCCGAGGCCGCTCCAGCTCCGGCCGTCGGCGGCCATTGCTTCCCCGCGCCTCCCTGTCCCTCTCTCGGTGGTCCTCCCGCCGCCGGTTCCCCCCCGCCTCGTCCCGTCGATCCTCGCGGCGCGGCCCGCCGCTCTCCTGCTCCTTGGACTTCCCCGCCAACGACGCGCCGGATTGCCGGCTGTCATCTCGCCGCTTCTGAGGAAGGTCGTTGACATTGGCAGCGCTCTGGCCCCCTTCGGCGCGTCGCCGGCCCTCCTTGGCAGCTGTGGAGGGCGCGGACGAATCCTTGGCCTCCGGCTCTTCGCCGGCAATCGGAAGGGGCGCCCTGGCCTGCCGCGTCTCGTTCCTCGTGTCCTCATCAGCCGACAGACTAGCCGGCGCGGACACGCGGCGCCGGTCGTCTGGCTCTCGATTCCCGGCGCCAACATTGCCGTCGCCACGACCACTGACGCCGCCGTGCGGAGGCCTGCCCTCCTGTGGGCCTTCCTCGAGCGCCGTGGACGACTGCGGCTGCCTGGCCTCGTTCTGCTCACTGGTGCAGGCGTCCCGGTTGCCAGCGTGCCTCTGGTCATCAGCACGGGCTGGCGCCCCGTCCTTCGCCCTCCCCTCCACCTCCCTCCCCTTCTGCCTCTCCAGCCTCTCCCCCTCCCTCCCCCTCTCCCGGTCCCTGCCCCGCTCCGCCTCTCTTCCCCTCCCCCTCTCCCCCTCCTTGTCTCTCACACCCGCCCTCCCCCTCTCCCCTTCCCGCCCTCTCTCCTCCTCGTCTCTCACACCCCCCTTCCCCCTCTCCCCCTCCCTCCCT
>WELB01000116.1:360843-408749 GCA_009602725.1 Spirogloea muscicola
TTTTTTTTTTTTTTTTTTTTTTTTTTTTTTTTTTTTTTTTTTTTTTTTTTTTTTTTTTTTTTTTTTTTTTTTTTTTCTCCTTGCACACTGTTTCTCTGACCTGCGGCCGCTCAGCAGGGGGCATGGAGCACCCGGTGCCAACTCGAGCCACCGTGTGCTACAGCGCTTTTCTGGCCCCATCGGACTCTCGTCATTCCCCTTGCTGGGCTGGCCCCTGCAGCCATCGCCCTCTACTGGAAGACTTGTTTCCACCACAGGATGCCTCTCAACGCCACTGCCTTACGTTGTCCATTCCTTTGGGCTGGCCTCTCACAGCCACCAGTCGGGCCGCGCCTTCTATTTCTCTTGCGTCGGAAGAGCTGTTTCCCTTCCGGGCTGGCCTCCCCCAGTCACTGCCACACACTGGCAGTGACAGCTGTGAGGCAATGGCTGTGGGAAGCCAGCCCGAGGGAGTGGCAAAGGTGTTCCTGCTTCTCACGCTGGAGGAGGTGTTCCTTCCTCCCGAGCAAGCTGGCTGTGGAGCGGCAAAGATGGACCACCTCCTCAAAAGTCGAAAGTAAGGGCATGGCCGTTCCAAGATAGGTGGGGCGAGGGCTGTGGAGAGCCAGCCCGCAAATGACGAGGGCACGGTACGCACAAAAGGAGAGGGATACCCAACAGTGTACTGGCCAGTGCACTGTTTGTGAGATGAGCATAGCAGAACTCTCGAGAGGGGCTAAGGTCACAGAACGATAACACGACAGAAGTCCCAACACGAGCAATTACATGTCCGCCAGACTATCTGGGGCACCAGCGCACCACCCCGCTCGTCAGTGGCCTGGCTTGGTGCGCGCCCAGCACTCTGATGCATGGCTAGAGCCTGGTTGCTATCCATGCCTCACAGCCCAAGCTGAACGAGTGATCCTCCTCCATTCTGCTTTGGGCTGGCCTTTCAATGCACCCGCCGGCACGCATGGCACGCACGGCTGATTGCGGGATGGTGAGGACAGCGGGAACGTCAGGCCCCGTCCTGTGGCATGCATCGTTGTGATCGGTCCTGCTGGCCTGCGCATGCACCCAGTAAAGCTGGCACTCTGCAGGGCCCCATGCTGCTGCAACATGGTCCCCAGCTCTGTGATCATCTGCTGAGCCCCCGGCACAAAGGCTGCCCCAAGGACGGTGCCAATGGGGATTGGCCAGACAATCTGCTGCCAACTTGTCAACACCCATGCCCCACTGAGATTGACATGACTACACTCAAATTTCGCGTGCTATGTGTACATTCCCCATTGAGGGACGGCAGAAAACGAGGGGGTTAGAATGTTGAGCAGCCAAGGAGCAAGTGGGCAAGCAACGCTGCAGGGCAACTGAGGACCCTCGCACATGGTGGTGCTGGCAAGGCCATGCTAGCATGTACTCTACTGCCATGCTCTTCACAGCCACCCACCATTGTCATGACCAGCACAGCTTAGCCTCTTGGTCGGCAAGCATGGACCTGCATGAGGCTCGCCTACGCGTCACACCGCTTAAGCAAGCTGCTTCATGCATAAGTCTCAGCCTCCTGCCTACTTGGCAAGCGCCAACTCCTGGCACTTTGCTTGCTGGTGTGTGCGAGAAGCTGGCTACCCTGGCGGGCATGACAGGCTGCACCAACAATGGCCATCGGTATTGGCAGCTGCTCCAACCTGCCCATGGCTCAGGACCTTGCGCACTTCCTTGGTGATACTGTCATACAAATTTCTGTTGGTCTGGCCCTTTGACTGCTGCTGTCTATACAGATACGATCTGTGGAGAAGCCTCACACTTGGACTGGCTTGGGAGTCGCGACTTGCATAGCCATGGAGGGTGCAACAGCAGAGCTGCTGGCTCCTGCTGCTGCCGCTCGCTTTTTCGGAGGCCGAACTGCTGCAGCCGCTGCTTCTGCTGCAGCCTCTGCAGCTGGTCACAGAAAGCGCAAGTCAATCAGTCGCATGTCACATTCGCCAAGTTCGGTGCAAGCCGACCTCAACAGACTTACTACTTGCATGAACTATCTCCATCCGCCAACTTGGCGAGGGCATTCAAAAGTGGCACTGTAGAGTAGGAATAAAGCGCCCTCGAGGGCCTCTGTCACTTGATTGAGCAAGTCGCGCTGAAAGGGACAAAGAGCCCCCCGGCACCATGACCACATGACGTTCTTGTGGACGTTGACAACACTGGTCTGGCTCACGGCACATATCTAGGAAGCATGAAGCACCCTTTGCGTGGTCAGGTAGCAGGTACTGACCTGCAGCCTCTGCCTCTGCTGCCTCGGCCTCCCGAGCAGCCAGCTCAGCAGCTGCTGCTGCCTCCTCTGCCTCTGCAACTGCCTGCAAAGATAAAAAATGGCGAGAGCTCTGCTCCCTTGAGAGCATGTGTACCTGACCAACGCGGTCCACTCGTTCTACAAGCAGAATGTGTAGCGTAATGGACACAGTAGACCTTGATCAAGAGAGAGCAGCGGGTGTAAGTCAGCATTTCAGTAAGAGGAGTCAAAGTAAGACAGATCATCTAGCGTCAAACAAATCCATGACAAGGCATGAGATTGCAATGACTGAGGCAAAGTGGGCACCTGGGCAGCCACAAGCGCGGCTTCCTCCACTGTCCTCAAGCTCGCCTGTGCTACATCCTCCTCCAACCTGGGCACGTCCAAGCTTGCATAGGAAACAGATTAGTTTGATGCCCCCTCATTGCCTACTGCTTCAGGGCACTGGCACAAAGCAGCAAGGTGTGCACACTGATGCACGGCCTTTCCGCATCATGCTTACACGCAGGAATGGGCACCGTTGGCAACTACGAAGACAATACCTACTTCATGGATCATGTATCTTGAACAAGCCATGCTCTTCACTAGGAGGCAGAAAGTGAGCCTGAAGATCTGCAATGTGAGGATGCCCAGCTTGACAAAGGCTAAACAGCATGCGGCAGCAACGAAGGTCACAACCTGCTCTTCTTGCTGACATCTTTCTTCACTCTCGCCACGCCATCACCGCCGTGCTGGACCACCAGCCTAGACCTGTCAGCATCAAGCCTGGGCTTCTTCAATGCCCTTGATAGGGCATAGTCCTCATGAAGCTTGTAGTTTTGCCGTGCCTGCAAGGAAGTGAGAGTAGCAGATGTGAACAGTCTCGAAAAGAGACTCCGGATCTACATGGTTCAACATGTCTGCAACAAATCACGTACTCCAACAAACTAGACAAGACGCGCTTATGGGGGCTGATCGCCAATGCCATTGAAACCACATGATGCACAACTAGTGTAGTGCAGAGAGGCAGGTGCATTGAGAAGATAGGTACTTTGACTACTTTGCCCTCCTCTGTGAGTGCCTTCAAGCCAGACTGCAGCAGCTTTTTGATGTTGTTGGTGGTCGAGACTGGCTTGTTCTCCTGATTTCATCCACCCACTATCTGTCTTAGTCTGAGAGTTGCGGTTGACCTTCCATTCGGATCAGTAAGAGTGGCACAACAACAGGGGCACAAGCAAACGGTTGAAGTCCGATGCTCTTGAAGCAGGAGATCGAAGCAGCAAATGTCTTGCTCACCTCTACCCATTGGACAACGCTAGTGAGGCTGGAACCCTCTGGCTCATCCAGGGCTAGAATAGCCTCAACCAAGAACTCCGCGTGCCTGTGTACATTGGAACGTCACAGTGTCAAGCAGTGCACAGCGCTATATAAAATTGGCCTCTGACCACTCCTACTGCACCAAGTCCAACCTCAGCAGCATCATGGCTTGGAGGCGGCGCTTGAAGACCCGTGGCTTGCAACTTCTGGAGCACCCAACAGCTTGCACAGCGAGTGGCCTCTGGTCCACAGTGTCAGTGAGCTTATCCTCGAGGGAAACTCCTGACCTGCATCAGCATCCTGATCCCTAACCCTACAATCTGGACGCTGGCTAGAGGGGAGACGAGCAAGGCAAGGCTATGTACGCTTTGGAGCTGGCACGTGCCAGCGCCTTTCCTTTTACGCGACCTCGGCCCTCACTTTCACCAACTGGCACCTTTTCTCCTGTGCTCGTCTCAGAGCTTCGAGCTGCAAGCCACAAAGAGCAAAAAGCAGTTGTGTTAAGTACCTGCGGAGGGAACTGAGAGTGACGTCTCGTGAGCAGACAAGACGCTCTCAGCGTCAGGCTGTTGAGCACAGGGACAGTGGAAGAGGGGGAAGCCGCGAACCACCTCTGCCGTGACTCCGCTCTTCCCTAGAAGACTTGGGCAGCGCGAGCCCGGGCGCCACGCACATGTTGCGCCACTTGTCCTGGCCAGCCCCCCAACAAGACAACGAAACCGAGGTACCGGTCCCGCAGGTAAGCTGCAATTGCCACGTGCGATGCGCAGCTGCAGTGCCCTGCTCGCACGAGGAGCTCCCGTGCCGCACGTCGGCCGCCGAGCGGGAGAGGCGGGAGACGGGTGCTGGCGTTCCGGGGGCTGGGGCGAGCTGGCTCCGAGCTCGGGCCAGAGAGCGGGGCGGGGTGCACCTTGAGGTCGACGTTGGAGCGCTGGGTGAGGAAGGGCCCGAGCTTGGCGTCCTTTTGGATGGCGCGCCACTTGCCGGGCCCGTACTTGTCCACGCCCGCCTTGAGCGCCGCCTCCTCCTCCGCCGTCCACTTCTGCTTCAGCACGCCCATGCGGAGCTCAGCCCCGGAGGGAGCCCGGCTTAGGGCTAGGGTTTAGGGCTTGGGCTTGGGGTCTAGGGCAAGCGGGCAGTGGCGAGGCTAGGGCGGAGGGGAGAGGGGCCATGGCGGGCGCGCGGCGCGGGCGGGGCGGGGGGCGCGAGGCCGCGGGCGGACGCNGGCAGAGGACCGGGGGGCGCACCTTGAGCGGGGGCGGGGTCATGGCGGGCGGCGCGGGCGGAGGGGGAGGGGGTGGGGGCGCGACTGGCTCTGCGGCCCGGCGGCGCGCCCGGCCCATGGGCAGACCAGCCCGGGCCCATTGCCTCGGCCCGCCGCCTGGGCCCTCCTCGCCTGCGCTCTCCCGTGGGTACTCATGTCACCTTAGGCACCTTAGTTTAGGTCTCTGCATCATGTAGCCCTGTTTAGTTTGCACTCGCCTCTGCTTGAACTGTGTATTGGCTTGAATTGGCCTCCCTTTTCATTTCATGCGCCCCGCGCGCCTTTCCTCGACACCTCTCGTCACTTTCGCCTGCGACGACGAGCGTCGGCCTGTTTGCAGCGTGCCCAGGCTAATGCTTTGCACCAGAAAGCTGGGCGAGCTCTAGTTGGTGGCAGAAAGATGAAAGAAGAAAGGGCTTCGAATCTGCCATCTAGTACTCAGGCATCAATTAGCGAATTTTTATGACCCGTGGTTACTGAGCAGGTCAATTCGCTGTAGGTTATGTACGTCTTTAGATGTGCTTGTTTTCGTACTTGGCCATTCGGCCTTCGTTTGTTTCGAATACACGAGACTTTTCTCGCGAGGGCTTGTTGGCCCTCAACAGCCATCGCCCTCTACTTCTTACCCGCTTCCAGGCGCCAACTTTCTCTGACCTGAGGCTGCTTAGCAGGGGTTTCTGAGTGCTTCTTAGCTGCTTAGTTTCTTCTTGTGCTTGTTTCTCTCCGTGCTTTCCCTGCCCCTTCTCATACTTTGTTCATTCTTTTATGGGCTTTCCCAGCCCCTATCCTCAATGGGCGAGCCCTTCCTCTACTGGGAGAAAATGGAGAAGAAGAGTCTCTCTTGTTGCCCTCGCTTTCCTTTGCGGCCCTTGGCCTTGACTTAATTGCAAGAAGCTGTTTCGGCACACGGCAACTCAAGCTGGGAAGGAAACAGCTCCGCCAATGTCAGGCGATGGCTGCGAAAGGCCAGCCCGAAAGAGAGAAAACTCTTTCAGTAGATGGGGCGATGGCTCTGATGGGCAAGCAAATACAGAAGTACGGAGATGGCTGTGAGAGGCCAGCCCAGAAGGAACGAACAGGCCATGGTTAGCTGCTTCGTCTGCTGCTTTATCTGGTAGAGCTTCTTCTTCTCAACCTTCTCGGTCACAGCCATCGCCTTGCTTTGGAGGAGCTGCTTCTCTTAGGCTGGCCTCTCGCAGCCATCGCCTTGCTTTAGAAGAGCTGTTTCGTCGGACGAGAAGTAGCTCCTCACAGTGAGGTGAAGGCTGCAGAGGGCCATCCCACAAAGATTGAGAAGCCCTTAAGAGACGCAAAGCGGATAGCACGCAGGAAAGGCTTCAGCTGCTCTTCCGGACCTCATCCAGGAGGTCGGGAGAAAACTTTATTCGGAGAAAGTATCCCTACACAAGGGGGCGATGGCTGTGAGTGGCCAGACCGTAAGAAGCATAAGACAAGATCCGAAGGGGCTCGAAAGCGCAAATCGCAGAGCTACGTAAGCGGCTGCTATAAGTGGCGTTTATAAGAAGACCTGAAGACCTGTACTCAGCAGCCGCAAGTCAGAGTAACTTGCAGCCAGAATATTGTCATGGCGATATCCAGAAGCAGCAGCCAAAGCGCGGCCTATCTGCAAGTCGGCTTCAAAAGCCCGGGATGCGCTGGAGCGAGACTGAGAGGCGATGCGGACCACACTGAGCGAGCGACTCGGTAAGATTGAGGCCGAGCTGCTCACCTGCTGGCTTAGCGTGGGGAAGCGCTCGCCGTGCAAGCTACTGGAGGTGCTGTACGCTGAAAGGTACGCTGAAAGGCCCCGTGCACGTCGATGCCAGCGCAACAATCTCGTCCAAAAGCAGGTGGGCCACATTCTTGCACCTTCTCTCCCTCCCCTGCAGCGCTCCCTCGCGTAAGCCTGTATCTGCGTCCTGGTCGTGCTCTGGGGCCGGGCGACTCGTTTCCAGCTGTTACATTTCAAATTTGCGGTTCCTAACCAGGAACTGTTGAGCAGCCATCGTTGTGGTCAACTTGAGATCATATGAGTACTGTATGTAGTTCAACTCCCTTGGACCTTGCCCTTTTGCTCAGCCGTCTCTTGCTGCCCTTTCACAGCCATCGCTCCCTATGAAACACTTCCCTTCTCTCCCCTTGTCCCCCCCCCGGTGCCTTGGCTGTACCTGCCTTGCCCCTGCATCCTTGAATTGAGTCGAGTTTTTCCTTCTCTCCTCTTGTTCCCCCGCATTGCCCGGGCTGTACCTGCCTTGCCCCTGCATTTTTGGACTGAATCGAGTTCGAGAGAAAGATGCTTTCATCTGGACTCCACCTATCGTGAAGTTTACAGTAAGATATTATCTCATGTGATTTGCTGTTATCAGTACGTATACGAGTAAGTATTTTCCTTATTTCATCTCAAACTGCTCTCAGTCAATGATCCGCAGAGCATAATCTGAAAGACTGCAGCACCCGAGCCCTTGCCGCCAGCTTGCCCCTCTCGACACCAGCCCCCTTCCCAACCGCAAAGCTCGTCGTGACTTGAACATGTTCGACAGGGTTCCCAAAGGCTGCCAACGTAAGGCAGCACACAGCTCGAGCGCAGGGTGACTCGTCCCCACAATGGCACCTGACACTGCCATAGTGCGACGGGGATTGGCAGTTCACACTACTCGCGTGAGGCACGATTGCCGCACCCTGCCCTTACAACCACACATATACTGCAGGGCTAGCACTGGACACGGCCCTGGCCCCACAATGCTCGGAGGCGTGAGACTGGCCCAAGACTTCCAAGTCAGCGCTTCAGGGCCAGCAGGATCTTCTTGCGCGGGCCCTGCACACAAGTAGAAGGCACTCTTCTGTGTGATGAGCCTGCGTGGTAGCTCATGAAGACGACTTGGTCCCCCACACCAGCTGTGCAGCATCACGTCTACTCAAGCGCCAGGAGGTCTCGATGCACAAAGGGACTCGACATGAAGCTCCCCTCCAAAGGCACGGGTGACAATGTACTGCACAACGTCTGGCGACCGTAAGCACGAGTGCCACGCCCTTGGGAGACAGGAGTGCACATACTCACCATGGGAATGCCGAGCTCCTTCAGATCCTGGTCCTGCATCTGCTGCAAAGCGGCCATGTCGACCTGCAGGTGACAGCTCTCGCGGACCACAGTGAGGGGGAGGCTGAGCTCAAGCAGCCGAGGTAAGTGCTCCTTGAGAGCAGAGCCAAGCCAGCAAGGTCTTGGTGGCAGGGCTGAGTTACACACTATGCATGACTGCGAAGGAGACAGACAAGGAGGCGCTCAAGGGCGCCGAGCCATCTGGAGCGGACCCCTACCTCCTCAGCTTGAAAGGTGATCAGGTACTTGCTCAGCTCAAGCGACTGCAGCAGGTGCGCAATGCTAGACTGCGCGTCCTGCACGGGGCCATGCATGAAATTCCCAGGTCAGCATTAGACAACAGCAAACCTCTGGGAGTGAAACCGTGGGTGGCCAACATGACGCCGTTGGCCACGTGCAAGCGGCAGGTGGTGGCCAAATCAGACCTGGCGGGCGCTCACCACAGTCTTCCTTGTGGGGGCCCTTGCAGCTGGTCGTGGCGGCTCCTGCTCCACTTCCATATCGTCCGCAAGCCTGTGCGCCGCCTCTGCACGTGGCTGCGTCCGAGCTGGCTCTCTCGATCTTCCCGCTGCCGTGCTTGCTCTCGCGCCCGAGCCAGACTTGACCGTGACCGTCTCTCCGCCTGCCTTCTGCACCACGGACATCAGCCGAGGGGCCGGCCGCGCAGGAGCCGCTGTGCGCACCACGCTTCCAGACGCCTGGGGGGCTGGGATGGGCCCTGACAGCTTCTCTCGAAGGTCATGCACCTTCTTCGGCCCTCCCCCCATGACAACGGTTACGCTGGTCCCGGAGCTGCCATCGATGCTCCGTCGGGCCAGTGTGGCCCTCAGGTCGCCGGATGTGCCTGTAGGACGAGCAGTCAAGGAGGCAAGCGGCAGGAGGAGGCAAGGTGGAGGCAGCGACCAAACACGGATTCCAGCACCTTGTGCAGCAAAGAAGCAAGCCACGTCGCTCTGCTGTCACATGGCAGGAGGCAGCAGGCTCTGAGCCCGCGGCCATCGCCAGTGGCGTGAGTCTCGTCAGGCGAGGTCTGGTCGTGCAAGAGGATACTCTCGGCCTTCTTGTGCACCTCATACATGTCATGCTGCCACTTGTCATTGTCCGCGGCGCCCCGCAGCCTGCGGTGCGGGTCACAGCCAGCTAGAGAGCCTCCATGACACCATCCCCGCGGCAAGATGCCAGCCGGCTGAGCAGGCTGCTCCTCACACTGCCGCTCTAGGGTTTGTTCGACACAGCAGTCAGCGGCTCAGACTGCGAGCCAGCGACCAGCCGAGCCAGGCGCCCGGCGCACCTCCTGAGCGCCGCGACGGCGGGCGTGGCGGCCTTGGGCTTGAACGTGGCGCCGGCGACGGGCCCAAGGCGGTCGGCGAGGCGGCGGCTGCCTCCCGAGCGGGCCGCCTGCCGGCCCTCGCCCTGGTCCGAGTACATCCTGGCGGTGCCCGCCGCCGCGCCGATGTCTCCCTCCTCCAAGCTCCTGACGCCCCTCACTGCCTGCCGCGCCGCAATTGGCGGCACGCCGCTGTCAGAGGCCGGCGCTGGCGCCAGCGCCACCGCTACGGCGGAGGCGGCGGCGGCGGCGGAGGCGGCGGAGTGGTCCGGGCCGTGCCGAGGTCGCATCGCCGAATGTGCGGGAGGTGGTGGGGGACGTCTCGTCAGCGCAACGTCGGAGCATGGACCGATGTGATCTGCACTTTCAAAAGCCCCGGCCCGAGGCGCTGTGGACACTTGGGCCNGCTAAAGGGCTGCGCGGCCGCCTGCTGTGGAGTGCCCGCCGGCGGCGACTGGCGAGACATCGTGCTGCCGCACTGCTCGCGCCGCGGCCCCGGCACAGCGGATTGCGGTCGACTGCGCCGCCGGTGCCGCGCCGCGGCTGCCATGCCCGACCCGTGGCCGCGGCGAGGCTCTCGCACGGCAGCCTCCTCCGCGCCGAGCTCGAGCTCTGCTCTGCTGCTGGAGGCGGGTGGATGAGAGAGGGCGACGACGTGTGCCGGCGCCATGTTCCTGCCGGGCAACGCCGCCGCCCGGCGCAAGGTCGACCTCGGCGGCCGCAGCTCCAGCCGGGTGCAGGACCGCCGCCAGCTCCTGGACACCGCCCGCGTCGAGCGCGAGCGCCGCCACAGGTCCCGCCTTGAGGCCAGGAGCGCACTCGTCATCCAGGTGCCCGCTGCCGCCTGCTCGCTGCTGCGGTGCGAAGGAGTTATGAAGTCAGACGTCATCAGCAGCCGACCAAGAACGACTGAGTCACAGTTGCAAGCGAGCCACCTCCCTGATGCATGCATCTCGTGTATTGTTGCCAGAGGTGCTGGAGAGGAAGGAGAGCTGTCGAATGCGAGCGGGATCAGATGCGCTTGAGCTGGCAGCAAGTGTATGGAGAGTTTGGCAACAGGGCAGACAGGTCGCAGAGCCTCTCTACTCCTGCCTCCAGTTGCTGCAGAGACTTGTGGGTGACCAGTGAGATAAGAATGGCACTTCCAGAGTTGCACTTGGCAATAGATCTGTTTGATAGCACGTGGGCACGGTACCAAACTATTATGGGACTATGCTGAGCTTTGACTTCTGCACTTCACGCCATTCTTACGCTGTCAGGCAAGGCGTGTGATTGTCAGCATCTGCTGGCTCCACTCGTTGACCTCCTCTCATCTATGACTGCCTCTCCAGTGACACTTGCCAGCTGTCGTGTAGCTCACACGGTTTCACCCTCGCTCGGCAGGTCCGCGCTGCAGGAACTGTCCGTTTTCCTGCCACAGCTACTCTTCTTCTGCCGACCCAATAACGAAGGGGATGTTGCTCGCCTTACTGCTGCCTGTCGTCTCACTCTTGGAGCCCTGCACGCTGGTGAGCCTCGTGGCTTTCAGCTTGTCACCACACATTCTGCTCTGGGGCTGCCTCTTCTGTTCACTCTGAGTTACAAGCGACATATTGAGCTGTATGTTCCGACCAACCTTACTTGGTCTGTGGTCATCCTGGTCACCTTTTGGCCTTTTATTTGTTCTCTCGTACAACCAGCTGCGGTGTTGCTGTTAACAGAGTCGAGCAGAGCTTTTTGTACCAAGCCTTATCCAGAGGTCCAGGGACTCGTTAATTGTCGAGTGACGAGGTTGGCGCTGCTCTGCTTGCAGTCTCTTGACCTCCAGAGGTGCTTTACTCAGCCCTGGCTTTGTTGTTCCTGCTGCTTACCTGTACTCTAACCTTGTGCTTTGAGTATGGCCGCGCTCTGCCTGTTATGTTGCAAGTGCCATGAGAGAGTACAGCTTGTATGCTTCACGAGCATTCTAAGCATCTTGAGAGCTTGGCAATGGTGCACTGTTCGCCTCTACTTCTGTCCATCGCATCAAGATGCGCAGATATATGCAGCCTCTATTGTCTCTGATTGCCATGTTCTTACACGCTGCTGGTACTGCTACTGAGGTTCCTGCTGCAGGGTAGCAGCAAAAGGTGAGCTGCTTAGGACCTGGCGGTCTCATGAGCTTGGTGAAGGTGATGAGAATGGAGCAGCAGTCCTTGTGGACGCCCTCCTTGCTCTGACGAGCCGGCAACCTTGGGCGAGCCATCTACTCAGAGTCCTAGGCAAAGGGGGAATGTTTGGGCATCTTCGCAACCTTGTCCTGCTTCAGGTAAGCGAGTCTAGGGGAGTCGTCAAGGCAACATGCTGACCAAGGGATGTGAATGAGAGAGGGGGTTGGTGGGTAGGGGTTTTGGGGGCTGGGGATTTGGCTGGACCAGGTGTGGCAACGTAGGGAATGTGTGCAGGACAAATGTCCAGCTAGATTTGCTTAAATTGTCTAGCCTCGATGAGCAACATAATCAGTGCTCATAAGTGCGCTTCATGCAATCCAGGCTCTGGATACAGTGCCAAAAATAGAACTTGAAGTGGATGTCACAGTGGTGGAGCATGCCATGCTGTTGCTAGCAGCTCGCTATGTTCGTGAGATTGAACAAGGTCAGCACGAGGAGCCAGGCGGCCAGATTGCCCTGCTGGATGACATCCCCATGCAACTCATGTCCATACCCTTCCTGAGATGGCAACGATTTCCACCACGAGAGGTGAATACTGCATCCGCAAACACTTGTCTTTGGCACTGCTTGGGAGCCCAGGTTAGGCGTTGCTTGTTCGTGGAAAGAGTTACATGCACACCTGATGATATAGCTCCTTGATATTGGCACATTGATGGTGCAGCTACTGTGGTTGTCTGCTGAAGATTTGCTGGTTCGTTGCTGCAGGAAGAATTGTGGATGCGTCTGTGGAGGTATTCTGTATATAGGCTGCATAACAGCCTCCCTGAGATCGATCAGGCCCTGCCTCCATCTACATCTCCTGACGTGCCCTCTGGCGCATGCCTCCTCGGCAATCTTGTATCCATGTGTGGTCTCGTCTTTTCACGTGGCTTCAGTGCTGCTTCCCTGGTTCGTCCGTCTACCCGAGTTGCCATTGAAATGAGTTGCTGCTTGAGCTGCTGCTCAGCGCATTTCTTTGCCGTTACCACGGCTGCTGAGTGAGGTTATTTGGCTGCTCCACATGTGGTGGAGGAGCTGCAGAGACACAACCTCACTTGTAGGCCTTGTCTGATGTTGCTGCCTTGTCACAGACGGTTGAGGCAACTATGTTCTCAGTGATTGCTGTCCATCTGCTTGAAGGCGTTCAAGCTCAAAGCTCGGCACCTGGCGAATCCAATTTTGATGGTATGAAAGCACATATGAAAGTGCATGCAATTTGCAAGGCTTAACTTGCTGACAGCACCGGAATCACCTTGACGAGTTTTGCTGTCCATCGTGCTTTGCACAGGACCAATCTGGGATGATTCTATTGAGCTAGTGGCGCTCAGGCAACTCAATCCTGCCCTTGAGGTTCAACTCAGTCAACTGGGCAGTCCAGAAGTTCTCCACCACCTTGTGAGTAAGAGTTGGCGTCATCCACCCCAGCAATGCCATCCTACTATCATTTTCAATTCTCCAATTTCAGAGTCTAATTTATGTCCCATAGCCTGCTGCTGCTTGAACACAAGATTGACACTGATGGAGATGTCCTTGTCACAGGTTGTCAATGCTGTGCCCGATTCCCCAGTGGGCGAGCTATCGCTTGGTGTCCTCAAATCAAATCCAGAGAGAATATGGAAGAGCAACAGCATTGTAGCACTATGTGCATTGCTGCACACATCCATGACGTTGTTTCCCAAGCAGAGATCGCACATTCTGACAGCGCTCGCATACTCTGCAAACCTTGTCCCCCGCTTGTGGCGGCACATGAGGGCCTGCCATTTGGGGCAATGTTGGCCAACATGCCAGCAGCTTGAAGGCAGCTACGTTGATGGTGAGCTCGGGCATCTACTGCCTTTGGCTGTTTTCTGTCCAGTGTACAGGTGCACACAGAGCCCTTTCGCTGTGAGTTTTGATTGCTCAGCGAGCATATCTAGGGTGCTCGAGTATGAGATGCTGCAGGCATGGCTTGCTGCCAAATTTCTTTGCAGTTGCATATCTTCAATGTCGTCCCTCTAGGACTTGAATGCTCTGCAGCGAAGTTTTGTATGAGATCCTGAGTCTCAGTGGTTGCACTTTACCATGTACCAGTTACATGCTGCTCACTGTGGACAACGAGGAATTCTATGAGCAGCAGAAACCACTTGCCCATGAAGACCTTCGCCTCCTAATTGTCATCTTGAAGAAGGTAGTACATGGACGGCTTCACTGCTGCCCATGCTGGGTTCTTATGTGCATTTGAATTCTTCTGTCTCACACTCAGATCGTCTGCTGACCTAGTAGGTGCATTTTGCAGGCTGTTTGGCAGCTTCTGTGGATTGAGAGCACACGATCCGTGCCTGCGGGCACGAACAAACAGCCTCACCACCAATCGAAGCCAATAGAGCCACCGCCATCCACGTTGCCTTTAACAACACTCTCAGTGCAGGCCCTCAAGCGCCATGTCAGCACTGTTGCAGCAAGGCTCCTAGCTGAGGTACTTCTTTCAGCATCTTGCCGCTGTATTTCCGTGTGTTGCCTATAACGTCTCCTTTTTGGTCTGTGTTTCCTCGCATCTTGCAAATTGTGAGCACGTCCATTGGTACTCATGGCTTGCATTACTGTACTTGTCTGAACCAGCATATACATTCGTTTGTCGTTTTGCAGCTTCACGATAGGAACAGCCGGAGAGAATTCGCCAAGCCAGAGGAGTTCCATGCTCGAGCTGACGTGGACGAGAATTTCATAACTCAGGTCTTATATTTGTACTCAATGTGTGCAACTCAGAAGTAGCATTGCTCCTTCCCTTCAGAAAGTGCTAAGAAGGAGGAAGTTGCTCCCCTAAGAAGTCAGATTTTATTTGTGAGTACACATCACTGTTAAGATAACACTCTTTCTCGCTAGTCAGGTTGGAGGTGCTGCAAGTGAGATCCTGATGAAGGCTCCGTTCCTAATACCCTTCACTGACAGAGTCCGCATTTACCTTGTAAGCAGCTGGCAGCTCTCTCAGCTGGCAGCTTTTCCCCCCCTGGTTTGGGTCCTGCAAATGGCATTGGTGGTTTTCTTGCCTTGTTGCAGCATCTGCCAAGGAAGGAAGTCCCCTTAACAGCATTGTTGGTTGAGCAGATGCAGCTAGAAGAATCAAGAGCAAGGGAAAGCGAGGCCAGGGCCCCACTTCGGAGGGGTTTGCGGCTGAACATAAGGAGAAATGCCATAGTGCTCGACAGTTATCACCAATTGCACAACCAGCCAGCCAACATCCTTCGTGGAACGGTACTGATATCTGTGACTTGTCTCCATCTTTCAATGGGCTATAGATTTGTTCTACCCGAACTACTGGCATGATATCTGATTGCTTGCTGCTTGGACCCTTGGACCCTTTGTCAGATAAGGATTCAATACACCAATGAGCTAGGCGCCGAGGAGGTTGGCGTTGACGGAGGAGGCCTCTTCAAGGATTGGATTGAGAATATAACCAAAACAGCATTTGATGTCCAGTATGGCCTTTTCAAGGTAGCAATGGCTCAAGTCTCGCGCAGTTGCCCATACTCGCAAGATGAAGTACATGCAACTGTGATGCTGGTTGCTTAGATGGTCTATTGTGTATGCAGGAGACATCAGATCACCGGCTCTATCCCAATCCAGCTTCCTACCAGGTTCCAGATCACCTCAATTACTTCGATTTTCTTGGAAGCATTCTTGGCAAGGTGGGCGTGTCACCTTTACCTTGTGCCAAGTACCTGCACTGCACCACAGACTTCCACAGCATAATAGATGAAGGTGTGTGTCCTCAAGCAAACATTACCTTCATGCGCGTCCTAACACGTTCTTCTCCTGTGCAAGTCGTGCAGGCAATGTATGAAGGCATCCTTGTGGACATTCCATTTGCGACGTTCTTCCTCAGCAAGCTGCGCAACAAGTAGGAAAGAGTGGGAGAGAAGATAGGTGTACAAGTTGTGCAGCTGATGTGGGGTCTTTTATGGGGCATGTTGACCTGCTACTGCTCCTTCTGGGTATTCATGTTGCATTTACATGCCATGCTGTGGGGCTTGCAGTCACGTCATTCAACAATGCAGTGCTGCTTTGTCTGCAGATACAATTACCTCCATGATCTGCCTTCCTTGGATCCTGAGCTATACCACAGCCTTCTTTTCTTGAAGGTGACCTGGTCTTTTCTTTCATCCAAGCACTGCAAAGCTTGCCTCTTGTTTTCAGCTGCAGTGAAGTCAAGGCTTGTCTTCAGGCTTGCATTTGAATGAGCCCAAACGGTAGTATGAAGCGATGGCCTCATTGTAGGCCCTTGTCTCTGTGTGTTGGACAGCACTATGATGGCAACATCGAAGACCTTGGACTTTACTTTGTGGTGGAGAACAATGAGTTTGGTGAGCGGATGGAGACGGATCTGATTCCAAATGGGAGAAATGTGCCAGTCACAAGCGAGAATCGCATTCGATATATTTGGCTTGTGGCCAATCACCGTCTCAATACGCAGGTCAGTCATTCAAATGCTGCAGCTGGCATATTTGAGCCGTATTGGCGTGTGGCTTGCCGCACGCCAGACACTTTTTATCTGCCCTCTGTTGTTGCACGGTATCCCTCGTGTGCAGTTTGCCTTTCTGAGTACCAGAGGTTACATCACACTGAAGCAATCTAATTGGCATGGGTGCAGATTAGGCAGCAAAGTGCCGCGTTTCTGCAGGGCTTCCAACGCCTGATAGAGCCAGATTGGATGGCAATGTTTGACGAGCATGAACTGCAGATCCTCATATCTGGATCTCGAGGTGGTTGGGATAGTGCAGATCTTTGCCAAAATACCAACTACGCGGGAGGGTATCATCAGGTTGCTTTGCCACTTTTGCTTTTTCCTATGAGAAGGGTTGTGTATCCTGCGGTTGATTGTATGTCCTCAACCCGCTCCTATGACGAAGTAGTGCAAGTTGTGAGTTGCGTGACTCCTTGTGCTGTGGGCAGAATCACTGGGTCATTGGTTGGTTCTGGGAGGTGGTGGATAAGATGGACTCACAGCTGCGTGGCAAGCTGCTCAAATTTGTGACTGGCTGCTCTCGTGGGCCCCTTCTGGGCTTCAAGCACCTGGAGCCTGCTTTCTGTATACAGAGGTGAGACAATACTGATAAGTAGGACCTTCAGCTGTTGCTTAAGTCTAAGGACTTCTCTGTTAGATAGCATTTGCAGCAGGTACTGGTCTTATACCTCAGGCTATACACTAGCTTTTCATTGTTGATGCTTGCACAGAGCTTCGGCAGACGAGACTGCAGATGGACCCATGGACCGCTTGCCGACTGCGGCAACCTGCATGAACCTCCTGAAGCTGCCTGCATACAAGAGGTTTGTGACCTTTGCCTTGGTGGAAGATCAGCTGAGCTCTTGCATTGAATCATCAAGCAGTGCCTGCATCGGACTTGATAGTGCGTCAGAGCAGCAGAGTAAGCAGATCGACAAATGGTGAACTCTGACTACAGTGCGAGCTTGGTGCTGCAGCAAGGAGAACCTTGAGGACAAACTGCTGTATGCCATCAACGCGGCAGCTGGATTTGACCTGAGCTGATGTAGTAGCTGGCAGCCAGCTTCGTAGCTCGTCTCGTTGACTGTGTTGCGTATACGTCTGGCTAGAGTAGCAATTTCTGTACAGATGTCTTGACTAAGGCGGCCTCAACTGTTCGCCTGATTCTTTCATTCTTACAGGTAGTCTCTCCACAAGACCCTGTGTTTGAGCACATGATTGACAGGCAGCTCACTCAGGGGTCATCTTTGGGCTAGTTTGTGTTGCAAGGTTGTCAAGCAGACTGTCAGTGTCTACTGTTTATTGAACCGTGCGCAGCACTGGGCATCCAATCTCTAGCTTGGGTGCTTTTCAACCCCTGCCGCAGTGTTCTTGTCTTGTATCACTCTGACCCTGTTTATCTCACCGGGCTGGCCTTCACAACCATTGTCTCCTTGGGCATCGCTTTGTGTAGCCGCATCCTTTGAATGTTGTCCATTAACAGCTTTCCGACTCAGCTTGGCCTCCCTTCATTTTCATCACATCGCGCGCCCTCTCTCCTTTGGAGGAGCTCTGCTCCGCCACAGCAGAGTGGGCTGGGTTGAGACAGCAGTAGCGGCTTTCAGGAATCCAAGCTCTTCTAAGGGGGCGAGAGAAAACTGAAAGCCAGCCTTGAAAGATTGTACAAGGTCCGAAGAAGGCGGAAACAAAGCTCATCCACACAGGACGAGGCCGTGAAAAGCCAGCCGGAGAAGAATGGGCCGGAAAGTGCCAACTGCCGGAGGACCGGGAAGGGAAAAGGGCGTGTGATGCGCATGGGAAGAAAGGGAGGCCAATTGTAGCTAACACACTATTCAGGTGAGGAGCAGCTGTACCAGTGTTAGGCTGTGGCTGTAGACCCTTTTCGGCCCTAGTCCATCCATTCGGCCCTAGTCCATCAGACAGTATGACTTTACCAGTAGAGGGCGATGGCGGTGATTGGCCAGCCCCAAAAAATACTGCACAGATATTTAATCTCTTAGTACAATAAAATAGGGAGCAATAGCAGCCACAAGGGGCCTAGTCCGTTCATCTTGGGTACATTCTTTCTCTGGGCTGGCCTATCACAGCCTCCGCCCTCTGATTCATTATTCAAGACTGATACCTTCAACCACTCAGACATCCATCCAGATATAGGTAGAGGGTTTCGAAGCCCCATGAAATATCACAAGAACCTAAATCTAGCATGTCTACCAATTCCACCATCCCCGCCTGCGTGTAACAGGGCTTGGAGCCTGCGACCATTAGACGATGAGATTAGAGGCCCAATGCTTTGCCAACCGAAATATATACCCGTTAGTAACAGTAGGTTATAGGGCTCGAATCTGTAATGTCACCATCATGAGCGGTGCGTTTGATTCAGTCATTCTATAAGCCCTTAGTGAGCATTTCATTGGAAAAGTCTTTGAAGATAATTCGAAAGTCCTAGAATACTCGGAGTGATATTAATCAACATGTGCCCGAGATAAGTATATTTCTATTCTTAAAAACATCAGAGCAATTGCTTCAGTCAAAGCAAAACCAAGATTAGCATATTCGATTCATTCTTTAGCCAATGATGGGGTTTTTGATACTGACGTAACTAAGATCTTGTTCTTCTTGTTTCGACAACTGTATTAAGACTTTAAGATGTGAAGTCACTGGAGATACCTATTACTTGATTTCGTAGCTCTATATACCTTTCTTTTGTGATGCATTCTTATATATTGGAACAAGCTACTCTAAGAATGACTCTTGGAATCTGTGGTACTACAGCTGTAGTTATTATATATTGTACAACAGGTTTATTACCCTTTCAGGAAAGGCAGGATTTGAACCTAAGTAGAAACAAGTTGACAGACTTACAATTTGCCGCTTTCAACCACTCAGGCCACTCTCCCTATGCCTTTGTCGAGGCTCGATGAGGGCCTTCGTGGAGCGTCGAGACAACCTCCTGATTCTTCAATTTTCTGCATTTTACAGGATTTGACCTGTGGCCTTCATTGGGAAGATTGTTGCTCTTTCAATCTGAACTAAGAATGCAACCATAAAGCTTTAAGATGAACTCCGTTTCTCAACTTAGTTCTCGAGATTTTCGTATTGCTTATTCTGAATTAGTGAAAGAAATGCGCGAATTCCTTCTATTATCCATATGACTTCTGTGTGTTTGACTTCTAAGCAAATCATTCTCGTCAATGAAGAAAAGTATATCATTGCTCTAATTTCTTGGGTTCTCTTTGCATAAGAGAGAGCTTTTCGAGACACAGTAATTGCTACTTTCAAAGCAAGAAATCCATCTTTCCTGTCTGAGTTTCAACGATCTATGAGCTCTCAAGAAGCTCTAAAATCTGAATTTGATTGCTCAACACCATTTGCGAAGTAATAGCTTGTGTACAAGCAGACAAATGATAGGAGAATCATGTTAATCTATATTTCAACTTAGTGGGCCCAGATGTAAGACAACATGTGGCCCCTTCGACCTTCTGTCAGTTCTTATCGGGCTGGCTTTCCACAGCCCTTGCCCCCATTGGGAGAGCCACTTCTTCTTAAGACAACAGTACATGGGCAGACATCACACAAATAGAACAAGACCTTCCGGCTTTGCTTGTTTCAAGACAACATGTTAGCCGATTTTCACAAAAAGATGGATTCCTTCGGGGCTGTGTGCGTAAGCAATTCTATTTCTCATATCACGTAAAATTCAACTAAACAAGTTCAAGAAAGGATTGCACTGCTGAAGACTAGTAACATATGCTTTCAAACGAATGATAGTGCGCAGAGGTGGCTCTTCTCTACCAGCTACAAGGATATTTGTACCTTGTATGTAATTTTGGTGCTATTGCAGGAATTACGGGTACAGGCTTATCTCATTTGATTCGTATGGAATAAGCACAAACTTGGGAATCAGGTGTTCGGCGGTATAATCAGTTGTACAGTGTGTTGATGACAGCTCATGCTTATTTGATGTTTATCTAGTAGTTATGCACTCTATGGTTGGTGGATTGGGTAATTTGTTGTTCCTATCTTGATATGGAGCCCAGAAACGGCATTTCCTCCCCTAGACTTCTAGGACCGCTAGGACCACTAGGACCGCTAGGACCGCCTAGACCGCCAAGACCGCCTAGACTGCCAAGGCCACGGTCTGTCGGTACCTTGCTTGCATCCTTGGGCGGCTTTCCCATCAGCCCTCCTCCAAGGCTTCCTAGGCCTCCCTTCTCCCTTGAACAACATCAGTGTCTTATCACTACCACCATCTGTGGATTTTACTAAGTTCTGCTTTAGTGGAAAGAGAGAAAGGCGCGCGGGGCGCATGAAATGAAAAGGGAGGCCAATTCAAACCAATACACAGTTCAAGCAGAGGCGAGTGCAAAGTAAACAAGGCTACATAATACAGAGACCTAAACTAAGGTGCCTAAGGTGACATTAGTACCCACGGGAGAGCACAAACAAATCTGACAAGCTAGCTTGGGGAGCTGGAGCGCCGCAAAGTGGAAAGTGGGTTGCTGGTACTGGATGGACAATACATCCTCCATCCAGCGGTATTGCAAGTCCATTCAGGTGGATATAGCATACTTATAGTCTACCTACTTGTCAGGAAAGATTGGGTTTTGCAGGGAGCGTCGGCTCGATTGCGGTGGGGGGAGGGGTGGGGAGGAGGGGGGGAGGAGGGAGGGGAGGAGGGAGGTGGGGACAGGCAGCAGTGGTTCCGGCTCCTCCACNGCCTGCCGAGGCCTCGCCCCGGTCGGCGGCCTCAGCCGCATGGGCCCTGGCAGCCCGGCGCGGCGGCGCCCTTCCGTGCCTGCCGAGGCGCCTCGAAGCCCCTGCGCCTCGCCGGCTGCGCGCCATGGCCATAGCCGCGCCGCCGCAGGGGCACCACCAGCAGGCCTCTTCCAGGGTGGACCAGTACAATGACGCCATGAAGCGCCAGATGGCCAACCCGTACGAGTACCATCACGAGCTGGGTGAGCCGTGCCGCACATCTGGTCGGTGCCTGCAGCCTGCGAACCCGTCCGGCTCCTAGTGCAGCCTTGACCAACCAAGCACAGTCCCTTGCACGATGTGATGTCAAGGCTGAGTGTGATCTAAGAGCAGCAGTCGCATGGTGAGCCGCAACTTTGGACGACGAGAAAGCTCGACTTGCGGGTTGCAGGCAGCTTGACAACTTGTGGCGTGCTGCGGCACATGATGTCATCGCACATACCGCAGCGAGTTGTCAAGCAAGCCAAACGTAGGAGAGTTTGCAGCTGTGGTAGCTCCAGGCATGCCAAAGCTTGTCTGTTGCAGGTACTTTCTAGGTCAGGGATTACCAGGCATACTGTGACATGTATCCCCTGCGTGAGGCCATAACGAGCCTAGCAGTAATGTGACGTGAACCTGATCTGGCGTGTGCTTTTATGCTGATTACAGGCATGTACTACACGCCTATCACCAACAACATCATTGTCGGCTCTCAGCCTCAGAATATCGAGGATATTGAGCAGCTGCACAGAGAGGGGGTGAAGGTCATCCTCAACCTGCAACAAGACAAGGACATAGCATACTGGGGCACTGATTTCAATGCCATTCTCCGCAAGTGTGAGGAGCTGGGTATCCGCCACGTACGCAGGCCGGTGAGTGTTCTGCCCATCTGTGCTGCCATGCACACAGCTGCACAGGGCTGACCGCCATGCGAGTGACCTGCCACACCCCTTTCGCCTCCTTCACTGTGGACGCGACCCTGTGTGCTCCCCTTCTTAAGACTTTCTGATAATCAACAGCCTTTGTTTATGGCAGGCAAAGGACTTTGACCCTCATTCTCTGAGGCACGAGCTTCCAGGTGCAGTAGGTGTTGTGGATCACCATGTCAGCAAGGGAGAGAAAGTATACATTCATTGCACAGCAGGCTTGGGTCGTGCTCCTGCAGTGGCGATTGCATATCTCTTTTGGTTCCAAGACATGGATGTGAGTACTGCAGCCAACATCCGAGCTTGCTGCCTTGCATGAGTGATTCAGCAGATCATGGCTGACCTTTTGCTCTTGGCCTCTTGGTTGCCCAACTACCATCAGTCAAGGTCTGACTGTGGCACCCCGCACTGTTTTGGTTGTGAATTTGCTGGATTGGTAACAGATGGGGACAGCTTATCACTTTCTCACATCCAAGAGGCCGTGTGGGCCCAAGAAGGAAGCCATCAGGGGAGCCACCTATGACTTTGCCAAATTTGACAACTCAAAGCAGCCACTGGAAGAGCTTCCTGACTACGCTTTCACCGATGTCGCCCCATGGGAGCGGCAATTGATTCAGGAGCGCGTGAGGTCGCTTGGCTACTTCTGAGCTTGCCAATTGATGGCAAGCCTGTGCGGCGTGGTGCTGTGTATCCATGTATCTGTTTGGCCACACTTTACATGGTGGGAGTGAGGGTGTTGCGTTTATTCATTCCATTTATTAGGCAAAGGGCATAATGCCCGCTGCCAACTTGTCTCTCACTGTTCTTGTTTTCATACTGTACATTATGTACCTTACTACTTCTTGTACCTTACTTCATGTACCTTACTTGACATACAAAATAGTATTTTTGCAAGCACCTGTTGGTTAGTGGGTGTGGCGGGTGTGGTGGGAGAGGAGAGGGGGTTGAGGGGTGTGTGCCGATGTATAGAAGCTGCAGGGTGTATGAGGAATACTTATTAGCTGGCTGGGCGGCCACTTTCTCATGCAGCCATTGCCCAAAGAAAGAGCAGAGGTCAGCAGGGCGAGGCTTAAGATTAGGTGCTTTTGGTTCCAGGGGGTTTGCCTAGTCAGTCACTACTGTGAAGTGCATGTCGATTGACAAAGTCGATTGCAAAGAGGCACGCAAGAATACAAGGAAGCACTCTTGCGGTGAGGCGCAGCGGGGAAGTGGGAAAAGAGAGAGAGCTTTTTAACACGCAAGGCAATAGCTGTGAGAGGTCAGCCCAAATGAGTGAACAGAGTCTGAGGAGTGGGGGAGCTGCTCCCAGGGACTTGCCTGTATTTGAGTAATGGAATCTAAAGTGGCAAGTACAAAGGCAAGCACAGCTGGTGACGTACATTACTCACAGCAAATGACCCGCTCAGTAACCACAAGTCGGCAAACAGAGGTCGCTGATGGATGCCTGAACACCGGAGGGCAAATTCAGGCCCTTCTGCCACCAACTAAAGCTCACCCAGCTTTCTGGGTGCAAAGCTTGAGCCCGAGCACGCTGCAAACAGGCCGACACACGGCGGCCGGGGAGGGGTGGTGGTGGCTCTCGGCTGCTGGGGAGGTGCGGGAGATGGCGGCGCAGCGGTGACGGCGCCGGCGGAGAGGGGGAGAAGGGGGAGGGGGCGGGCGAACGCGGTAGGAGGGGGGCGCCGCGTGGGCCGGGACGGGGGCGGGCGACCTTGTTTCTTCGCAGAAGGGGGCGGCAACGGTCACTAGGCGGGCCCCTCTGGCCAGCTGACCTTGACCTTGCCCGCCCCCGCTCGGGCCCCGTCAAACCTTTTCGGGCGGCCGTCTT
The DNA here is from genome assembly GCA_009602725.1 of Spirogloea muscicola. NCBI lineage: Eukaryota > Viridiplantae > Streptophyta > Zygnematophyceae > Spirogloeales > Spirogloeaceae > Spirogloea > Spirogloea muscicola. Next base: position 384,227 of record WELB01000116.1, read on the forward strand.
GCAGCCGGGCCCCCTTGGGGAGACCCACTTTCCTCTCGCTGCCCTCGCCCCCGTCCCTTCTCGTACTTTGTTTCTTCTTTTCTTCCTTGTTTAGTTTGCACTCGCCTCTGCTTGAACTGTGTATTGGCTTGAATTGGCCTCCCTTTTCATTTCATGCGCCCCGCGCGCCTTTCTCTTTTCTGGGCTGGCGTTTCGAGAAGAAGTGGCTCTCCCAATGGGGGCAAGAGAAGTGCGCGCGCCCATAGAGAAGAGGGGCTGGCAAAGCCAGCCCTAGAAAGAATGGACAATGTCCAAAGCCAAAGAAAGAGAGAGCCACTTCTTCTCAAAGAAAGAGGAGCCGGGGCAAGGGCTGTGAGAAGCCAGCCCGAAAAGAATTGACAAGGTTCGAAGGGGCCAAATTACGAGCTAAGCAGCGACTGCGGGGCCTGAAGAGGCTATGGCAGAACGGGGAAGAATGGACCACTCAGTACTTACGAGTGAGGAGCCTCACATCCGACAGACTAGCTGCCGGAAAACTATCCCCCTGACGAAAGCCGGAGGAGCGTTTCCAGCCCCAACAGGTCCTTACTTCCTTGCCTCCTTCCCTTGCCCACGCCGTCCACACGCGAGCAGGCCGTGCATTCCGACTCCTTCAGACCTTGTCCATTCTTTTGGGCTGGCCTCTCCCAGCCACCAGTTAATCTGGCCGCGCTTGCTCTGTGCTATGGCCGCCGCCTCTGGGTCTCGGCGGAGTGCCTCCTTCCATTCTTTTTTAGGCTGGCTTTCCCTGCAGCGAGCTACTCAGACCTGATGTTGCTCACTCGTGGGTACAGAGCTCTTCTCTGAATCGTCTTTGTGTTTTGTAGTGTAGTCCTTTTTCCGGCTCCTCTTTCTATGGCTTCGGACATTGACCATTGTTTTTGGGCTGGCTTTGCCAGCCCCTCTTCTCTATGGGCGGCCACTTTTTACTTTTCTTCCCGCCGCCGCCCCTCTGGCTTTCCCCCCGCGCCCGCCTGCAGGCCACCCCCCCCCANTCACTCTCCGCACGCTGCTCCGCCCCCCCGCCGCACCGGTGGCGGGCCGCCCTGCGCCGCGCCCGCGCATGGCGGTCCCGCGCGAGCGCGGGTTCCGGGTGGCGTCCACCGGCGGCGCGCCCGACGACCCCGGCAGCGAGATTGTGCCCCCCTCGCTGCTCGATGTCGAGCGCTTCCTGCGCGCCGCCAACGAGGTCGAGGCCGCCCGCCCCCGCGTCGCCTACCTCTGTAAGACCGTCTCCCGCGCCCGCGCACCAAGCCTGTGCTCGGCGAGGCAGCGGCCGCAACAGCGGACGCCCGACAGCTACACGTGCGTCGACTGCTGTGGCTTCTGTTGCCGGCTGCGTCTGTCACCTCCGCTGGCCCAAAGGCGCTCGCGACCTCTGGCCCCCCGCGCGGGACGGCGGTCAAGGATTCGGAGGGGCCTCTCTCCCTCTCCTCTCCGTGCACGAACTTGGCTAAGCGAGACGGCTCCACACACTTTCTCACTTGAGCTCTCGAGCTCGGCGTCTCCTGCACCTGTTGCGGGCGCGACTCAGGCCGCTTCCATGCCTTCGAGTGCGCGCACCGCCTGGACCCGACTTCCAGCGGCCGCGGGGTCCGGCAATTCAAGACTGCACTGCTAGCACGGCTGGAGAAGGTGAGCCAAGCAGGAGCCCGGCATGGTGGCGGGGCTCTCAGGGATGGCAGGTCCTGGGCAAGGCTCTGGAAGGGCTGGATAGGCCGTAGCTGACCCGCGCTATCACAGGATTTGTGGGTCAACGTCCTAGACTGCCAATGGGGTATTTGCTGCTGCCGTCCCCGCTGCGGGCAGCCCAGGCAATGCAGCACCTGATTGCACCTGCCTCTAGCCCGCTGACCAGCAGCCCATGACACTGTGGGCTTGCATACTACGAATGTGGAGCCCTCAATTTCGTGGCGCAGTCATCTGCTTCCAGCTTCGAGCGCAGGCCTGGTGTCGCTGTCGAGCCCTGCTCCACAGGCACCATCAGCTGCCGTGGCACGTTTAAGCCTAGGCCAAGGCTGGCTGCTGAGTTCCCCCCCTGACGCAGGCCTGTACTCGAGCAGGACAATGAGCCCACCAAGGCCCAAAGGCAGCGCGGAAGCGATGCACGGGAGATACAGAGCTTCTACCAGCAGTATTACCAGAACTACGTCAAGGCTCTTGCAGATGTTGGGGCCGCCGATAGGTGAACCGTCGCTCTCTGCTGTCCGGGCCGAGGCCCCTGTTCTTTCACAGCCGGCAACTTGCACAGCTTGCACATCCTCAGAACATTCTTGTGTGATGGCCTGCCACCTCCTGCTAGAATGGTTGTGTACACAGGTGGAGCGGTGGCACCCGGTTTCCGGTTGGTGCTGGGCTCCAGCTGCTGTTGGATTGAGCATCTGCCCATGTGTTGATGTGGCGCTAATTCAAACGCGACGGTGGGCAGGGTCCAGCTGGCGAAAGCTTTCCAGACAGCGGCAGTGCTATTTGAGGTGCTCTGCTTGGTCAACAAGAGCGAGTCCGCAGAGGTTGCACCTGAGGTATGCTCTTCTTCTGAGCAGTGGCACTCCGTTCGCAGCGACCAGTGCAGAACCAGCCTTGTCGTCCACTGCGGCATTGCTTGCGACTCAGAGGCTGCTGCGCTTGGGAAAGTGCAGGTCTTGGCGGCTGGGCAAGCTGTGGCCGCAGAGAAGGAGCTGTATCAGCCATACAACATCTTGCCGCTTGATGCGACCGGTGCACACCAGGCAATCATGCAGTTGCCAGAGGTGCTGGATCCTTCTGCCCGTGCAGTTGCCCTCTGTCGTTCAGCATGAGCAGGCATCCTGTCCGAGGATGTGTAAGCCTGGCAGCAGGCTTGATGGCAACAAGGCTGTTTGATCATGGGCAACATGATGTGCCAGCTGGTCTTGTGGGGTTGACGCGTCAGCTTGCTACCTGCGCTGCGCTTGCTGGCAGCAGGGAGGGTACACTGCTCTGTCAGGAGCATGGTCAGGCACGGTCTTGCTGATGCTAAAGCCCCCTGCAGTCTTCTCATCTGCAATCACCTGAGTGTGCAGATTGTTGCTGCTCTGGACGCTCTTCGCAATGTGCGAGGGCTGCCAAGGGTACCTGGCTTTGGGGACTCCCAGACCCAGGGCTGGGATGTACTGGACTGGTTGCAGGCAACATTTGGTTTCCAGGTCATTCTTCTGCCTTCTGGCCACGAATTGGATTCTTGCGAGGAGCTCATAATGCGCCTCTTATCATGATGAGATTGACAGAGGCTCCATGACAAATGGACGGAGAAGGCTCTCTGGCCCAAAGCCCCTTTCTTCCACTCACAAGCAACTACTGAGGTGGGATGCAGCGTGACAGCGTGCGCAACCAGCGTGAGCACTTGATATTATTGTTGGCCAACACACATGTCCGGCAGCTGCCGGCGCCTGACCCTCTTCACAAGGTACTTGCCCGCGGATCTTGCTGCAGACTTTGTTCCTGGCCTGTATAAGCTTCAACATCGGCTTCAAAGCTTGAGGGATGGCAAACTGATGTGTGCTTCATGCAAGGTCAAGAGTGTTAGATTCATGAATCAGTGATCCTCCTCAGCTTCTGACAGCGGCGATAAGATTAAGAAAGCAGAAGCGGCACTGAGATTATGAAATCTTTGTGCCAGATGGATGACCGAGCAGTCAGTGAGCTATACGTGAAGACGTTTGATAATTACAAGAAGTGGTGTAGATTTCTTGGGCACAAGCCAAATCTCAGGTTGCTGGAAGCTCCACACCTTACCTCATCTTGTTGAGTTCACCTCCTTCTGTATTTCTGCAAGCACTCATCGCATGGAGCATGTATTGCCAGCTACGCCTCCAGCATAAGTTGTCCACATTTCTCCCTAATGGGCGCTCCTTGTTGAATTGTCGCAGCCTGCCAGATGCTTCATTGGAAAAACAGCAGCGGAAGTTGCTGTACATTGGTCTATATTTGCTCATATGGGGAGAGGCTGCCAATCTCCGATTCCTTCCAGAGTGCCTCTGCTATATTTTCCACAATGTGCGCCTCTTAAGGACCCTTGGCCCAAGTTCCTTGGCTCTGTCGGACGTCACTGTGACCCTGTCAGGCTCATTGAGGTAGCTGAGGATTGTGCTCATCAGCCTAGACAAGCTTCTCTCTGCTCTGAATTGTGTACAGATGGCATGGGAGGTCATTGGGATGATCATGGGCAATGTCAGCAAGGCCACTGGCGAGAACATCAAACCTGCGTATGGTGGTGGCGATGAATCCTTCCTGCGTAATATTGTCACACCCATCTATGATGTCGTTCAGAAGGTGAGCGTCTAGAAGCTATTTCGTCATCCAGAAGTTACCAATGCTGCAAATTGAGCTTGTTTGTAGCTGTCACCTGCTTGCGTCGGTTTATAATGAGTAGGTGGTGATGAATCTGTAGGAAGCCCAAAATAATGGAGAGGGGAAGGCTCCTCACTCTTCTTGGCGAAATTATGATGACTTCAATGAGTACTTCTGGTGGGTATCTAGAAGCTCAGTCACTTGATTGGGGGCTTGTTGTTCAGCTCAGGAGTTTGTGTACAGGCACGTCAGGCTTAAAGTAACAGAGTCAACACATACTTTGGTGTCACGATTCACAGGTCTCCGAAGTGCTTCTCGCTCTCATGGCCTATGCGCCTCGATGCAAATTTCTTCGTTCCTCCTCTTCCACGGACAAAGGCCAATGACCAGGTGAGCTTTACTGAGTGCTTTTAAATATGTAGAGCAGGAGGTCATTTTGCAGGACATCTCCACCTAATAAGGAGTACTTGATTGCTCAGTGACCCTTAAACTCGCTGTCCAGCACGCACCTTCTGAGTGACACTTAAAAGTGCCCCTTGGTGCAATTGTTTGATTCTTCCAGAAACGTGAAGCCAGTGGCCAGCGGGAAGGAAAGCAGAGCTTTGTGGAGCACAGGACATTCTTACACATTCTAAGGTCCTTTGACAGGATGTGGATCTTCTTCATACTCTGTTTCCAGGTCTCCTCTCAGCCACGATTCGACATGCCATGTCTCCATATATAAGATTGCTCAGCGGCATAGGCTAAAGCATGTTGTGTACATCAAAGCCACTGCAACTGCCTTCATAATGCCTGACTTGGTGTTGACATTTTGGGTGCAGGCCATGATCATCATGGCTTGGAATGGTCCATTCTACGAAGTTGTGACCAAGTTGGGTACGTTCAAGAAAGTCCTCAGTATTTTCATCACACACGCAGGCCTCCACCTCATTCAAGGTCAGGCGCCAAGCAATTGTCATGCAATACATGCAGAGCGTGATGTCTATGTAACAACTGCAGGCTCAATCTTTGTTTGAGAGCAGGGGTGCCCAGCAAAGAGCACTTGGGCGGGCATGGTCTGGGGGTAGTAGATAGTCTGGGGGCAGCACCGTTTGAGAAAGGTGCTGCAGGGTTTCAATCAACTCACTGCAGAGGCCTCCATGTTACCACAATCAACAACATTGAGCTGATAGAATCTGTCAAGTAGTGTCACAGTCCTGTACCACCGCCCCTTCTTGCCCTCCCCCCCCCCCCCTGATTCACTCTTAATCGTAATTCCATTAAGGAACCTACGCCACCCATTGACAATGTTCACCTGTGGCTGCCTTGCAGCATTCCTTGATGTACTGCTTAGCTGGGGCATATACAAGAGCATGAAGGCAAGGTCAGTTGTGCGCCTATTCCTGAGGAGTCTCTACTTTGGAGCGTGGATGATTGTCCTGGCAGTGTGCTATGTCCACTCTTGGGACAATCCTGGAGCTCTTGGCAGGGTAACACCTCCTTAACCTGCTGATACATTGTTCACTATTGTGTGCAAATTGGTGCAAATCTACTTCTTTGAGCTTTTGTTGCAATTGTTCTCGACGCTTTACTTCTCGCTCTACCATACTGCCGCAGAGTGTGAAAAGCTGGCTTGGGAGCAACTGGAAGAGTCCTGGCATTTACCTGGCTGCCGTAGCAGTGTACTTGATACCAAGTGCTATTGGAGTTTTGCTTTTTGTGCTTCCTTTTCTTCGTCGATGGGTGGAGTCTTCCAACTGGCACATCTTTCGGGCACTCCTGTGGTGGTCCCAGGTGTGCACAGTCCACAACCACCAACTTGGAAGTAGCTGGCATCCCCTCCCTAGCTGGCATCTGAAGGAGCAGTCGATGTCTTGCAGCGGTGCGTATGCTCAGTGCTCGTTCTCGTTGTGCAGCCAAGGCTGTATGTGGGAAGAGGAATGCACGAGAGCACATTCACACTGCTTGGCTACACTCTCTTCTGGTGTCTCTTGGTTGCTGGCAAGCTTGCCTTCAGCTACAAATTTCAGGCAATGACGCTGATTTAGCTGCTTATGCAACATGTCTGATTCAAATCTTCTTCCTTTCTAACACACTCTAGCAGACTGAGAGGCTTGGCTTGCTGCTGACATGAAATGACTGTGCCGCAGATTGGGCCCCTGATAGGGCCGACAAAGAGTATTATGGCCACGTGGAATGTGGTGTACAGCTGGCATGAGTTCTTCCCAAACAGTGAGCCTTGATCCCACTATTCAAGCCAACAGCAATCAAAGAGTTTCTCCGTGCCGCTCTCAGCAGCTGACATGATCAGAGCTTTGTGCATGCAGACCACAAGAATATTGGGGCTGTAGTAGCTATCTGGGCTCCTATTGGGCTGGTCAGTGCCCCGTTCGCTTGGCCTGGTTCCGGAAATGCCTCAAGATGTGGTGCTTGTACTTTGCAAGCAGAGTCCTCTAATTTTTGTCTAATTTTTGAATGACGCATTTGAACAGCCGTATAAAGCATTCTCACAGCTTTAGCGACCCTGCCTCGAAGTCAAAACTTTTTGGCTTGATCTTGTTGGCATTTCTCAGGTCTACTTCATGGACACTCAAATCTGGTACGCAGTGATGTCCACCCTTGTTGGAGGCTTAACTGGAGCACTCCAGCGGCTAGGCGAGGTATGGCATATGAGCCAGTGTCTCTTACGCAGAGAGCTTGCCTAATACGTGCCTGACTGTCAAACAGCTGCTTGGAGGGTGCCCACTGCTTCTGCCAGCTCTGAGCTTATCAGGGTCAAGTGTTGTTACCATGTAGATTCGCACCTTGGGTATGCTTCGTGCGCGCTTCTTGTCGCTGCCAGGCGCATTCAATGCCAACCTTGTACCTGCGGACCGCCACCCCAAACGTATCTTTTCCCTGTCTCGCAAGTACAATGAGGTGCACCAACATCCTCCTCTTCAAAGTGCTCGCTTGTCCATCCTGGAGTCCCCCTTGAGTCGCTCGTCAAGTGCTACTAATTCCTCCTGTAGCACTTCTGCTCCTGGATGAATGGGGGAGAGGGGTAGGAGGGAGGTGGGGGGGGGTTTGCTTTGGGCTGTGGGGCACGTCTGGAGAGGTGGATATGGGCTTTACTTTGAGCAACGTCCGAGGGCTTACTTATGTGTTTGGACCATGCACTATGCAACAGCCCAATAAGGAAACGAAAGAGGCAGCAAGGTTTGCTCAGCTCTGGAACGAGGTCATCACGAGCTTCCGAGAAGAGGATCTTATCAACCAGCGGTGGGTGTCGCTTCCTCGTGCTTCAGGGGGGGCCTTTGCAGCAGCAGTGGGCAGCAACTGTTAGTCCATCGTGGTTAGATTGCCTGGCTTAACTATTTATGCGCGCTTGCATCCTCAGTGAGTTGGACCTTATGCTCGTGCCCTACTCGTCCAACCAGCTGGATATTGTGCAATGGCCACCCTTCCTACTTGCAAGCAAGGTGAGGCAAAACTGTGTGCGCTTTCTGGGCTACTGCCATTTCCTTGAGATGATTTGCGAGCCCCGGAGTGGCTGCACTCTTGCCGAACAGACCAGGTATTGAACGTTCTTGTCTGTGGGGAGCAGATCCCGATTGCTGTGCAGATGGCTAGCAAGGCAACCTCAGATGCGGAGTTGTTGCGTAGGATGAGGGCCATACGCTACATGAACAAGGCCGTGGAAGAGGGGAACAAGTTGTTTGAGCAGATGCTGTACACAGTCGTGAGAGGAGAGAACGATCGTGTAGTAATGGATGCCTTGCTGCGTGAAGTGAGGAAGTGCATCAGCAATGGCTCGTTGGTGACCACGTTCAACCTTGTTCACCTGCCGAACCTCCTGAAGCAAACTGTTGAACTGGTGACGCTCCTGGTAAGATTGGCTTTCGTCCACTTCTAGCGCTCTTTTGGACCTGCCCTCAAAGCACGTAGTAGCAGATCATTGCCCCTCTGAAGGCAATTTGCTTGTTTGATGTGGTGGCAGATGCAAGCTGATCCATCAAAGCGCGGAATGGTTGTCAGGCTTCTGCAGGACATGTTTGATACTGTCACCCGTGATATGATGACTACCAACACAAGGTGCTGTGGTGCACTCTCCTGCTGCAAACAGTGGACATGGCGAGACAATAGCGATCTAGCTATACCAGTCCTTAGATCTGAATACAGGCACATGACAAGCTCCTCTTACCACTTGCAATTGTCCGATCTTCTGACAGGGAGGCATTGGAGGCAGGAAATGGTCCTCTCGCCAAGAGGCGAACGGTCAATCTCTTTGCCACAATGCAGCCCCGCCCAGCAGTGTTGTTTCCTCCTCCTGCCACTGAGGCATGGGCTGAGCAGGTGCTCGCTTGACTTGGCAGACGTGCAAAGTGATGCAGATGAACACAGCTCCTTAAGAATTTCCATTCCTCTTTCTTGTCGCCAACAGGAGAGGCATAGTAGAGGGCCCCAGTAATTTTTATTCTGTACGGCATGTGTTGCTGATTTAGTTCTAGAGCGTTGCGTGCAGATGAATAGATTTCACCTGCTTTTGACTGTCAAGGAGAGTGCGATGGATGTGCCATCGAACTTGGAGGCACGCCGGCGGATAGCATTCTTCACAAACTCGTTATTTATGGACATGCCAAGGGCTCCCCGGGTCAGACAGATGCTAGCCTTCTCGGTGTTAACTCCATATTACTCCGAGGATGTTATGTACAGTCGCCACCAGCTGAATGAGGAGAATGAGGATGGCATATCCATCTTGTATTACCTACAAAAAATATACCCAGGTATGGCAATCTCATTGTGTGTTCCTCAGCACGTGTCGTCTGGTTGACAAGCTCCCTTGTTTGCCATTGTGTCCGACTGTTGCTGTTGTATTCCTTTTGCTGTTGTCTAGCTCCCGCTTGAATGCAAAGTGGGTGACTCATTGTCCTGCCTGCTGCAGATGAATGGAGCAACTTCTTGGAGCGCATGGGTTGCACAGCTTTGAACTGGGAACAGCAAATCTACGAGCGAGAGGATGGAGAGAAAGAGCTGCGTCTCTGGGCTTCATACCGGGGGCAAACCCTCTCTCGAACAGGTGTGCTGCCCAAGCACAGCATATCCTTGCCACGTTGCGCGACCAACAAATCTTCATCATGATAGCTCCATGCTCTCCTTACCTGTCCTGCAGTGCGAGGAATGATGTACTACCATCGGGCACTGGAGCTGCAGGCCTTCCTTGACATTTCATCTGATGAACGTGAGTCTACGTGAGGCACTGTGTGAAGTAGTCCTGTCTCTCAGCTGGTTTGTGTTTGGTTTAGTGTGTAATCGGGAGAAAGACAAGGCTGCATGAGTATAATGGCCAATCTCTCCAAGCTACGTGCATCATGCGTGCTTGCAGAATTTGCTGAAGGCTACAAGAAAATGAAGGGAGACGCTGGACAAGGTAAGGCCGGGGAGCCCCACAAGAGCACCTGGGCACAATTGCAAGCCATGGCTGCGATCAAGTTCACATATGTAGCTACATGTCAGATCTATGGCGCCCAAAAGCGTTCAAAATTGTCACAAGCAACGGACATCTTTGATCTCATGAACACGTGAGTATATTGCTAAACTCTTGCAAAGGGCTTGGGCGTCCTTGAGTTTGAGAATAAGTGATGACCACTTTGAAGTGCAGTGAAGAACCTTGTGAAATGGATACAAGTACTTGACAGACTAGGCTGATCATTCCTTCCTTCCGATGTTAGACTTGTCAATCAAAGTGGACTTGTTGCAACATTTGTATCTCGCGTCTGCATGCCGCTATCTGAAGAGGGCATGTGGCTTAGGCTATGCCAAGTGACGATCTTAGCAGTAAATTAATAGCTTCATTGTCACGTGTCTCATGTCTCCAGCCACCCACTGCTAAGGGTTGCGTACATGGACGAAGTGGAGGTGGAGGAGAAGGGGAAAGTTTGTAAGACCTACTACTCGGTGCTTGTCAAAGCCTCCAACGGTCTAGAGCAGCCAATCTATCGGATTCGTCTTCCTGGCCCTGCTAAGCTTGGGGAGGGCAAACCGGAGAATCAGAATCATGCCGTCATCTTCACCCGTGGCGATGCGTTACAGACCATTGACATGAATCAGGTGCGTCTGGACAGCAAAGAGCACTTCCTTGGCTGAGTCCTACTTTGCACCGGCTTCAACTGAGGCTGGATCTCTTGGGTGTTGTCACAGGACAATTATTTGGAGGAAGCATTCAAGATGCGTAACTTGTTGGCAGAGTTCAAGGAAGACCATGGCGTACGGCCTCCAAGCATTCTGGGTGTGCGAGAGCACATCTTTACTGGCAGGTTGTGCACAAACTTTTTCGCTGACCGATATGATGCTTGTGAGCACATCTTTTTTCCTGATCAAATAGGTGCTGGTAATGCTCCACTATAGGTTTCAGCAAGCGTCAGCTGATGGTCATTCACTGGAGTGGATGCAGTGTGTCGTCGTTGGCGTGGTTCATGTCAAACCAGGAGACGAGTTTTGTGACAATCGGACAGCGGGTCCTTGCTTGGCCTCTCAAGTATGACAGCTACCCCAAGTGCTATCTAGGTCTGTTATGATTCTGTACTGTACACCAGTAAAGGGGCAGCCTTCTGCCAGAGGCCTGACTCTGTACCTTTCACTCCTGCTGTAGAGTACGCTTCCATTATGGTCATCCAGATGTCTTTGACCGGCTCTTTCACATCACCCGTGGTGGCATGAGCAAGGCCTCTCGTGTCATCAATCTCTCAGAGGACATCTTTGCCGGTATAGTGCAACAGCTCCTTCATCTGTAAGCTTCATGCTACTGTGCTTGAGCAACAGTCTGGCCATGCCTGCATTTGAAGCAACCTTTTGTAACTTTGACAATGTGGTCTGCACAGGCTTTAATACAACCTTGCGGCAGGGAAATGTGACCCATCATGAATACATCCAGGTGGGGAAGGGCCGTGATGTTGGTCTGAATCAGATATCCTTATTCGAGGCAAAGGTTGCTAATGGAAATGGCGAGCAAAGTCTATCCAGAGATGTCCACCGGCTGGGACATCGCTTCGACTTCTTCCGCATGCTTTCTGCCTACTTTACCACTGTTGGCTTCTACGTCTCAACATTGGTCAGTGCATGCAGACCACCACATTTGGGCAGACAATCCTGTTGTTGCAGCAGGCGCCTCCTCCTTGCCTAAGGTCTTTGTTAGAAGCAGGCTGCTGATCGTCGCCGTGTGTGGGACTTGCTGGCAGATTGTTGTCCTGACTGTTTATGCATTCCTCTATGGACGAGTCTACATGGCGTTGAGTGGCGTGGAACAGAGCCTGCTCAACAATGCCGCAATCAGTGGTAACAATGGACTGCAGGGAGCCCTAGCAGCGCAGAGCCTCGTGCAGCTGGGCTTGCTGATGGCTCTGCCAATGGTCATGGAAATTGGCTTGGAGAGGGGTTTCAGGACAGCTGTCCTTGACTTCTTCATCATGCAACTACAGCTAGCTTCGGTCTTTTTCACCTTTTCCCTTGGTACCAAGGTAAGTCATTCCTAAATTCAGTATGCGAGGATATGTCCAGCCTTGCTCTGCTCTCTATTGAAAGACACCTCCGTCAACTTGGCATGGAGGTCGTTGTGAAGCATCCCACTGTGACCACAGGCTCACTACTTCGGGCGTACAATACTTCATGGCGGAGCCAAGTATCGTGCCACTGGTCGCGGCTTTGTTGTGGTACATGAAAAATTTGCTGAGAATTATCGCCTCTATTCACGGTCACACTTCATCAAGGCTTTTGAGATCTTGATTCTCTTGATCTTGTACGGCACATATGGTGCCGCAGAAATGCGCAAGGGTGCAGCATTTTTGTTTCTCACCTTTTCCATGTGGTTCCTAGTGGTCAGGTAACAAAAACTGCCTCTGACTTGCACATGACCTGCATATGTCTTCCTTCCACTTCAGCTCTGACCCTTCAGTGCTTTTGCCAATGAGTAAGCCCACATGATAAGGACATCACAGACACCATCTTAATCAGCAGAGCACTCTTTTGCAGCTGGCTTTTTGCACCCTTTTTCTTCAATCCCTCGGGCTTTGAGTGGCAAAAGATTGTGGAGGACTGGGAGGATTGGATCAAATGGCTTGCAAGTCATGGAGGCATCGGCATCAAGGCTGACAAGGTGCCCACTTCACCAGCATCCTGGCATGGAGCTGGTACTGAGAGCGTCCTGGTTGCTGATGCGACATGACATGCATTGCATTGCATTCAGAGTTGGGAAACATGGTGGGACGAGGAGCAAGAACACCTGCAGACAACTGGCTTCATTGGACGAGTCACGGAGGCTGTGCTGGCACTTCGGTTCCTCCTTTTCCAATACGGGATTGTGTATGCGCTCGACATTTCCGACCAGAACAAGTCCATAGGGGTAAGTAACTGTCCAAAGTGTTAACGAGCGGATATTCGATTAGCATGCAAGTGAAACCCTTAGCTGTTCCATTTGACAGGCACATAGCAGCTCAGGTGGCTGGAAGGGGGCTAAGCAGACTGGATATCTGACTTGCCACTCTCCTTTTTGCAGGTGTATGCGCTGTCTTGGGTGGTCGTTTTTGCAGTGCTGCTGTGCCTGAAGATTGTGTCACTGGGGCGCAAAAGATTTAGTGCAGACTTCCAGCTCATGTTCCGACTGGTCAAGGCTGTTGTGTTGCTCATTGTTATGTTAACGCTGGGCGTCCTTCTGGCAACTACACGGCTTACCGTCGGCGATCTCTTTGCCTGCCTTCTAGCCTTTCTGCCCACCGCCTGGGCAATCCTGCTGGTAAGCTGATTACCTGGGAGAAACCTGCAAGAGCTGAGTTGACGGGCCCTACTTAGTGATCTTACCCTTGTATTGTACTTTCTGTCCCTTGTGTTGTATTTACAAGTTGCATAAGTTGGAGATCTTGCGTGCAGATTGCACAGGCTTTTAGGCCGGTCGTTGAGCAAGCGGGCCTGTGGGAGAGCATCCGTACACTGGCCAGGGCATTTGAGTGGCTCATGGGTATCATCATCTTTGCACCGATTGCGGTGCTAGCCTGGTTTCCCTTTGTGTCTGAGTTCCAGACACGGCTCCTGTTCAACCAGGCCTTCAGCCGAGGCCTCCAGATCTCTCGCATCCTTGCAGGTCGCAAACGATAGCATCGTTTGTCAATCTCATGTGCATGCTGCCTTTGGCCCCACCCTTGAGCAATTGCTCACTGTGTACAGAACAATTTTGTATCAATTCTTTAATTGGTTAAGTGGCAAGTGCCAGAATGCAGATTCAGCATACTGTCCTCGAAAGGGCCAAAGAGTCGGCCCATTTGTTGTACAAGAGAAGCTCTTGTAGGAGAGTGGACAAAACGAAGGTGGATCAGGTCAGAGGGCGGCAATTTACAGTGCTTGCAGAGAGGAGCACTAGCTCCGGCTGCAGCAGTATATGCGCGGGGCCATGCTCACAGGGGGCGTGCCTACGGTGTACAAGGCTGAATCAGATAGCTATCACTGTGCTGATCGTCTGCCGGAGGACGACTTTTTCCCCTTGTTCGGTCCACATCGACCCACATTGCTGGACACGCAGTGCGAAGTGCAGACAGAGAGAGCTGCAAAGAGAGAAGGCGCGCGGTGCGCATGAAATTGAAAGGGAGGCCAATTCTAGCCTTACAAATGTCCTGTTACGGGGTAATGAGCTAGCTAAGGGGGACACTAAATAGTGAGCACATGCATATCTGACAAGCTAAGCTGAGGAGCCAAACCACCACCACGGATGCCATTAGCCTGGATTAATGCACGCTCAGCACGCTGGTGTATCGCAAGTGCCTGGGAGCGCTGCAGACTCAATGATAGCCGCATTCTACAGCATGCAACGATGGCTTGCAAGACGCCAGACTGTCCTAAGCTACCCGCCCGACTACGTCGGCGGGCATCGACATGCAGAGCCAGGCGATGAAGGAGGGAAGACCACTACATTCCGTAGCCGCCATACAAGTCCATGGCGCATGGGAGTGCAAGAATCTTCCAGTAGAGACCCGCTACCCGGAGGCTAGTTTCGCTGTGGCTTCTCAGGATGTTTAGCGCCCAGTGGCCACCTGAGTCGCTGTGTGCGGATGGCGCTTTTCTGGCCGCTTCGGACTTTGTTCATCGCCTTCTTCCTCGGCAGGCCAATCACAGCCATCGCCCTCGACTGCAAGAGTCGTTCTCCCAGAGCTCAGAAAAAACAATCACAAGATGAAACTAAGCAGCTAAGAAACTCTCAGTAACCCCTGCTAAGCAGCCTCACGTCAAAGAAACTTGGCTCCTGGAAGCGGGTCCCCCGGCCAGCGCCAGGAAATAAGTTTGTATCAAGAGCAGGGCCATTGTGGCCAAGTACGAAGGCAAGTACAGGCCAGGGGACAGCGCAGGGCCCGAAGGAGAGCAGGGCTCGCCCAGGGAAAAGAGAAGAACGGGCTCGCCCATTGAGGATAGAAATAGAAAAGCCAGCTAAAAAAGAATGAACCAAGTACAAGAAGGGGGCCAGGGGAAGCGCTAAAAAAAACAAGCACAAAAAGAGACTAAGCAGCTACGAAGCACTCAGTAACCCCTGCCAAGCAGCCTCAGGTCAGGCCTTTGACACCCTCCAAGTGCAGCTGAACGCGATCGGCCTGGATAGTCGGGCGGACAAGTGTAGCGCCTGGTCCCCTCAGGGCCTGCCAGCCCACCTGCGCCTGCCTGAGGGTTGCCAGACACCAGCCGGGGGCCTCCACCCTCCTCGGCGTCCCCCTAGGCGCACCTGCCTTCGTGACGGAGCAGCTGCAGGCGCGGCTGCAGGAATACCTCCGGCCAGCGGACCGTCTCCACACGCTGCAAAACATGCAGCTGGCGACCGCGATGCTGACACGGTGCATTGCGCAGCGTCCACAATATCTGGCCCGCACCATCCCCCCCTCGTCGGCGGTGAAGGCAGCGTATGCGGCCTTTGACTCCGGCATCCTGGCGTCCGCGGCCACCCTGGGGCAGCACCCCGCGTTCCTCACCACACCAGCTGCGCTGCTGCAGGCTAGCCTGCCGACCAGCCGTGGCGGCTTGGGATGCCGCTCAGTTGCCCGCGGCTGAAAGGCGGCCTACATGGGTAGCTGGGCTCAGGTGGCAGCCCCAATGTGCCAGAGGTTCCTCGTGCACGGCCAGCGCGCCCTGGAGCGGGCGGCAGCTGAGGTGGAGATCGGTCAGCTGCCTTTTCAGGTTGCCCTCCGCTCTGCCCGCGACGGGCTCCTGGCGGTCCACCCCCACATGTCGGAACAGGCCGTTCCTTTCATCCACCTCGCCCACTCCACGCGGCGCTCACTATGCCCGACGAGGTCTTCCGGACGGCGGTCCACCGGCTCTTGGGCCACCTCCCTCCCTCGTGGGCGTCACTCAATGCGAGTGCGGTGCCCGTCACGTTGATCCTGCGGAGCTGGCCGCCCACATGCTCCGTTGCGCACACGGGGGCGAGCGGACCGCTTCCAACGATCTCCTGCGCAATGGTATGCAGGGGGTGTTTTCGGAGGCGGGTTTCAAGGTCGCGGTGGAGAACTCCTCCATCATGCCCATCCAGCTGGGCGCGGATGGCCAGCCCCATACGCGACGCGCCGACCTGGTCGCCATCCCGCCCGGCGGCGGTCCCCGCATCATCGCTGATGTGGTGACAACTGACTGCATCGACTCCGCCAATCCCACCAGATCGGCGTCGTTTGCAGGGCACGCGGTCGGCCAGGCGGCCCGGGGCAAGGAGCGAAAATATGCTGATCACCCGGTGGGGGATGAATTCGCGGCCCTGGCGATGGATGTACACGGGGCTTTCGGCAGCCGCTGGCTGGATCTCATTCAGCGGCTTGCCCACCAGGCCATTGACCGGCGGCCGGGTCTGCCAGTGGCGATGCCCGGCTTCAACGCCGCCGGTTCGCTCGCACAAGTCTTCCGCATGCGCCTGGCCATATCGCTTCAACGCTCCCTTGCCCACGCCGTCCACACGCGCACAGGCCGTGCTATGGCCGCCGCCCCTGGGTCTCGGCGGAGTGCCTCTTTCCCTGCAGCGAGCTACTCAGACCTGATGTTGCTCACTCGTGGGTACTGAGCTTCCCTCTGCATCGTTTCTGCCATAGCCTCTTCAGGCCCCGCAGTCGCTGCTTAGCTCGTAGTTTGGCCCCTTCGAACCTTGTCAATTCTTTTCGGGCTGGCTTCTCACAGCCCTTGCCCCCATTGGGAGAGCCACTTCTTCTGTGTTCTGCAGTGTTTTGTAGTGTAGTCCTTTCTCCGGCTCCTCTTTCTTTGGCTTTGGACATAGTTTCTTTTTTGGGCTGGCTTTGCCAGCCCCTCTTCTCTATGGGCGCGCACTTTTCTCCTCCGGCGACCTTGGCAGGGCTGCCCAAGCCTTGGAGCCCTCAACACCAGCACCGCATGATGCGGCAACCTTGGCCGCACTCGAGCAGCTCCATCCTTCGGCCCCGCGAAGATTAGATACATGGATGGAGAGCTTCATGCCTGCTGAACCGGTGGACCTGGACCCGGCTGTCTTCCGTCGGGCGATTGTGAGTAGCCGCAAGGCAGTCGCCGGGGGTCCATCTGGCATGCTCTTTGAGCACTTGCGGGAGTTATATGGGGAGGAGGACTCGGAGGATTTCGATCTGTTGCATAGGGTCGCGCAACATGTTGCGCGTGGGCACCTCACCCATCGTGTAGGCGCAGTCCTCTGCACAAGCAATCTCATTGCTTTGCAGAAGGACAACGGCGGAGTGCGTCCTATCTCGATGGGGGAGGTTCTGGCGCGCCTTGTGGGGCGCACCCTAATCATGCAGATCCAGGACGATGCCCAGGCGCACTTCCATCCCCACCAGTTTGGGGCTGGGATGCGTGCTGGCGCTGAGACCCTGGTGCACGGGGTACGAGCGGCACTGGATGTAAACCCCCATTGGCTGGCCCTGAGCGTGGACGTACAGAACGCCTTCAACTCCGTGGATCGGCAGGTTATCGCCGAGGAGCTAAGGCAGTACTTTCCCACCCTCCTCCCTCACTTCCGCTGCATGTATGGCTCGCCATCTGCATTGTTGTGGGGGGCAGGGACTTCTTTGGCTGTTTTGCAGTCAAAGACGGGGACACGTCAAGGTGATCCCATGGGTGGTTTTCTCTTTGCTCTGGCGCATCACCGTGCTTTGCGCAACACGGCGAGCGCTCACCCTGGCGTTCTCCTCCCGAGTTACGCGGATGATACTACGCTCCTCGGCCCCCCAGAGGAGGTGCTGCGAGCTTTTGGCACGCTTCAGCACCAGCTCCGGCTCATCGGGCTTGGGATAAGTACTGCCAAGTGCTCTGCCTGGTCCCCCAATGGCATCCCTCTTTCCCTCCTTCCCTCGTTGCCTACATCTTGTCAGACACCAGAGGGCGGTTTGAAGATCTTGGGAGTGCCTGTAGGGGACCCGTCTTTCTCGGAGGGTGCTGTCCTTGCTCGTCTCCAAGGATATATGCAGGTCCTGCCAGAGCTCCCCACCCTCGGGGACTCTCAGTTGGCAGTGGCCATTTTGACCAGGAGTGTGGCACAGCGGCCGTATTACCTCTTAAGAACGGTCCCACCTTCGGTTACCATGGATGAGGTCTATGCATCCATAGATGTCAGGCTCCAACGATGCCTAGCTGACATGATTGCTCACCCACTTCTAGAGCAGTCCCCAGCAGCACTGGTGCAATGTACGCTGCCCATCCGTCTCGGTGGGCTTGGTTGTCGCCCCTTGGTCCGCTTGTGCAGACCAGCGTACCTTGGCTGCTGGGCCCAGGTGGCTTCGTCCATATCTGGACGATTCCTCCTTGGGCAACAACGTGTGTTGGCGCCTCACATCAGTACCGTGGTTCAGGGGAGTCTGCCTTTCCAAGTGACTCTCAAAGCATGCCAACAGGACCTCTTTGCCGCATACCCGCCTCTGGTAAATGAGCCTGTTAGTTTTGCTGCCTGGGCTGACGTTTCTGATGTCAAGGCTCAATCGCGGTTTACCCGTGCTGCAGACGAGCAACCACTGGAGCATCTCCGGAGTCTCCTCCAAGGAGATGCTCGAGGCCAGGCTCGGCTCCTATCTGTTTCGTCTCTGGGAGCGTCTGAGTGGCTCCGCGCTTTGCCTTTGCATGCGGGCTTGCGGATGGAGAATGCTTTGTTTTGCGATGCTATGCGCCGCCGTCTTGGCTTGCCATCCCTGTGCTTGGCAGGGGTGACCCAATGTGAATGTGGGCTTATTGAGCATGATGCATTGCTCATGGGTGACCACATGCTCAGGTGTGCCAAAGGCAGTGAGCGCACGGGCTCCCACAACCTCCTACGTGACGCCATGTATGGCATCGTCAAGGAGGCGGGATATCAAGTGGCGTTGGAGAGCACTGGGGTGATGCCCATCCTCCTCCGCAATGGGGTCCCTCGGACGAGGCGTGTCGATCTGGTCGGCGTCCCCCTGGGAGGTGGCAAGCGGCTCCTCATGGACGTTGTCCTCACCGACAGCTTCCGGACGAAGGGCCCCATTACTTCTGAGACCGGCTACGCTGTGAAGGTAGCCGAACGGAAGAAGCTGCACAAGTACAAGGACCACCCGGCGGGTGATACCTTTTACCCCCTGGCCATGGACATCCATGGGTGTTACGGGGGTCGGTGGTCCTCGTTACTTTCGCTGCTGGCCTCTCAAGCTGACCAGCGGCGCCGGGAGCAGGGTGCTGCCCTTCCCGGTGGCTCGGTGCCTTTGGGTCTGGTGTCCTGCTACCGTATGCGACTGTCTATGTCCCTGCAGCGCTCCCAAGCGCTTGCTTTGCACCGCCGCGCTGGTCGCGCCCTTGCAGCAGCCTCTGGCTTGCGCAGCGGGGTTGCTCTTCCTCCCCTCAGCTCATCTGACTTCCTACTGCTGACACGGGGGTATTGAGGGCGCCCTGTCTGCCTAGCCTTTGGCTCCGTCATGAACACCTGTATGCATCTGGCTGGCATTTCACAGCCGATTCTTTCATATCAGCAGCCGCTTTCTCTTTTCTTTTCTTTTCTCCACAGCCACCTTGAAGCCAGCCTCCGTAAACACCTCCCGCAGGCCATCTCGCAGGAGATTGTGGGAACCGGTCCGCTCGCCCCCGTGCGCGCAACGGAGCATATATGCAGCCAGCTCTGCAGGGTCGGCGTGGCGGGCACCACACTCGCACTGAGTGACGCCCACGAGGCAGGGAGGGAGGAGGCCCAAGAGCCGGGGGACCGCCGTCCTGAAGACCTCATCGGGCATGGTGAGCGCCGCGTAGAGTGGGAGCGCTGACAATCACGCCGCCGTTCCAGGGGAGGAGGCTGAGAGAAGCCGGGCGCCCCCGCGAAGGTCAGACGGAGGGAGAAGCGCCACCACCTGGACAGAGGCCGCTTTTCGAACCAGCGCCGTGAAGCGTGCCTGGGCACGCAGGTCAGAAGTGTGGGCGAGGTGGACGAAGGTGACGGCCTGCTCCGACATGTTGGGGTGGACCGCCAGGAGCCCGTTGCGGGCAGAGCGGAGGGCAACCTGAAAGGGCAGCTGGCCGATCTCCACTTCAGCTGCCGCCCGCTCCAGGGCGCGCTGGCCGTGGACGATGAATCCCTGGCACATGGGGGCTGCAACCTGCCCAGCTGCCCATGTAGGAGGCCGCCTCGCAGGCGCGGGCACCTGAGCGGCATCCCAAGCCGCCGCGGCTGGCCGGCAGGCTAGCCTGCAGCAGCGCAGCTGGTGAGGTGAGGAACGCAGGGTGCTGCACGTGGGTGGCCGCGGACGCCAGGATGCCTGAGTCGAATGCCGCATACGCTGCCTTCACCGTCGGCGAGGGAGGGATGGTGCACTCCCGATAGTGTGGCCGCTGCGCGACGCAACGGGTCAGCATCGTGATCGCCAGCTGCGTGTCCTGCAGCGTGTGAAGACGGTCCGCCGGCCGGAGGTGTTCCTGCAGCCACGCCTGCAGCTGCTCCGTCACAAAGGCAGGAGCGCCTAGGGGGACGCCGAGGAGGGTGAGGCCCCCTGCTGGTGTCTGGCAGCCCACGGGCAGGCGCAGGTGGGCTACGAAGCACTCAGTAACCCCTCAGGAAAGAATGGGGCTGCTGATGTCAAAAGAGCATCTGGCTGTGAAAGCCAGCCAGATGCATACATGAAGAGCGAATGCGGCTGCTGACATCAAATGGAAGTGAAGCGGCTGCTCATATCAAAAGAGCGGCTGTGGAAACCAGCCAGATGCATACAGGTGTTCTTGATGGAGCCACCGGCTAGGCGGACAGGGCGCTCTTAGTACCCCCAGGTCAGCAGTAGGAAGTCAGATGAGCTGAGGGGAGGAAGAGCAACCCCGCTGCGCGCAAGCCAGAGGCTGCTGCAAGGGCGCGACCGGCGCGGCGGTGCAAAGCAAGCGCTTGGGAGCGTTGAAGGGACATAGACAAGCGCATGCGGTAGCAGGACACAAGACCCAAAGGCACTGAGCCTCCAGGAAGTGCTGCACCCTATTCCCGGTGCCGCTGGTCAGGACCACCGACCCCCGTAACACCTGTGGATGTCCATGGCCAGGGGGTAAAAGGTATCGCCCGCCGGGTGGTCCTTGTACTTGTGCAACTTCTTCTGTTCGGCCACCTTGACAGCATAGCCGGTCTCAGAAGATACGGGGCCCTTCTTCCGGAAGATGTCAGTTAGGACGACGTCCATGAGGAGCCGCTTGCCACCTCCCAGGGGGATGCCAACCAGATCGACACGCCTCGTGCGAGGGACCCCGTTGCGGAGTAGGACGGGCATCACCCCGGTGCTCTCCAATGCCACTTGATATCCCGCCTCCTTTGACGATGCCATACATCGCGTCCCGTAGGAGGTTGTGGGAGCCCGTGCGCTCGCTGCATTTCGCACACCTGAGCATGTGTCACCCATGAGCAATGCATCACGCTCAATAAGCCCACCTTCACATCGGGTCACCCCTGCCAAGCACAGGGATGGTAAG
Organism: Spirogloea muscicola; assembly: GCA_009602725.1. Taxonomy (NCBI): domain Eukaryota; kingdom Viridiplantae; phylum Streptophyta; class Zygnematophyceae; order Spirogloeales; family Spirogloeaceae; genus Spirogloea; species Spirogloea muscicola. Next base: position 405,455 of record WELB01000116.1, read on the forward strand.
CCAAGACGGCGGCGCATAGCATCGCAAAACAAAGCATTTTCCAACCGCGAGCCCGCATGCAAAGGCAAAGCGTGGAGCCACTCAGATGCTCCCAGAGGCGAAACAAATAGGAGCCGAGCCTGGCCTCGAGCATCCCCTTGGAGGAGACTCTGGAGATGCTCCAATGGTTGCTCGTCTGCAGCATTGGAAAGCTGCGATTGAGCCTTAACATCAGAAATGTCAGCCCAGGCAGCAAAACCAACAGGCTCATTCACCAGAGGCGGGTATGCGGCAAAGAGGTCCTGTTGGCATGCTTTGAGAGTCGCTTGGAAAGGCAGACTCCCCCGAACCACGTTACTGATGTGAGGCGCCAATACACATTGTTGCTCAAGGAGAATCGTCCAGATATGGACGAAGCCACCTGAGCCCAGCACCCAAGGTACGCTGGTCTGCACAAGCGGACCAAGGGGCGACAACCAAGTCCACCGTGACATATGGGCAGCGTACACTGCACCAGAGCTGCTGGAGACTGCTCTAGGAGTGGGTGAGCAATCAAATCAGCAAGGCATTGCTGAAGCTTGACATCAATGGATGCATAGATAGCATCCAAGCTGACCAAAGGTGGGAGCGTTCACAGGTAACACGGCCGCTGTGCTACACTCCTGGTCAAAATGGCCACTGCCAACTGAAACTCTCCGAGCCTGGGGGGCTCTGGCAGGACCTGCATGTATCCTTGGAGACGAGCAAGGACAGCACCCTTCGAGTAAGACGGGTCCCCTAGTGGCACTCCCAAGATCCTCAAGCCGCCCTCTGGAGTCTGACAAGATGTAGGCAACGAGTAAAAGAGGGAAAGAGGATGCCAATGGGGGACCAGGCAGAGCACTTAGCAGGATCGAACCCCAAGCCCGATGAGCTGGAGCTGGTGCTGAAGCGTGCCGAAAGCTCGCAGCACCTCTCTGGGGGGCCGAGGAGCGTGGTATCATCCGCGTAACTCGGGAGGAGAACGCCAGGGTGAGCGCTCGCCGTGTTGCGCAAAGCACGGTGATGCGCCAGAGCGAAGAGAAAACCACCCATGGGATCACCTTGCCGTGTCCCCGTCTTTGACTGCAAAACGGCCAAAGAACTCCCTGCCCCCCACAACAATGCAGATGGCGAGCCATACATGCAGCGGAAGTGAGGGAGGAGGGTGGTAAAGTACTGCCTTAGCTCCTCGGCAATAACCTGGCGATCCAAGGAGTTGAAGGCATTCTGTACGTCCACGCTCAAGGCTAGCCAATGGGGGTTGACATCCAGTGCCGCTCGTACCCCGTGCACCAGGGTCTCAGCGCCAGCACGCATGCCAGCCCCAAATTGGTGGAGATGGAAGTGCGCCTGGGCATCATCCTGGATCTGCATGATTAGGATCTGCACGAGGCGCGACAGAACCTCCCGCATCGAGATAGGACGCACGCTTCCGCTGTCCTTCTGCAAACAATGAGATTGCTTGTGCAGAGGACTGCTCCTACACGATGGGTGAGGTGTCCACGTGCAACATGCTGTGCAACCCTATGCAGCAGATCAAAATCCTTCGAGTCCTCATCCCCATACAGCTCCCGCAAGTGCTCAAAGAGCATGCCAGATGGATCCCCGGCGACTGCCTTGCGGCTACTCACTATCGCCCGCCGGAAGACAGCCGGGTCCAGGTCCACCGGTTGAGCAGGCGTGAAGCTCTCCATCCATGTATCAAAATCACGCGGGGCCGGAGGATGGAGCTGCTCTACTGCGGCCAGGGTTGCCGCATCATGCGGTGCTGGTGTGGAGGGCTCCAAGGCTTGGGCAGCCCTGGCAAGGTCGCCAGCTCGCCCGGATCGGATGGCACGTCGCTTGCCCGCCTCCTTGATGAGAAGAAAGGGCTCGCCTATTGAGGATAGGGGCTGGAAGAGCCAGCATAGGGGCTGGAAGAGCCAGCCCAAAAAAGGAGGAACGGAGTACGAGAAGGGGGCCAGGGGAAGCGCGGAGAAAGACAAGCACGACAAGAAACAGAGCAGCTACGAAGCACTCAGTAACCCCTGCTGAGCAGCCTCAGGTCAGAGAAGAGAATGAAGAAAGGGCTCGCCCATTGAGGATAGGGGCTGGAAAAAGAAGAAGTGGCTCTCCCAATGGGGGCAAGCAAGCGCGGCCAGATGGGGGCAAGGGCTGTGAGAAGCCAGCCCGAAAAGAATTGACAAGGTTCGAAGGGGCCAAACTACGAGCTAAGCAGCTACTAAGGGGCCTGAAGAGGCTATGGCAGAACGGGGGAGGATGGACCACTCAGTAGCTACGAGTGAGTAGCCTCAAATCCGACAGACTAGCTGCCGGAAACCTATCCCCCTGACGAAAGCCGGAGGCCGCAGCGAGAGCACGGCCAGCACGCCGATGCAAGGCGTGGGCCATGGACCGCTGACCGGCGGCCGGGTCTGCCAGGGGCGATGCCCGGCTTCAACGCCGCCGTTGCGCTCGCACAAGTCTTCCGCATGCGCCTGGCCGTATCGCTTCAACGCTCCCGCGAGCAGGCCGTGCTATGGCCGCCGCCTCTGGGTCTCGGCGGAGTGCCTCTTCCCTGCAGCGAGCTACTCAGACCTGATGTTGCTCACTCGTGGGTACTGATCTTCCCTCTGCATCGTTTCTGTGTTCACAGCCGCTCTTTTGTCAGGGGGATAGTTTACCGGCAGCTAGTCTGTCGGATGTGAGGCTCCTCACTCGTAAGTACTAAGCGGTCCATCCTCCCCCTTTCTGCCATAGAAGAAGTGGCTCTCCCAAAGGGGGCAAGGGCTGTGAGAAGCCAGCCCGAAAAGAATTGACAAGGTTCGAAGGGCCAAACGACGAGCTAAGCAGCGGCTTTCTGCCATAGCCTCTTCAGGCCCCGCAGTCGCTGCTTAGCTCGTAGGTTGGCCCCTTCGAACCTTGTCAATTCTTTTCGGGCTGGCTTCTCACAGCCCTTAGGAGAGCCACTTCTTCTTCTTCGCTCTTTTAATATCAGCAGCCGCTTCCCGTTCTGCAGTCTCCCAGCCACCAGTTAATCTGGCCGCGCTTGCTCTCTCTGCAGTGTTTTGTTTGTGGTGTAGTCCTTTCTCCGGCTCCTCTTTCGTTGGCTTTGGACTTTGTCCATTCTTTTTTGGGCTGGCTTTGCCAGCCCCTCTTCTCTATGGGCGCGCACTTTCTATCTAGCTGAAGGGGTTTTTTTTTTTTTTTTTTTTTTTTTTTTTTTTTTTTTTTTTTTTTTTTTTTTTTTTTTTTTTTTTTTTTTTTTTTTTTTTTTTTTTTTTTTTTTTTTTTTTTTTTTTTTTTTTTTTTTTTT
>WELB01000116.1:408762-428067 GCA_009602725.1 Spirogloea muscicola
CCCCCCGCCCCCCCGTCCCCCCGGACAGGGCGCTGCGGGGCCGCGCGGGGGCCGCCATGGCGCCGTCCGTGGCGTCGCTGTTTGTGTACCCCGTCAAGTCGTGCCGCGGGCTGTCACTGCCGCGCGCGCACCTGGCCACCTCCGGCTTCGCCTGGGACCGCCAGTGGATGGTGGTCAACGAGCGCGGGCGCATGCGCACCCAGCGCACCGACCCGGCCCTCGCCCTCGTGCGCCCCGCCCTCCCGCAGCTCGCGCTCGACGACGCCTGGGCGCCCCTCGACGCCACCGCCGCCCTCTGTGAGACCCCACGCCCTGGCCCGCATTTCTCGCCACCATCCCGCTTCCTGTGGCTACGCTCCCCCACCGGCCACTCGGCTGCCTCTGAAGTCGAGCAGCCGCCGGCGGGGCTGGTGGCAGCACTCACGGCGCCGGGCATGGAGCCGCTGCACGTCCTGCTGGCCCCGCCCTACGAGAGGCCGCGAGTGCCAGCCTCGGTGTGGGAGTGGTCCGGACATGCCCTTGACGAGGGCGACGACGCTGCTGCCTGGTTCACCACGTACCTGGGCAAGCCCAGCCGCCTCGTGCGCTTCGCGCCAGGTGAATCATCTCACAAGCGCACTGTGATGCGCTACATGCCTCGGCGGCTGGACATGCAGCCATCAGCGAGCTCCTGAGCTGTCTCCAGGCTCGCGCATGCTGGAATGCAGGTGAGCTGCGGCCGACAGACCCCGACTACGCAGAAGGATCCGAAACCTGCTTCTCGGATGGCTTCCCGTTCCTCGTCATCTCCCAGGTCGAGGCTTACCCGCCACCAGCTGTCACACATGGCTTATTTGTCAGGCAATGCCTCGGGCGAAAGATGAGGCTGGCGGTACTTACCTGGGCAAGGTCGCAGGCGGCCTTTGCAAATGCGACTGTACTTCTGCTAGTAACCAGCCCTCTTGACTCATTGACTCGCGTAATGGCTGACTGCAGGCATCTCTGGACGCTCTGAACCAGCACATGGAAGTGGCGTTGCCTATCAATCGCTTTAGACCCAAGTACTGCCTCCCAAACCTACTTGGTAGTGCGAGTTCCCTACTGGTCCAGACAAGTGTTGACATGTGGACCATAGTCAAGCGGAGCTTTCACCAGGATAGTGCGTGCAGAACGGAACTCAGGCGCAACCTCCCACCTTACCTTACCCCAAGATCTGACCTTGTCCATTGCACTCTGCCTCCTTCACACCCCTGCTCTGCCAATGGCATTCTGTGCTTGCCATCATGAGGCTCATGTGTGAGACGCCTACAGCATCTTCATTGACGGTTGCGAAGCGTTTGAGGAAGATACTTGGAGGGCTTTCACCATTGGTGGAGTTGCTGGACGAATCTTTCGAGGAGTGAAGCCCTGTGGGCGCTGCAAGGTGCGTGATTATCTCAAGATGCATGTTGGAGGGTTGGTGTGGTTGGCACCCGCAGCGCAGCATGTACGCGCAATGCCAGGTGCTGGAAGAAACCGGCCTGCTTCTGCCTGGTGCGCAAGCGGTGCTAGTATAGTGCGCTGATAAGAACGGAACGTGTAGCAATGTATGTTAGCTGGAGGGCCTCAGACTTCATCGGGCCTTCGATCTCTCTCTGACAGGTCACAACAACCAACCAGGCAACTGGTGAGGTTGGAGAGGAACCACTCAAGGTAAAATTATGTCAGGCCCGCATTGCCTCCTTAATATTCAATGCTGCCACAGTCAGCTACTTAGAGCATTGGAGTGCTCAGCACGCAAGCATTGGTACTCTTACCACTGGCCTCATCCCAACAGTACCATGATATGTGTGCAGCCCTTGCAAGCACCGCATCGAACAGCATTCATGTAGTAGAGCATTTGTCACATCCATGAAGTTTTTGCAACCGTGTAATCTACAGACGCTCGCTGTTTTCCGGAAAGGGAGCCATTTGCAGTTGCCCAAGAATATGTGGCATGAGGTCTGCAATTCGCCCTCGACCTCTCAATGTGAACACTGAAGAGCACCCTTGCCTTGTCATGTGCACCTGCTGTGCATGATAAGACAAGCTCAGAATGGCATCAGCCTAGCTTTCTGTTGCCCCTGCTCCCCAGTCGAGCTGAAGTTTCTCTTGTCCTATTCCTACAGAAATTGTTCGGGATGAATGCCATTTGCAACTTCTCAGGGGGGCCGGCAGTGGCAGTAGGAGAGGCAATATGCATCCTCGACAAAGCTTCTTCAGTGGCAGAGCTTGTGCCTGGCTGACCTTCGCTGTTAGCCACCTGCGTGGCCTTGTCCCAGGGTTCAATCCCAGGGTAAGATGTATATAGTAATGTCTCGCGCTCTGCTTTCCTGTATTATTTTTGTTACTTAATATGATACATCTCTTTCAATCATCAATGTTCGTCACAGCAAGTGGTTCCAGGGTCATACTACTTGAGGAGGACACTGTCTCTCGCTAGGGACATCGCACAATGCATTTGACTAGGCCAGGTTTTTAAATATTGCATAAGTATTTTTAAACCTGGCCCAGGCATTTCGCAATCAAGGATCCAGTAATGCAAGAACCTGGTCGCTAGTTGTGGCCGATAGCAAATTCTTGACCTCAAGGTTGACTCAAGGTCCTGCTCGCTTGGCCTTCTTGGACTTTGAGTAATTGTCATCTGAGCTTGTCTTGTTGAACTTTTGGAAGTGCACCTACGAGACATAGTCACTAGAACTGTGTCCTTCAGGTGGCGTCATATATCGACAAACCGAGTACGTGAACAAAAGCTAGGCTGTTGCATGTTGCAATGTGCACTTGCTTGTACCTGAATGGGGCACTTGCACTTTGCACAGTGCCTAGTGATCATGTTGCAGTGCACTGACATTGACTAAGACCATGAAGAAGAATGACCCCAAAGCGACGCTAGACTCACTCGACACTCAGCAGGATGGGATGATGAGATTGCAGCGCATGCATGGGACATTTGATTTAATGGTTAAAGTAAGACGAAATAGAGCATGATGGAATCGTGCGAGGCTTCTTCCTACTCAAAGCAACTCGCAACTCCAGCTGAATCTCCAGTGGCAGCTCTCTTAGGACTCCAATGTCCACATCTTCGAGTTTGTAGACCTGTGTTTGTGTGCTACTGCCTGCACTATGAGTTGTATCCCTGCTAGTCGATGGACGCCCCTCAGCAGTCATGGAAAGGCCATTGCCATCCCCACTTGCTTCCAGGACTTCCTGCAGCATTTGTGCTGGGGCTTCCATAGCCTCGACCTTGCAATCTCTAGAATGTTCTCCTGAAGCTCGCTCTACTGACATTGTGTCCAAGTCCACCGGTAGACACTCTTGCTCGTCGCTCATTGAAATGGGTACATTTGGAGGCCCCAAGTCCTCCACCTTAGGAGATTGTGAACGAGATCTGTTTGCTTGACGTTCCTTCGTCACTGTACAAGATAGTCCTCGCTTCAGGTGAGAAGCGTGACCACCTTCTCCTATTGCGGCTGTTTTCTGCCCAAAGGGTCCAAGAGAATCAGGTGCCAGTTTGGCCGAGCCTGGCACACCTTGGTCCTGAGAGGGGTGCAGAGAGATTGGGATACGCTCTGCTGGTTCACAACTCTCTGGAAGGGCAGGTTCTCTCGTCAATGGATCTGATGGCCCCAGATAGTTTGTAATTGGAGCAACACCCTGGGCCAGGCAAGGAACTCTGGCTTAGGCTGACTGCGTATGAAGGGGAGCAAAGCTGGACAAGTGAAAGATTTCCCTCAAGTGGTCTAATAAAAGTTGGCTCACAGTCTACCGAGGTCCTGTACAGACAGACTGCTGGTTCTGTACAGCATACCATGTCAATATCACCTCTCTAATCTGGTGGTCTGAAATTGTCAGGAGCACCTGTGGAGTGGCAGCAATTTGAGATGCGGAGAGGCCCAGGTAGACAATCATCCACTTCGTGCCTGGCATAGCCATCTCCAGGAGGAGGCGCTTGACAATGCTCAGAGCATCTTCTGCCATAGCCACTCTCCCACCCCTCAGGGCCACACACCTAGACATGGTCTTCTTTTCACCTCCTCGGATCTTGTTTTGCAAACAAAAGGACCAACAACCATGTGGGTGTCCTGTATGTGCTTGCCACACACTCAAGGTCTCACAAGGGCATTGCAGCATCAACAACTAGGACATCAGGCAGCACATAAAAGCAGCAACCAAGCGCTGCTTTCTTTGTGGTGTAGCACAATTACCAGTTGGAACGTGACCTGTACAGTGAGAAGCCTAGATGTCCTTCTGCTGGTTGCTAAGTCGAGCTCCAAGCGCGTCTGCAGCTCCCCAGCCAGCTCATGAAGCCAGTGGCCGACGGTGGACACATCCACCAAAGCTGTCGGGCCAACAAATGTTTTTCCTGAGGAGTGCTGCTTCGGAAGCACTCTGTCCTTAACCTCAGTGCCATCCTGTCCCTCCGCAACCATTCGTAACCACAGCCTGGACACAAGGTCCAAGTTAATTAGTCCTACCTGCAGGAGCTTCTCAGGTACACACAGCATGACAGCAGAGAAGGTACCAAGGCAGACCCAGTGTTGGTTCCAAAACGGTCTTGCAAGTGCTGAAGAGAGAAATGCAGCAGGTCCCCAACTGTTTGAATGCCCAGCTCCTGTTGCAGCTTCAGTCCAAGCTTGCCGCCTAGCTGCTTCCTGAAAGACATCAGGCAGCAAGCTGTGAAGTCATGGACCTGAAGCATTGGGACCCAAACTATGTTCCCTGGAACGATCATAAGCACCAGTTATCTTTCATTGTACACCAATCACAATAAGTAGACGCTACGAGGACTCGTCACTGATGCTGAAGTGGAACATGTCGTCAGCACGTTGCATTCAGCAGGGACAAGGGCTTCACGAGCCGCCCTCGATAGGTCTCCGGCATCAAATGTAGAACATATCAAGGCAAGGGCAAGGGAGGCCAGGCGGCTATAGTAGAGCAGTAAATGGTTGGAGAGCTCAGAAAAGACAGCCAAAGAGCACATGGATGAGCTACTTGATAGCTGAAGACGAGGAAGAGCAAGGGCCCACATCTTGCGAATGGGCAGCTTGTGAAGAAGGTCTTGGACAGCTGAGGCTGGGACCACGGTCTGCTCGGCGGGCTTGTGCATCCCGCTGGCCAATTTGGCCAGCATCTGTACCAATTGCCACACTGTGGTGCAGATTAGATGAGACGTCTAGACGTATTTGTAGTGCCGTGACAATAGATAATCAGGTGCAAGGACAAGCGCAGAGGCCGGGATTGTTGCTTCCACCTTGTTGTGAGCAATGCCTGCAGAGCATGTGAACTGTGTTTTGGCCAGCACAGTAGCACGAAGCTCGGCCACCAGAACGGCACCGCTTGCAAGAAGTCGATCGCCCGGTTCAGCAGCTTCATTGCACAGCCAAGCTTCCATACGCCTCCTCACTTCGTGAACACCAGCCTCTCCATCATCTACAGGCTGCTGCAGCCAAGGAGAACTCTACTTCAGCAAGGTCATGCCTGCACAGCCATGGCTCCATCTTGGACTGAATAGGCATGACATGAGGAAGGGCCCACCATTGCTTGAAGACCTGCCTGCTCGTGTCCAAGGACATGGCTGCGGGCTGCATAGGTGGGCAGGAGGTGGGGCTTGGCTGGAGGCGACTGCTGCAGGCGAGCTGCGGCCGCCTCCGTGAGGTCCACAAACACCTCATCGATGGAAGCTCGTTCACAAGGGCCGCCTTGCTGCAGCACAGCCACCACCTACGGGTACAGGCCACATCTTTGGTGGGGTCTGGTGCAGACGCTCCCTGCTGCCGAGCTGAATGCCTTCCTGGTCGCTGAGGGGCGGGCGATACAGCCAGACGCCTCACAGAAGCACCAGCACAGACAGCAGCAGGAGCAGCAGTGCCTGCGGCAGCACGGGAAGGCGAGGGAAGCAGGGGTGCAGACCTCAGAGCCCGCGTCGCGGTAACGGGAGAGGTCGGCCTTGCCGAATGCCACTGGCACCTGCACGAGCTGCAGGTCGGGGCAGAGCTGGCGCGCCTCATCGCCGCGCATCTGCCTGCAGGCAGCCCTCGCGACGAGCGCTCAGCGGCGGGCGAGGCGAGCAGGCAGCCGCTGCCGTGAGGTGAGGGGGGGTGGGCTGCGCACCGCTTGACGCCGGCGGCGCGGGCCTCGTAGCCGACGGCGATGAGGGCGCCACCCTTCCAGGGGTTGTACTGCACCACGGCGGTGGGGCGGCCGCGCAGGGCCGGCTGCCGCCGCTGCTCCACTGCCCGGGCGCGCAGCGCCGGGCGGGTTCACTGGTGAGGCTCGTGGGCGCAGGGAGGCCAGGGCCGGGGTGGGGCGGGGGGGGGGAGGCACGGCGCGGACCCACCCTGGACGTAGAAGCAGTCGAGGTCGAGGTGCGCGACGACGCGCGACGCGGGCGGGCCCGTGGGGGCGCGCGGCACCGGCATGGCGGGCGGGCAGCCCGGGGCCAGCCGCGCGGCTCGCCAGTCGCTGGGCAAGCCCGGGTCACGGCGTGGCCCTCCCTCCCGCCCCAGCTCCTGGAGGCTCGGTGCCTTCGGGCCTTGGGTCCTGCCACCGCATGCCCTCCTTTGTTACGCGGATGATACCACGCTCCTCGGCCCCCCAATGGAGGTGCTGCAAGCTTTCGGCACGCTTCAGCACCAGCTCCAGCTTATTGGGCTTGGGGTCAATCCGGCTAAGTGCTCCGCCTGGTCCCCTATTGGCATCCCTCTTTCCCTCTTCTCCTCGTTGCCTACATCTTGTCAGACTCCAGAGGGCGGCTTGAGGATTTTGGGAGTGCCACTAGGGGACCCGTCTTTCTCGGAGGGTGCTGTCCTTGCGCGTCTCCAAGGATACATGCAGGTCCTGCCAGAGCTCCCACGCCTTGGGGACTCTCAGTTGGCAGTGGCCATTTTGACCAGGAGTGTGGCACAGCGGCCGTGTTACCTCCTGCGTACGGTCCCACCGTCGGTCAGCTTGGATGCTATCTATGCATCCATTGATGTCAAGCTTCAGCAATGCCTTGCTGATCTGATTGCTCACCCACTCCTAGAGCAGTCTCCAGCAGCACTGGTGCAATGTACGCTGCCCATACGTCACGGTGGGCTTGGTTGTCGCCCCTTGGTCCGCTTATGCAGACCAGCGTACCTTGGCTGCTGGGCTCAGGTGGCCTCGTCCATATCTGGACGATTCCTCCTTGAGCAACAACGTGTGTTGGCGCCTCACATCAGTAACGTGGTTCAGGGGAGTCTGCCTTTCCAAGTGACTCTCAAAGCATGCCAACAGGACCTCTTTGCCGCATACCCGCCTCTGGTGAATGAGCCTGTTAGCTTTGCTGCCTGGGCTGACGTTTCTGATGTTAAGGCTCAATCGCGGTTTTCCCGTGCTGCAGACGAGCAACCACTGGAGCATCTCCGGAGTCTCCTCCAAGGGGATGCTCGAGGCCAGGCTCGGCTCCTATCTGTATCGTCTCTGGGAGCGTCTGAGTGGCTCCGCGCTTTGCCTTTGCATGCGGGCTTGCGGATGGAAAATGCTTTGTTTTGCGATGCTATGCGCCGCCGTCTTGGCTTACCATCCCTGTGCTTGGCAGGGGTGACCCAATGTGAATGTGGGCTTATTGAGCATGATGCAGTGCTCATGGGTGACCACATGCTCAGGTGTGCCAAAGGCAGTGAGCGCACGGGCTCCCACAACCTCCTACGTGACGCCATGTATGGCATCGTCAAGGAGGCGGGATATCAAGTGGCGTTGGAGAGCACCGGGGTGATGCCCGTCCAGCTCCGCAACGGGGTCCCTCGGACGCGGCGTGTCGATCTGGTCGGCGTCCCCCTGGGAGGTGGCAAGCGGCTTCTCATGGACGTCGTCCTAACCGACAGCTTCCGGACGAAGGGCCCCGTAACTTCTGAGACCGGCTATGCCGTGAAGGTGGCCGAACAGAAGAAGTTGCACAAGTACAAGGACCACCCGGCGGGTGATACCTTTTACCCCCTGGCCATGGACATCCATGGGTGTTACGGGGGTCGGTGGTCCTCGTTACTTTCGCTGCTGGCATCTCAAGCTGACCAGCGGCGCCGGGAACAGGGTGCAGCCCTTCCCGGTGGCTCGGTGCCTTTGGGTCTTGTGTCCTGCTACCGTATGCGTTTGTCTATGTCGCTACAGCGTTCCCAAGCGCTTGCTTTGCATCGCCGCGCTGGTCGTGCCCTTGCAGCAGCCTCTGGCTTGCGCAGCGGGGTTGCTCTTCCTCCCCTCAGCTCATCTGACTTCCTACTGCTGACACGGGGTTACTAAGAGCGCCCTGGCTGTCTAGCCTGTGGCTCCGTCATGAACACCTGTATGCATCTGGCTGGCTTTCACAGCCGCTCTTTTAATATCAGCAGCCGCTTGAGCGGTCCCCAGCGCTCGATCTGCACCGCCGGGCTGGTCGCGCCCTTGCAGCAGCCTCTGGCTCTTTGGATGCCCATTCTTTGCCGCGAGCTACTCCGACTTGCTGTTGCTCACTCGCGGGTACTGAGCTTCCCCCTGCATCGTCTCGTGGTTTGTAGTGTAGTCCCTTTCCGGCACCTCTTTCTTTCGCTTCAGACATTGTCCATTCTTTTGGGGCTGGCTCTGCCAGCCCCTCTTCTCTGTGGGCGAGCACTTTCTTCCACTCTTTCCGCCCGACGTTTGCTCGTAGGATTTGATTGTGCTCACCCGTGGGTACTAATGTCACCTTAGGCACCTCACTTTAGGTCTCCGTATCATGTGGCCTTGTTTAGTTTGCACTAGGCTCTGCCTGAACACTGTATTGGCTTGAATTGGCCTCCCTTTCATTTCATGCGCTCCGCGCGCTTTCTCTCTTTCCAGGCTGGCTTGCCAGCTGCTCTTCTGGAGTGTTCATGGAGGCGGGCTACAAGGTGGCCATGGAAAATACGTCCAACATGCCCATTCAGCTAGGCGCAGGCGGACAGCTTCACACCCGGCGCGCTGACCTAGTCGCCATCCCGCCCGGAAAAAGAGGACCAGCGTATCATCGCGGATGTGGTGACCGCCGATTGCGTCGACTCCGCCAACCCTGGAGCAGGCGCGCCCTGGAGCAGGCGGCAGCCGAAGTGGAGATCGGTCAGCTGCCCTTTCAGGTTGCCCTCCGCTCTGCCCGCGACGGGCTCCTGTCGGTCCACCCCAACATGTCGGAGCGGGTCGTCCCTTTCATCCACCTCGCCCACACCCCTGACAAGCGTGCCCAGGCACGCTTCTCGGCGCTGGTTGAGAAAGCGGCCTCTGCCCAGGTGGTGGAGCTTCTCCCTCCGTCCGACCTTCGAGAGGGCGCGCCCGGCTGCTCTCAGCCTCCTCCCCTGGGGCGGCGGCGTGGTTATCAGCGCTCCCACTCCACGCGGCGCTCACCATGCCCGATGAGGTTTTCAGGACGGCGGTCAACCGGCTCTTGGGCCTCGTCCCTCCCTGCCTCGTGGGCGTCACTCAGTGCGAGTGCGGTGTCCGTCACGCTGAACCTGCGGAGCGGGCTGCCCCTATGCTCCGTTCCGCGCACGGGGCGAGCGGACCGCTTCTCACGACCTCTTGCGCGATGGTATGCAGGGGGGGTTTTCGGAGGCCGGCTTTAAGGTCGCGGTGGAGAACTCCTCCATAATGCCCATCCAGCTGGGCGCGGACGGCCAGCCCCATATGCGACGCGCCGACCTGGTCGCCATCCCGCCCGGCGGCGGTCCCCGCATCATCGCTGATGTGGTGACAACTGACTGCATCGACTCCGCCAGTCCCACCAGATCGGCGTCGTTTGCAGGGCACGCGGTCGGCCAGGCGGCCCGGGGCAAGAAGCGAAAATATGCTGATCACCCGGTGGGGGATGAACTCGCGGCCCTGGCGATGGACGTACACGGGGCTTTCGGCAGCCGCTGGCTGGATCTCATTCAGCGGATTGCCCGCCAGGCCATTGACCGGCGGCCGGGTCTGCCAGAGGCGCTGCCCGGCTTCAACGCCGCCGGTTCGCTCGCACAAGTCTTCCGCACGCGCCTGGCCGTATCGCTTCAACGCTCCCTTGCCCACGCCGTCCACACGCGAGCAGGCCGTATGCTATGGCCGCCGCCTCTGGGTCTCGGCGGAGTACCTCTTTCCATGCAGCGAGCGCCACGGGCAGCAGGGCGAGCAGCCTGGCTTCCATGTCGCCGGGTCCCTCGCCCAAGCTTTCCGGATGCGCCTGGCCGTCTCTTTGCAGCGGTCCCTAGCTTTTGCGGTCCACTTGCGCGCAGGCCGCGCTCTGGCGGCGGCCTCCGGCTTCCGTCAGGGCGACGTCTTTCCGCCTGCTAGCTACTCAGATTTGCATCTACTGACGATAGGTTACTGAGACTTCGCTTACTGCTGTCTCAGTCCTTAACACTCCGACTCCTTCAGACCTTGTCCATTCTTTTGGGCTGGCCTCTCCCAGCCACCAGGTAATCTGGCCGCGCTTGCTTTTCCTTGCTACTCAGACCTGGTGTTGCTCACTCGTGGGTACTGAGCTTCCCTCCGCATCGTCTGTGTTCTGCAGTGTTTTGTGATGGAGTCCTTTTTCCCCTGGCCCCTTCTCGTCCTTTGTTCATTCTTTTTTGGGCTGGCTGTTTCCAACCCCTATCCTCAACGGGCGAGCCCTTTCTTTTTCCGGCTCCTCTTTCTTTGGCTTTGGACATTGTCCATTCTTTTTTGGGCTGGCTTTGCCAGCCCCTCTGCTCTATGGGCGCGGACTTCTCTTTCACGTCGGCATCGACCGCTGGGCACGCGGTCGGTCTGGCGGCCCGTGGGGCAAGGAGCGTACATATGTCGACCACCCTCCAAGCGATGAATTCGCGGCCCTGGCCATTGGGGGTCACGGGGCTTTCGGCAGTGGCTGGTCGGATCTCCTCCAGCGGCTTGCCCGGCAGGCCATCGAGCCGCGGCCGGGTCTGCCAGGCTTCAACGCTGCCGGCTCCCTCGCCCAGGTATTTCGCATGAGGCTGGCGGTCTCGCTCCAGCGCTCTCTGGCTCACGCAGTCCACACGCGCGCCGGCCGCTGCTATAGCTGCTGCCTCAGGGTCTCGGCGGAGTGCCTCTTTCCCAGCTTCTAGTTGATCTCAATTGCTGTTGCTCACTCGTGGATACTGAGCATCCATCTGCATCATGTCGTGTCCTGGTTTGTATTTATTTTTTTCGGCTGCTAGCTTTTCAGACTTGCATCTACTGACTAGAGATTACGGAGAGTCCGCTTGCTGCTGTCTCAGTCCTTAGCACTCCGGCTCCCTCAGAGAAGTGGCACTCCCAATGGGGGCAAGGGCTGTGAAAAGCCAGCCCCAAAAAGAATTGACAAAGGTTCGAAGGGGCCAAATGATGGAGGGGCCTAAAAAGCTACGAAGGGGCCTGAAGATGCTCTGTCAGAACGGGGGAGGATGGACTACTTGGTAGTTACGAGTGAGGAGCCTCAAACCCTACAGACTAGCTGCCGTAACTCCTTCAGACCTTGTCCGTTCTTTTGGGCTGGGCTCTCCCAGCCGCCAGTTAATCTGGCCGCGCTTGGAATGCAATTTCGGCACCATTTGGTGGCCTTTGGATATTGTCCATTCTTTTCTGGGCTGGCTTTGCTAGCCCCTTTTTCTATGGGCGAGCAATTTCTTTCTTCACTGTGGGCGCACACTTTCTTCTGGCTTGCGCACTGGGGTTGCTCGTCCTCCCCTCCGCTCATCTGACAAGGGGATGCTAAGAGAATTGCGCGCCCACAGGTGGTAGGGGCTGGGAAAGGCCAGCCCAAAAAGAATGGACAAGGTCCAAAGAGCCAAAAGGGGCCGAGAAGAGCCTGCTAAGGGGGCTAAGAGCGCCCTGTCTGCCCACCCTGTGGCTCCTTCATGGACACCTGAATGCATCTTGGCTGGCCTCTCACAGCCGCTCCTTTAATATCGACAGCCGGATTCCTAGCATCACGCAGAGCTCAGAGCTCAGAGCTCCGCCTCGCTCATCCCTTCTGCTCCCTTCTGTGGTCACTGAGCGGGTCAGCTTAGCAGCAGGTGATGTACACCTGTCATGTGCTTGCCTTCGGCCACTCAGGCCCTCCATCACTCAAGACACACTCCGTTGTTGCTGCCTCCGGGTTCCGTCAGGGCGACGCTTTTCTGAAGAGAACCACCTCGCAGGGCTGAAAGTACAAGCTGGAATGTCAGCCAACTGCTGCAGAATCATAAATGACAATAATTGAGATGACAATTGCGTAAAACTGCAAGACTACACTTTTCAATTTCCAGCAAACGTTGAATGCATATGAAGACAGTCGCCCTCTTCTGGGTAGTAGTTCCTTCAGATTGAATGAAAATGGGTACCTGAATATTCAGACCACAAGATGTATGGGCCTTTGCTAGATTCCCTTGGCCAAGGAACAGTCACAAGTTTGACAGGCTGGCTCCATTAAGCAGGTAATTGGCGTGTGCTCGGGTTCGGAGTTTTTGCGGCCTTGACTGCTACATGTTGACCAAGAATCAGTAATGCCCTATTGCCAAGAGTCACGCATGTCAATGATCTGACACACACCGACATGACTGAGCCAGTAGCTGGGCACTGCATCATGCCCTTCAAGGGCCTAATATTGTGACGACCATTTCTCTACCATGGCTTCGACAACAAGTTCCTCTCAATAGTTCTGTCTGTACACTCCCAATTCTACGAGGAACAAAAATGGCTGCGCTCAACTGCAGCGTATACCATGGGCATGTCGCTGAGGAGGCTCCCAGGCTAATCAAGAAGCCAGGAAAAGCCTCCAATTCTGCGCGCTTAGGCTGTCCAGGATAAACTCTTCACCAAGGGCTGATGACAAAGTCAGCCCCAATGAGCCTAGATAGCTGTCTAGGATGGCTGTTGCTGCTGTCTCGCAGCACCAATTTGGGGCCAACATAGGCCACTCATGTAAATAATAATTGGAGTAATCAAGCACTAGCAGATAAGGAATCTAAAGCAAAGACCTCGTCAATTTGTAGGAGCTCGGCTTATGTCAACAAGTAGACCAATGAGGGAAACAGCAAGTCAAGCAGGTCGGTGGGTTGAGGGGACCTCTGACGAAGGTGGGGTGTTTGAGCTTGCACGCCTCCTTCTCTTCCTCAAGCCAGCAGCAGCAAAGGCCTCCAGCAGATTCCAGTCCTCGTCACATGTGAGGATATCAACAGCCTGCTCAAGGCATCAAGATGGATCGTTGGAAGAGCGGCTCTTTTGCCAATACAAGGTAATACCAGCGATCAACAACAAGTATCAGAAGGTAAGTGACCTGACCTGCGGGTTACGAAGTATGAGCTTTGCACACAGATAGCCAGCAATTGACCAAGTCTGGAAGAGGTGGGCTTTCTTGCCCACAAAGCGTGCATTCTTCATGTCGTAGTACTCAGGCCAGCAATCTTGGTGCAGGCGCTTTTCAGCAACCTCTACAGCCCGCTGCGCTAGGTCCTTGCGGCCCATCTTCATGCAAGCTGCAGTGAACTGCCAGAGCAGCGGCACAGATGATAGACGCTCAAGAGCTTGCCTTTCTTGCCTACTTGGCAGATCAGTTCCTCTAGGACCAGCAAATTAGACTAAACAATAAGTCCTCCAATTGGCATGAGTTCTACATAAGGCCGCACTGCATTTATAAAATTTCTCAAAGCCCCAGATCACAGCCGGTGGGAACAAGCATGAGCGTTGATACCACCGACCTGCCAGAGTAGCACAGGCCAAGACCCACCATTGTGGTAGCTCCACTCCCTGCATCGAAGTTGTTTTGTCAACAAAAGATTATCCATCAAGGGTTGTGGAACAGTGCTACGGGTGTAGTCAGGGTTGACAAATGACAGCACGGCGACTATGTTCAACACTGTTGCTTATTAACTAGAGCAGATGCAGTCAACCCTCCCACACATTAGCTGCATGTCATACACAATCATGAAGTGTCTTTAGAGCTGTAAAAGATGGCAGCTGATACTAGGTCCTAAATGAGAGGACATCAGTACGTGTTTTTTGGATCTGCCCCAGTGATGATTCGCCACTCGTGGTGATTGAGTGCAGGGAAGCATATCTTCAGCGGCATCGCTCCGATCAAATCAGTCCAGCGGGCCTCTATTAAGTCTAATATTGCAGCACTTTGTTTCTCGCTTGCTAGGCAGCTCATGATGGACCACAAATTTCCAAGCGTGAAGAACCGAAAGTCCATGTGGGCAGGCTGCATGCCAGATAGAGAAGAGACCCAAGTGTCAAGAATTGCTCTGGATTACTCTCCCTTGCTCCACATCCAGTCTGCTTAAGTCAGGTGCACTATTCAAAGCAAAATCTCAATTGGACCACCGGTACTTGACAGCAGGACCATTTGGCTAAGATGCATTGCCAACCACTGTACAGACTGTCTAAGGGCATAGCAGGTGCTCCGACCTGCACGTTGCCCACCAAGTAACCACCTCTTTCTGGCATCCAATCCACGAGCCAAGGTGAAACCTATACAGCTGTGTAGTGAAGTAAGGAATGGACAACGAGACCAGCCACGACGCAGGCATGTCCTTAGGATTTCCCACCAGCAATACCAATGACACCAGTTGAACAAACATAAGCCTACTCTGACCTAGTCCGAGTAATTTCCCTCACGGGGATGCTGGGCAAGATCTCACTTGTTCCGGGTAGATATTGAATTTGTTGATGGCTTCCTCTGAATATTCCTCGGTCTTGTAGCGGTATATTTCATTCAATTTTCGAAGATCAATCCAGTAATATTCTCGAACATGAAATGATAGGGCCGTAAGGCGAGCGGTCACATTGCGGATGAGTTCAAGACCTGCTTGATCAGGAATCAGCATCTCTCTTGCACATCGCAGTGCCGAATAGAAGAGAGCCTGCCAGGTCCACAGTATCACAGATCAGCAACATTTACGATTTGGTCTCAAGTGCTGATATAAGCAGAAAGCCTGTCCCCTCTGGCCGCAGCAATGTGAGAAGAATCACTCTGCATCTTGCAAAGTGCATCGTGGCTCAAGATTGCTGGAAACAGTGATTCAGGGCCAACAGCTATAGTGCAAACCCAGCCCATGAGGGACAGGTTGTTGTCCACTTCAACCTGCCCGTTTTCCAAGTAGATTGCTGGCGTGCCTTACACTAGCAATACGGCGAGGGTTGTGTAAGTAACACAAATGCCATGCTCACCTGAATTTCAAGAGGATGACCATGGATACCCATTCGACGATCAATCATACAGGAGCCATCGGTGACCAGCAATGTGGGGAACATGTCAAAGCCGTCAGCCAGGCATACTTTCAGTATGAGCTTGATTCCAGTCTGGACATCCACACGCCCTTGCAGTGACAAATCTCCGGTTGCCTTTCCATATGCCCGCAGTAAGAAAATCCACCACAAGCCTGCATTCAGTAGAATGACTCCAGATGTCAAGGGAAGACATGTCCTCTATAAACCCTTGCAAGCAGTCTACACTCTCTCGAGAACACAAAGGTATGTGAGAGTCCGGAGCATGCTCACTGCATGTAATGGCAAAAAGGAGCTTCCTTCTGCAACACGTTGCTATCAGCAGCAGGAGTGTATCTAGCAACGGTCTTGGAGTGTGGCTGCCTGCCCAGGACCTGAGTCGACCGGAGCAACTCGCCCAATAGCAGACTCGCCAAAGTCCGGGTACAGAATCTCCTCTGTTGCTCCCGGAGGTCCGTCCTCAAGGGGCACAGTGGTCACCTTGAAGCTCGCCGGCATCAGGCCTTCACCAGGCGTGTAGCAGTCTAAGGTCTTCTCCCAGGACTGACACCAGCCAAACGGGGCGGCGAGAGGGTTTGGCCGAGTCATCATCACAGAGCAGAAGGACCAGGTAGAAGATAACGAATGAAGCTGTCCGGGGATTCTGTCAGTGGTGCTCAACTACTTGGCTAGAGCAGGTGGGGGCCACGTGAGTCACCTGCAGCTGCAATGTGTGGAGGAGGAAGTTGCGGACGATTTCCGACTCCCCTGCCAGGAGGAAGGCAATCCCGGAAGGCACCAAGTCCCGGATGAAAACTTGGTCGTAGTTCACGAGGTCCTCGTCGTTGGGGTCACAGGCTGCCAACGTGCCCACCTGGCCCATGAGTTTCGCGGCGGGTGCATGAGATACTCAGCTATGACTGTGCCAGGCAGATGATTGAGTGGCATGCCATTGCCGCGCGTGGTCGTGTGCAGCACGTGGTGTCGTCGGCACTGCAGGCCAGGGGCCGTGCGTGAGGCGAGCCGGGAAGGGCGTCACCGGCTGGCCGCAGTAGGTGATGACGGACTCGCGGAGGAGGCGCCAGGCCTCCTGCACCATGGCGCTCTCCTCCATGGTGTCCAGCTGGCTGATGTCGATGGCCGGGGCTGCCGTGCTGCTGCCATCGGCGTCGGAGTCCGAGGAGCTCTCCCCGCCGGAGGCCCAGGCGTCATGCGGGAGGGGAGCAGAGAGGCCGGCAGGGGCCTGGAGGGGCGTTGCCGGCGTCGGCGTGGCGGGCGCGGTGGCGGCGACGGCGGAGCCATTGCCGGCAGGGCCGGCGGCGGCGGCAAAGGGGGGGATGGNGGCGAGGCCGGAGGTCGCGCGGGAGGCGGGGGAGGGGGGCCTGTCCTGACGCCCGGCCCGGCTGCTGGCGGGCGGCTTGCTGGCGCCATGTCCCGCGCCAGCGGCCCGGAGACGACGACACCCCCCCTCCGCTTGTCTCGTCGTCGTCGACCGTTGCCTCGTCCGACCACCGCCGGCCATGGACCCTTCCGTCAGCCTCATCCGCTGACGGTTGCTCATCACCCAGCTCACAGGACATTTGTAAGGCTAGCATTGGCCTCCCTTTCAACTTCGTGCGCACCGCGCGCCCTCTCCTCTGCTCACGGTGCCTACCCAGTGACCATCCTCTCTTGCAACTTGCTCACATGCGTGGTTCAGCGCCTTCCCGCCACGCAGGTGTGCTTGACCGCTCCGATCCGGGGCTCTCCGTCCTCAAGGCTGGGCAATGCAGCTGCACACACCGCTCGTGGCAAACCGGCCAAGTATGCAGACCACCCGGAAGGGGACGAGTTCGTCCCACTGGCCGTCGATGTGCACGGGGCTTCGGGGCCTCAGTTGCTTGACCTGTTGGCTCGGCTTGCGCGACGCGCTGTGTCCCACAGGCGAGGCGAGCAGACTGACTTCAACGCCGCTGGCTCGCTAGCGCATGTGTTCGCATGCGCCTGTCCACATCACTCCAGCGGTACATGGCCCACGCCTTGCATCTGCGTGCTGGCTGTGCTCTAGCCGCAGCCTCTGGCTTTTGTCAAGGGGATTGCTTTCCGGCTGCCTGTCGTTCTGATTTGCAGCTCCCAAGTATAGGTTACTAAGTGAATAACTGTGACGAATCCACCCCTACACACACAGTTATGGGTTAGTACGTCCTCGTAGGGGGTTTCAGGGACAACCCTCCTACAGAGTGAAGGCCAGCGCACACAGCGCACGCAGCGCAGTGGAAGTCTTACCCTGAGGCTAAACCCGGCAGAAGGTGGTGACTCTACTGAGGGTCTGGCTCAGCAGCTGTCCCCACATGGGGCGCAGCCATAGCACTTCAGAGAGCCCGGCTGTTGAATGAAGTAAATGGTGAATCAGCGGGCCGGGATGGGTGACGTTGCCACTGCAGCAACCAGTACTGATCACACTGTACTTCAACCACACTTTCCCGCCAAAAATCGCGTGGCGATGTCGGTGCTGACATAGTGCACCCTCTCCTGGTGCTTGATCTTTGAGCACGTTTCAAATGTCTCCGGGTAGATGTATCACATTGGCCAGCAAGATCGTCGGAAGCAGGAATATACTCGTCTAGGCGGAAGTGATGCTCTGAGAGGTATCTCCCTACTCATTACTTGTGCCGCCTCCTTCATTGTTGCCAATGGGGGCAAAAAAGTTCAATAGGTTGACTACTCTGAGGAGCTCGGCTGCTAGGCCAGGTGCACTGTAGCCCTTCGAGTTCCACCCTTGAGGGCTAGCAGGCAATGACCCAAAAAAAGCAGGCTCTATATATCCTGTACAGGGGAGGGCGAAGGGCGAGCAATCTGCCCTTCATTCCACCCTCCTGCAGTACTCCTGATGCTATTAATCAGCCAGTTGCCGCCACAGACATGGGCACCTCCAGCATGCATGCCAGAGCCCTGCCGGGCAACCATAAGCTGGCTGACAAAAACACTGGGCGACCGACCACGCGTGCAAGCTGATCCCTTGTCGGCTAGGGATCATCCTTGCACGCACGAGGGACGCTGCAAAAGCTTCAAGGGTCCTAGAAGCGCAAGAAGCGCCCCATGCACCTCCTCTGTAAAGGGCAATAATTAATGGACCGATGCCATGCTCCATAGGTATCAGTGGTGGCCTGCCACTGCTGCCTGTATCTCTGCAAGAAGAAGGTGACCGTTGACTTGGCTAGCATCCTGCAGCTGCATCAGAGAACAGTTGCAGAATAACTGGATCAGTGGTTCATGTGAGCCTGTGTCACCATCGGTCTGAGCCTGCTGCCAGACCATCCATAACAATCGATGTGCATGCTGAAGAGCATTATGCTGCTGGTGAATCAGGTCGCAATGAAAATCCAAGCTTGCAAGGTCTGCCTCTCTGGATCCTGTTACCATCTGCGGGCCTGGAGCAACCTGAAGCGAGAGTGTCATCTCAACCCATCCATCGAGTATTGGGTGCATGCTTGCGTGTAACGTTGATGAGCCAGGAACGCCTTCAGCAACAGCCACGACCTTCTGAAACGCTCCCCGCTGCCTTGGGCTCTGCACACGCACTGTCATGCTATGTCCAATTATACTGATATCCACCCTCCGTACGAGTGACGCCCTTGATCCAGCAGCTTCTGCAGCCACGTCCATTACCACCAATGTCAGAGAGAGCTGCTGGATCCAATAAGGGATACATTTGCCAGGCACTAGTACAACAGGGCTTCACAGCAACCATCAAAAATGAGCAGGCAACACTTTGTACAGTCTTGAGCGTCTGCTAGACAGCCACAACTCCAAATTTCAAGCTGAGCTTAGATGCCAGAGCTCTTGTGCTGCGTGATAGCCCCAGCAACCTGGTGGATGAGGGCTGCTCAGGAAATCCATGCGAGCGATGCTGCTCGGGTCGTGAGCTGCAGCTTGAGCTACTTTGGTGGCCTGCTCCAATTGCTCCAGACCCGTGAGCCGGTCCTGCAAGTCCTTGACATACCTGATAGCATCGGAAAGTACGGAAGCTTTATCCATCTGCAGACAGGGCCACGGCGTATTAGGTGTTCTTGATACAACGGTTTCCAGCTACAAACCTATTTTTAATGTTGCCTCAAGTGTAGGTTCTCTGATTTCACATGCAATTCATCAGCTTCCCTGAAAGCTTCCCTTTCCCCCCCC
>WELB01000117.1:0-18801 GCA_009602725.1 Spirogloea muscicola
CCCTAAACCCTAAACCCTAAACCCTAAACCCTAAACCCTCCTATTGTTTTTTGTTTCGAACCCCAAGTCCGTGTCCCAGATGCACGTTGTCCGAAGAAGCAAGCCGCAAAGAAGCAAGCCCTTAATCCTAAACCCTAAACCCTAAACCCCTACACTAGTCCTAAATCCGCGAGCCTTAGCTCATTCTTTTTCTAACATTCTTATCCTAAAAGCTTACTTCTTAAACCAACCTTCACATTGTTTTGTCTTTCGAACCCCAAGTCTGTGTCCCAAGATGCACGTAGTCTGAAGAAGCAAGCCGCAAACAGGAAGCCTAAGCTCTTCATCTCACTCTAACACACATTGAATTTCTCATAAAGCATCGTGGATTTCATTGCATTAAGCTTGTTGAGGGCTACTTTTGGTCAAAGGAGACACTGTCAGTTGAGCTGCCAAATACATCACAGCAAAAGGCTGACTGGTCGAATCTCCTGACACAGATGTTGAGGTGTTTGACACAGACGTATTTATGCAGATAGGTCTAAGTTCCAGGCATCAACGGCCTTTTCCACACGTGAGAGCAGAGAAGTATTTGCACGCCGCTGTGGATCGGCGGTTGAACTCGCCTCAATAAGGGCATGCAGAGAGCGGGCAGAATTTTCATCCAGAATCTCAAGTTCAGTTGCGAGGTCGTGGCTGCTGTTGCCATACAAGTGCTCTTCTGGCTGGGGTCGTTCTTGCTGGGCTGGTGCACCTAGTATTTGCACCATCGCTTGCACACAAGCAAATATAGTCTGCAACACCCACGTGCATGATTTGTGCAATATTCTCTGCGTAAGCTACAGTGGTGATGCACATGCGAATCTTCAACCAGATTTGCAATGCGTCGGTTTTGTATACCTTGTTGACGATTACTATGCTCGGTTGTTTGGTGATCTCCCGACTTTCAGCTGTGCCGCAAAACGGAATGAGACAAAGTGTCATTTGTGGTGGTCGAGGTATTGCAAGCGAGATGTCATTCACTCCACACGGGCGTAGTCGTTATGAGATTGAAAGCCAGACGACGAGAGCAGCCAGTCTAGTTATTTGGTTGGCCTCAAGCACAGCAAGGGCAGGATGCAAGCAGTTGCAAGCCATGCTGATAGTGGGCCTGCCCATGGGTAACCTATTACGTACGCTGTGACTTGTGAATGCTCAGATTGAGCAATTGAGCACGCAATACATTGCATTCCTCGACAGCTTTATCCAGTTGCTGCTGGAGAGTGCCACTTGGCCGCTGCTCATTCACAGTTGGCTCGTTTTTCACCTCTGCTGCCCTGAAAGCATCCACGGAAAATGCTACAGCGGCACAGCTTTCATGTCCTGACCAACCAGCTCTGATGCAAGATCAAAATGAGTTGACGCGGTCCTTATTACCTGGACCAGACCTGTGCAACCAGTGGTGGTACAGGCATTGTAACGGGTCTGCAATTGCATATGCAAGTCGGAAGCGGTCATACCGTGCACCAAATCGCAAAGTGGAGAGTGTCTCTGCAGCGCTGAAGCTGCTGGGAGAGCAGCAACAAAGCAGGCAGGTCTGACAGTTTCCTCCCTTTTGCACGATGTATACAAGAGATGCTAGCGTTAGTGTAGCAGTTGCAGCAGCGCGTGGCCAGGGAGAAATGACCGAAGAAATCAACCATACTTCGGTATAGACCAACCGATCAAGGGACCAATTGACCAGGCCAACAGAACGAAGCTAACCAGAGTTTCTTGAAGGACTCGTGTTAGCTTTGAATCACGATAAGGGATGTGCCGGGATTTGCCTGGAGTCGTGCAGAGCTTGCATGAGCATATCTTTGGAGTTAGTGCAGCAACAATCAGTGAGTCTACTCCCAGAATGGCTGGGGTCTGCTTACCATCAGTCAGAGCGTTGATGACATTGCCCAAGGCGGACAGTGACTTATTAATGGTTTTGGCCTCATCCACGAGGTGCCCATTTGCGCTTGACTTGACGACCTTCTCTGACCCAGCAAGGTCCACAAAATGCAGCTTCCCGACTCTTACGCTGAAAAGGTAGACATGACACTTTGTGCACAGTAAGTCGTCAAGCGCACTGACTCAGCTCTGTGCTCAACTCATTTACCAGTCTGTCTTTGCAACAAGCAGATGCTTCAAGAACAGTGTCACACGAGGGCTGATGCAGAGAGAAATGCGTTATCGGACGGAAGAAGGCAGACCTTCGATCGTCAATGCTCTCTTGCTGGATGGTCACCATATATACACAGTGGCTCCTGCTGCTCTCCTCATTCATGTCTGCAGGGCCATTTCAACAGAAAAATGCTCCACAGCATGCAGGACAAGCAACACTGCTCTTATAATTTGCAGCCGAAGAATGATGATCAGTGCATGGTGAATATACCAGTCGCAGCCACAGCCCTATTGATGATGCCAGCCTACAATACACCCCCACACGATGCACTCTGAGCACGGCAACAGAGCATAGCATCTGCAACAAAGTCCTCTTTCTCGATTTGTTATCAATAGCTTGATGCTGTACAGAGAGCAAGTCACTGGGCAAACAAGACACATCATCACCGCAACAAGAAGCTGCGTCATAAGCTGGAGTGAGCAACCTGCAGAAGCTTCTGCATCTCTGACTCCGTCTGCACAAAGGCCTACATCAAGCATGCCACGAGTGCTGTGAGCAGATGCCGCACCCATGCATCTACCATCAACTCACGAGCGGGCTAGCAAGCAAGCAATGCCTAGGAGAGACTAAGGTAATGTCGCACAAGTGGGCATCCTTTAGCCAAAGCTAAAGTGACCACCTCTACATGCAAAGAGCAAACCTCTGTGGCACCCGCGATGTAGATGCCCTCATCCTTGCCCTCCTTGATCAGGAGGTTGTCCTTGTCGGTGTCGAGCAGGTCCCTGCTTCTCACAGTCACGCTGCACGAGTCTTCAATTGTCCTTGTTGGAGGTCACCGACTAAGTAAATGGATGAAGGCGAGGCACACATCTTGCTGGAGACCATATCCAGATGCTAGGTGCTTCCAAATTGTAACACTGAGAACGACAATGTACCTGATCCTCTCCTTGTATATCTCTACCTAGGAGATATCAGCAGAAGTTGTTGTTCATTGACCACGTGACATGATGATCGAGAGCTCTTTGCAGAAGACAATCTATGAATTCTAAGTGTGCAGAACGCTGAATCTAAGTGTGGCTGGTGAAGTTCACTAGTACCTAGGAGCATGCTCTGGCACAAGTCTAGTGTGTTTCTCGTGGGCAACAGGAGTCACCATGGCAAGCTTGATAACAAACTCCACTTTTGGATCCGCTGTTCTGATTGCAGCAAAGATTGCCTTAGCTAGCCTTGGCAAAATGCCATCATCAGGATGTCCAAGACTTACGCGCGGCCCCTGATTGGGCCCCTGATTTGCAAGGGCATGGAAGAGCAGTCACTGGAGGTTCCGCTGCAGTATGGCGAGCTGCACATCAGCGGTGGTAGGCAGCAGCAGGGACAGATGCACAGAATTGTCTCGCGCGGGGAGCCACCTCCATTGTGTAAGTCTTCCCTGCCCCCGTCTACAGCGCAAGGAGATAGAGGTCACAACAAAGCAAGCAACACGTCGGAGAATGATGGTGCACCAAATGTCTCAGTCTATTGAAATTGGATTACGGTGAAGATCCAGACTGAAGCATGGCCGTCAGGCTGAGTGCGAACCTGTCCATAGGCCAGTATGGAGCCATTGATTCCAACAAAAGCGCCTGCCAGGACAGGCGTTGCCATCAACTACGTAGCTACTAAGCGTTTGCAGCTGCGGAGCATTACAGTCGAGCTGTCTGCATGTGCAGGGACCGCTGAAAATACTGAGAGAAAAAGTGACCTCTGACAATCGGCTCAGCCACATAGTCGAAGACCTCAGCCTGCTGCGCGTCTGGGTAGAAGATGCGATTAAACGTGAAGGACAGGTTGCCTTCCCGGTCATTCTGCAGATGCGCAGGCCAGCGACAACGAGACTATGAGTGGTCAACGACATGAGTGGCAAGGGGAATACTGTTGCTCACTGAGAGCATGTGATGGGGATGGGGACTCGGAGGTTCTGGGCATGCATGGTGAGGCCCGGTTTTACCTTCCAGGCAAAGGACTCGTTGGAAGCGCGCTGCACGCAGCTGCGCTGGTCCTCCGCCTTCTCGCGGCGGCTGGGAGGCCGGAAGCGCACGCACACCGAGACGCGGGCCATGGGGGCAGCCTGCAGCCGCCTGCGGTGATCCGGTGGGGCGTAATCGGATCAGGCGGCCGAGGAGGTGGAGAGAATGCGGTTGCTGATATGAGATGAAGTGGCTCTTCCCAAGGGGGCAAGGGCTGTGAACTGCCAGCCCGATAAGAAATGACAAGGTCCGAAGGGGCCAAATGCGCTGAAGAAGGAAGGAAAGGGGCTTGGGGTTAATATTTCTAAGAGCAGCTGTAAAAGGCAGGGACGCTCGGCCTGGAGCGTCGGAGCAGCGCCCTCGGCCCCCGCTTCTTCCTTTCTCTCTCTCTCCCTCTCTTTCGCCCTGCTTCCTTAGTCCCTCAAGTTTTCTGCTTCTGTGTAGCCCCATCGGCCCCCCTTCCGCCCTTATCCCCAATGCGATCAGCTCCTGCCAGCGGCAGTCGACATCTTTGGCTGTTTAGGCCCTCGTTTCCACACCCTCCTTCAGCATATTGTCACTCTAGGCTACGCTCGACATGCAGGTGTGTTTCCGGCTGAGAAGGGCTTGCCAGCAGCATATCTGTCGTTCTTGTGACGACGAGTTTCGGCCTGTTTGGAGCGTGCTCAGGCTAACGCTTTGCACCAGAAAGCTGGGCGAGCTCTAGTTGGTAGCAGAAGGGCTTTGTGTCTGCCATGTAGTTTTCAAGCATTGATTAGCGGCCTTAATGTATTGACCCGTGGTTACTGAGCGGGTCAATCTGCTCAATCTGCTGTAGGTTATGTACGTGATGTACTTGCCTTTGTACTTGGCCATTTGGCCTTCGTTTGTTGCAAATACACGTAGTTGCCTCGGCTTACTTTCCCGTTGATTTCATATGTACCACGCGGCTTCTCTCCTTCCGGCCCATTCAGACCTTGTACATTGTACATTGTAGGTAGCCCATATCTTTTTGCGCTAATTTTTTGCCTTAACAATTTTTTGGCTTGGATTGGCCTCCCTTCCATCGCATGCGCACAGCGCGCCTTCTCTCTCCCTTTGGGCTGACCTCTTACAGCTATTGCCGTTAATTGGAAGAGCTTGGTTGTCTGGCTGGCAAGGGTGGTCTGGCTGGCAGGGTCTGGAACAACCAGCCCTCCGCCCTTGGCCCACCCTCGGTCCGCTTGGCGGCACAGCAGAACATGAGGCCTCGGCCCCTCATGACAGCCTGCCAGCGGCGGCCACGGCAGTGGTGGTTCTCGGTGCCCGCTGACCAGGGCGACGGGCAATGATGCGAGGAGCGCGCAAGGGCGGGCCATGAATGGCTACAAGCCGGACGAGTTGGAGGTACGGCACGGTGTCAGGTGCTGGCTGTCATGCTTCACGTGCAGATCTGCAAGAAGAGGGACTCTCACACAAGCGCCCCCTTCTGGTGACGCGGGCAGCTGGCAGCTCTTGTGGGCGACGGAAGTGGGCCTGATGGGAAGGGTCGACAGTCAGTGAGCCCGCACAGGCCATTGGTGGGAAGGTCGAGATCTGCAGAGCGCATCGTAGCTGCTGGAGGGGAGCCAATCCTTGACACAGGGGTCTCGCCTGCAGATGGCACTGCTTGCAGAACAAATGACGTGCCAGGGTGAGCCACATTGACGACTGTGAAAGGCTTCTTCGTGCACCAAGGCTTGCTCCTATATCATTGTGCAAGCACAGGGTGCACCCCTGCACAAAGCTGCATGCACAGTGACGCGGTTAGAAGTTGCTACCTTCACCCAAATACACCGAGTCGTCCCCCGGAGTCTATGGCCTTTGCTTGACAGCCCTGCCTTTCATGCAGAAAGGGCAAGAAATTGTGGTGGCCAGGTATCCGTCACATTCTGGGGCAGCTGCTTCTTGCAAACAAGCTCAGCATTCTACTGCTATTTGTGCCAGTGTCCATCGTAGGGAATGTTCTTGGCGTGGGTAAGGTGAGGATCTCAGTGCAGCTGTCGAGAGCGCAAACCAATGTTGATGAGTGATGGCAGGTAGTGTCCAGACTCAGGTTTCCATCGTGCACCAGATTGAAGTTTGAGGATTGCTGGCACCCATCCTGATATTGGCTCCACTTGTACTGCAGGGGTGGCTCTTCATCTTCAGTTTGTTTGGAATTGCTCCTCTTGCCGAGCGACTTGGGTTTGTCACGGAGTGAGTTGTCTATGCTTCACCTTGTTGTCCCTGCTGGCATGAGTTGTAAGCCCGCACAGTCTACTTGCTGTAGCCAGTTGCCTGCATATCTTGAAGGTTGATGAGGTTTAGTGACTGTCACCGACTTTTACTTGTGCGTCTTTGTATACAGGCAACTCTCAACCTTTGTTGGGCCTACATGTGAGCAGCATAACCTGGCTTTCAATGGGTGCTGCACTCTGGATGGATTTGTTGTTTGCCCATGGTGCTACTGTGTCACTGACATGAGGAAGCATTTGGATCCCCTATCTGGGCTGTACGCCTGAGGGGTCAAGTGCTGCTGTTGCAGAGGAGGCTTGCTCTCTAGCTGTTGGGCGTCTTAAGTAGTACGTGCTGATTTTGACCACATTCAAGCGTTGTGCAGTGGGTGGGCTCCTGAATGCCACCTTTGGCAATGCCACGGAGATGATCATATCAATTTTCGCCTTGCAAAGCAACCTCGTCCGGGTTGTTCAACTATCACTTCTGGGGTCAATTTTGTCCAACATGCTGCTTGTCTTGGGGTGCGCCTTCTTCGCTGGCGGCTTACGGAAGCGGGAGCAACTTTTCAATAAGGTGTCAGACTTCAGCCTGCACTAGTCGAACTTTTGCTATCTTAAAAGCAGTGGCAGTGTGGCTGTTGATGACACTCTTCTCTGTGTCAAGATTGAAGTCATAAGAAGCCAAAGCTGGTGCTGGTTTGACTCAGTTCTGCCTACGTCCTCAGTTGCTCCTGTCCATGTTCCAGAGGTTCTTTGTAATCAAGCATGTCATGAATTCATGACAAGGAAGTAGGTTCATGAGCTCCAAGCATGCATGCTCTAATGTCAAGGGAAGAGGAGTCTATTTGAAGTAGGATAACGTACCTGGGTCCAAATAAGACGCACCTTCCCCTAGTTTTTCCCTCTGCTGGGCGGTTCATGTTGTTGTTGTTCACATAACATTGAAGCCTCCAAAGGACACACACGTGTTCCGCGTGTAACAGCTGGTCATGCATTGCTGGTGGCTTGGAGCAGACTGCTGCCATGGTCAACGCAGGGCTGTTGCTGATGGCTGTCATGGGCCTGGTACTGCCTGCGGTGCTTCAAGCTACACATACAGAGATCAAAGAACGGTCGTCAGAGTTGGCCTTCTCGCGATTCTCTGCATGTGTAATGCTCGTGGCGTACGCCTTCTTCCTCTTCTTTCAGCTGAAGAGTCACAGCCACCTGTACGATGAGGTCAGTTTGATGACAGCTCCAGGCTTTTCCTCGTTCTTGGCATAGACTCAGCATCTTGAATACGTTCAAGAATACTGTACAGCTGTTGAAGTGTTGTTGCAGGGTTGTACTTAGAAGTTGGCCTCGCCACTAATTGCTCCAAAAATCAACAGGAGTTGCCTGACATGGCAGTTGGAGAGGAACGAGAAAGCGCAGTGGAGGACAATGAGGAGCAAGTTTTGAGCTTCTGGGGCTGCACCGTCTGGCTCGGTGTTATAACCCTCTTCATCTCCATCCTCTCTGGATATCTTGTCATCTCAATTGAGGTACTAGGGCTTTTTGAGTGACGCATCTCCTGTTCTGGCGCCCCAATACCTTGCCATCTGAGGTTGCTACATCTTTGTGTCAATCTTCATGCAGGTCATGTCTCCTGTGGACTCTCGCCTTCGATTGTCAGCAATTGTCAGCATTTGATGAGCGCGTTGCTTGGCTTGCTGCATGCCTGCAGGGTGCCGCTGAATTGTGGAATATACCAGTTGCCTTCATCAGTGTGATCATGTTGCCCATTGTTGGCAATGCAGCAGAGCATGCATCTGCAATATTGTTTGCTATGAAGGATAAACTGGTGAGCTCAGCTGTCCCCTGGGAGCGAGACCACTTGTTTGTGATTGTTGACCAGGGCTTGAGTGTTTGCACCTTCTTACAGTGAATGCGAGCTTTAAGTTGCCCATGTCATCTCTCCTTTTAGCTTGCACAAGAGCTGCATCATCATGTAGTGCTATTCCTAAATTGCAAGCATGTCGGTGGCTTGTCACTGCAGGACATCTCTCTCGGGGTTGCTATTGGCTCTTCGACACAAATCGCCATGTTTGCTGTCAGTCTCTACTCCGCTTACATGGTGCAAGCTATAGTATGGCGCGTGGCAGGTCACTGACCCTGATACGAGCAATAGGTGCAGGGCAGATTTTACAAATGCTCTCTTGCAGGCGTATACATCATCTTGAGACGTGCTTCTGTTACCACAGATACCTTTCTGCGTGGTCATAGCATGGTGCATGGATGTGGACATGGACCTCAACTTCCACATCTTTGAGACTGCTACCTTGTTCATAACAGTGATAGTCGTCACTGTTCTTCTGCAGGTCAGTGCAAAGGGCAAAGCCTGCTTCAGGCAGGCTTGCTTCTGATTCCCTATGACTCTCTCATCTGGCAGGCTCGCTTTGAGTTTTGTCAGTCAGCCCTTCAGTTGTACCATGGTACTGGTTCGTGTCACATAATGTCAATCGTCATTGCAGCAGGAAGTCCTCGGTTGCTCATCGCCAATTCCCTTGCTTTCTTTTCAATGTATTGGCTTGAAGTGGCCACGCTTTCATTCCATGCGCACCGCGCGCCTTCTCTCTTTTCTCGTTGCCTTCCTTCCACCTGCCTCCACTCTCCCTCTACGCTCCCTCTGCCTCTCCCTCTCCCTCTCCCTCTCCATGTGTCTCTCTTTTGCTCCCTCTCCGTCTCCCCATTCTCCTCCCTCTCCTGTCCCCCTCCCTCTCCGCCTCTCTCTCCCCCTTCCTCTCTCGCTCCCCCCTTCCCTCTCTCTCCTCCCCTCCCTCTCTCTCTTCCATTCCTGGTCCTCTCTCCCTCTCTTCCTCTCCCTTCCACCCCCCCCCCCCCCCCCCCCCCCCCTTCTTCCTACACTTTTGCAGCCTCACCTATACGTCTGTCTGTCTGCCTGTGAGTCGGTCTCTCAGATGCCATTACTGTCTGATACACACGCAACAACTTCAATAGCATTCTGTCAACGCATTCAGTTCTGGACATGGCTAGCTCACGAGCTCTTAGCCCTGTGCGTTGCCCATGTCTTGTGGGCTATCACTGATTGCATCTCCTATTCTCAAAAGCTGCTTGTTGGGTCGTGATTGTGACTGTTTGTCAATTTCCATATCCTGCAGGAGGGACAGGCGAACTACTTCAAGGGTCTTATGCTAGTTCTCTGCTACCTGATTGTTGCAGCGAGCTTCTTTGTCCATCGCGATACAGACAAGAATGACGACAAGCATAACAGGTCGCAACCTCAGACGTGGCTAGCCTGTCTCCTGTGCCACTCTGCCGAGATGCCTGCTACATTCAATTAATGTCATTCAGCTGACAAGCATGGCTGGGCTTGCGCAGGTGATGAAGTCTGCGCAGACAGCAAAGCATTCGTCCTTATGCCCTCGGATACTTGGGCTGAGCAAGGCAAGGAGACAGTTGTGCTTTGTTAACCACCTTGTGCTTTGATAACCACCTTGCACCACACAAATGGACATCCTAGCGATGACATACAGCAGGCACATCTGCGAGCTCTTGAGTGTGTGCATCCTTAGCTTGCCATGCTCTGACAATCAAGTCAAGAGCAGGTTGTTATAAGGTATGCAATCGCTGAGCAGGCCAGCGTAAAGAATGCACGGATGGCCGTGCCCTCACTTGCTGTGAGGGCGCAGCCCACTCCGTGTTTAGTCGTTAGCTTGCTCGCATGGGCAACTGCTGTGCTTAGAATGCTGTAGCCATCGCTTGCTGTCACTTCACAACACAGGTCACCTATCCAGGCTCAGCACGAGAGCAAAATTGCTCCTGCGGGCTTTACTCTCAGCAGCCCTGCGAATGTCCACACCATCTGCTCTGATGCTTTTATAGCAAGTCCAGGAGGTGTAGGCGCTCAGCCTGTTTGGCGAGCAGACAGGTAGTAGCTGGCCAACTCTTGCACGGCACAGGTCAGACGAGTCAATGGCAATCCAGCAAAGCAGTGGGATCGAGCTGGCTGTCTCACACGGCCGCAAGGCTGTTCGTTTCTTGGAGGAAGTGGCGCAATGCCCTCTCTGGAGTTTGACAATGCTAGTCTTCATCAGACTGCTGGCAGGCTTGAGCTGATGGTCTCACGTGACACAGACCTTGGTGGTAAGATCGAGCAAGCCCTGCAACAAGAACGTGGTCTTGGTAGGCCCGCCGATGACATTGTAGACAGCAGATTGACTGTCAAACTGCACGCAATGCATCAAATACTAGTCAGCGGCAGGAGCACTGTGGCGAATGACCTGTCAGCTGTGTTCGTGTGCCTTGCTCAAACGCTTTTCTGCAAGGACGCCTCCACCCTCACAATCGCTTCTTTCATTACAGCCATGGTCTGCATGAAGATGTACGCTGGCACGTATAATGAGCGTGCTGCGGCAGGTCCATGTGACTGCTTACGAGGAGGCTAGGGAAGTCGAAGTTGCAAGCGCCCCCCGCAGCGAGGCCTCTGGTGTCCGTGTATCCATCACCAAGGCCAGGATTTGTGGCCACATCCGCGAGTACACCGCCCAAAAGACTGCCTCAAGTACAAAACGTCTTCATTGTCAAGATCAAGTTCGTGGGGCCTGCCCCGCTCTCCAATTCTTGCCGGGCCATCGCTGGACAGGTCTTGTGGGCTTGAGTGAACAATTCCAAGCATGGAACGAGCGAAAATTATGGCATGCTGTTGTTGGGGCAGTGACTCAGCAGCATGTAGAGGCATCAGAAAGTGAGGCCCGACTTGCGGGCTTTCAGAGCACCTGATTAGGCCGTCGACGCCGGCATCTCCGTTTGGTGGTTTGTATTGTGTGCGCTTGGCGCCAAACTGCAGAACAACTGAACCAGTTAGATCAGTACAGATGTGCAAAGCTTTGTGACAAGCAAGCTCTTGCCATATGCCACTGCACCTATACAGACTACAAGCTCTCGGTGGATGAGGCTTGAGTCCCAATCCTTCAGGGCACCATTCCAGCCTCTCTGCCATTGACAGAGGCGAGAGGGATAAAAGCAATCGTATATAGAATGAAGGGTGCGAGCTGCGCACAGGGGTGCACTGCTTGGGGCACTGAGTGCCTAAGTTGCCAATCCACGCCCAGGAGGCAAGATTTGCTGGAACTGCTGGGTCGTTAAAGAAGTCCTGACTGAAGAAGGAACAGTACTGCGAGCAAGCAGCATCCACAGACACGTCCATGCTGGAGAACGTGCACAGCAGTCAGCACAAGAGGCACTCAGGGGTGCCAGATTGGCTCATCAGAACAGAGGGGGCATCCTGCTTCCAGGTAACAGACTGATCCACACGGCGTAAACCCTACAGCTGCATGCAGTAAGCCGCAGAGTCCACTCGAAGTCAGTTCCTCTCCTTGACAGTGTGACTGGCCAGCATTACACTGTTCCTTGAGTGTGGGGTGAGCAAACCTCGTGAGCACGACATATACTCCATTTTGGTCGACTGCATTCCCAAATTGCCCGGCAATGGCTGCAAGAGGGAAGTGATTCTTAGGTTCAGAGACTGATGGAAGAGACATCCTGCAGACGCAAGCATTCAGAAGCTCGGGCAGGCATCGCTGCATCTCTGCGCCAACTTCCAAGCACAGCTGACTGGAGCGAAGCTCGGTTTTGCCAGGGCAAGGGCGGCAACTATCCTTGGCTGTCCTTTGGCGATTTGGTGTTGTGGGTTGAGAGGCAATACCAGTGGAGACGACGCGAAACATGTCTTGGGAGAGAACAAGGGGGCTTTTCTGCAGCGAGTACAGGTTCTCGACTTCCCCCTTGATAAGCACCGACGCACTGACATGCTTCTGGTTGCTGCAAGCCAACATACAGCTGAACTGAACGACAAGGACACTGCAAGGACCTCGGGGTGCATGCAGCAACTACCACATCTCTTAGTAGGAGGTCGGGAGATTCACACAACCGATGAAGCTGATGTCGTATTAGCTCGGCCTGCAAAGCCTTTACAATGACAGCCATGGATTGGCAACAGGGGCTGGCGGCGGCAAAGTGGGGGTATGGCAGTGGAAGGAAGGATGAAGGATGGGATAGCAGGGAAGAAGGCTGGTGGGGAGTCAAGAAGCGAGAGATGGAGGGGTGGGGCTGAGTGATGTTCACGTGGCCTGGGAGGCCTGGGGGGTGTAAAATGGGGGGAGAATTGAGTGTCTGACCGCGGGCAGGGGTAGGGCCGTGGGCCATGCTCGCGAGTACCTGTCAATGTATTGGCTGGCGATGGTGCTCCACCACTGTTGGACAGTGGCCACTGAGCCGTCAGCAGCCTCAGGCGAGTAACTGATGGAGTTGATGAAGAGACGGATGAGTGACTGCTGGGCGGGCGTCCACGCGCCGTACCAAACAAGGTAGATGGTGATGGGGTTGGTGAGGAGGCGACCGCCCTTGTAGGTCAGGGTTTGCATCCTCTCTGGTGGAGGTGGAGGTGAGGTGGCCTGAACAACAGCACCAGGGCACCAGGTACTCAATTCACTCTGAGGATGAGCTACGGACACTCGCTGACAGTCATCTAGTCTCTAGCATGGCAGGCCAGGCTGGGCCGTGATATTGTAGCGCTGTCGCGGTCAGAGCTGCACTGGCAGAACAGGTGTGAGGACCCTGCCGGACCTAAGCAGGCGGCCGTGCAGCCTGGATGCAGTGAGGCATGACGTGCAGCTGTACCTTGGGGGTGGGGGCCGGCGGTGGAGGCGGCGGAGTAGAGGGAGGGGTTGGNCTGGATTAGCGGATCATAAGCTGGGACGCCTTTACGCTGATTTCTAAGCCCCTCTAGGTCCAGACCCTCCTGCTGCAAGCACCTCAAGCACTCTATGTATGACAGTCCCATTTGAACGATCAGTCGTTCTCGAGCCCTGAACCCCATTGTTTTCTCAAAGCATCATGCACCAGAGACTTGCCAACATACGCCCAGTCACTCACTGAAGAAGCGTTGCACGTTCTGCTGGTAGGGAGTGTCCATGGCAGCACCACCATCCCACTAATGCCTCGGCCCTCAAAGCTGAACCCTAGGTTTCAGGGCCCTCAACCCTGAACCCTGATCCACAAGCCCAAATGTGAGTTGTTGCTGTCGTTAACTGAAGTTGACATGCATGTCTAGCTTGGAAAAATCCGTGAAACCGTGAAACGCGTCTTAGTCCTCTTTCTAGAAGACTCAGGCTTCACTCCTGAGCTCTAGGTGCTCTTTGGGTTTAAGGGACTTGTTTGTACTAAGCAAGGGAGGCAGGCTGGCAGCCATGCATTGGGAGCCATGTGTTCGTTGAACATGATCTGCTCCTGATGACCTCCTTCGTGGGGCCTGCTGCGAGACCTGCCCAGGTGATTGACGTGGAGAAAGCACGGCTGAACAACGTGATCCTCTTCCCCCCCAGTGGCGCTTTCATCGTGGACTCCTCGCTGCAGGTCGCCTCTCAACAGCGCATGAATTTCCGGTGAGGCTGCCGTGTCTCGCCCAATAGCTTCACTTCAGGCTCACATTCAGTATGACCAGTGCGTGCAGGGTTGATGTCACTTCTACACATTAGCAGCTTGGCTGCTGGCTCAGTAACAGCAGCTTATAAGAAGGAAACAGAGCAAGAGGCGGTCCTGAAGCCTGGTTTGCTGCTTTGCCTCCACTGGCGTGCTGGGCATGCCGGGTCCGCAGCTTCACAGGGGCTAAACTCAAGACAGCGGGCCGCACCTTTAGGCTGCCTCCTTTTGGGCAGGGCTGGTGAGCAAGCCTCCTCTGAGTATTTTGATGATACAAGAGGGTAACCGTAAACCCTAAACCCTAAATGCCACCTTCTTTAGTGCGGAATGACGTAATTCCTAGGACCAACTCATAGATGCTCGGCTGTGGAGAATTGGTACGAGTTGTAAAGGCAGGCTCAGGCTCGACTGTGAACCAGCATAGTTTCCAGGTCGCATAGTAATTGCTTAGGTCTGCCTCCCTCTGTACTACTGCTTCAGAGTTTTTGCAAATATGATTGTTGAACACAGGATATTCCTTCTTACCACCTGAGCAGGTTTGACAGCGTCTTCATGGACGACCAGCTACGAGTGGCCAAGGATTCTAGAGGAGACGTGCTCATCGTTGAGCGAGCTCCATATGCTTGGACTGATGAGGCATGACGTGATCTCACAATGGTCAATTCAATTGATGAACCAACCTGCACCCTCATCCTCTCAACCTACGTGCTGGCACAGGATTCACCGGCATGAAGTGACATTCCATCAAGCCGCCAGCACAGAGGGACCCTTTGTATAAGCAGCAATGCATTTTCTACAACTACAGTAATAGGCACGCCTTGGCATTGAGTGAGGCAAGATGACCTGCCATTGTTGAAATCATGCTAGCTGGGAGGATTACGTGACTATTTGTACAATGTTGGCCCTCAGAAGACGGTGCACCAGTCCGACATATTGAGGTCAGTTCCTCCAGGACCGCCAATGCTGGGGGTGCAGTGGTGCACTTCAGACTTTGACAAATCGGAGGGATTTGGGGTTCAGGTTCGCAAGACCAGTCACAATCTCAACTAGGCATGGACATGTGATGGCAAGAGTCATGGCCTGGGGGTTTCTAATGCTGAACGACTAAGGATGCCCTATGTCCTGACGGAGTTGAATCTTGCTCGAAGCGCCTCGAGCTCCGCAGCATCACCACCGTTGTCACCTCCACCAGCCTCTGCAAGGAGCTCCTCCGCTTGCTGCACAACACAAGCTGCCTCATCTAAATTTGCAACATGGAGGGCCTAAGATCAAGTTGGCAACTTGGATGCAACACAGACGTGGTTGCACAATGCAGCAAGATACAATGTGCCCAAATCACTCCTTGCTCATGTACCAACTACTCATTCCCGCTTACGTCATTGCCCTTCCAGACAGGCTTGTCAGTTGGGCATGCCATCTCATATGCAGGTAATACTTGCAGGCAACCACGACAGCGACTGCCCTGAGTCTCGCACCCCTAGACCTCGGACCCTGGATGGTCGGATGTCCAACTGTAGCGACTGTGTAACGTGGAGAACCTGTGTCTTTAAGTTGGCCTCATCATAGGATGTAGGCCAGAGTGCAACCCTCCTCACCTTTTCGACCACTTGCTGCTGCTTCGCTGGCAGCTGTTGCTCCCTCTCTCTCCTCGCCGCAGACGGCAGCTGTGCGGCAGTCTCGCCAGCTATCTCCGACAGAACCTTGTCGACCTCCTCCTCCGTCTCCTCCTCGATCTCGTCCGTGTCCAGCGCCGAATCAATGGACTCAGACACCATCTCCTCCATGACCCCCGCCTGCTCAGGAACCGCCGGGGCAAGGAGAACAGGCCCTTATCTCAGAGAAATGGTTTAGATCCGCCCGCACGCGCGCGCCGCCGCCCGCGGCCCGCGGGCCCCCGCGCTCGCCGCCTGCCGAGGCTCTCCCCCACCGCAGGCCCGCTTGCAGTGGGTGCTGTACGTCATCAGGTGTGCTTGCCGGTGTCCTCGGCCACCTTCTGGCCTTCCCTTCTTCCGATACACGCGAGCACTTCCTCTTTGGCGGCGCCGCGCCTCAGCCTGCCTGCGCCGAGCTCGAGCTCCTGCCTCTGCACCAGACCGACGAAGCTGTTCCCCGGCGCGCGACGGCTGGGAACAGCCTGCCCACAACAGGCTGAACGAGCTCCGGAGGAGTCGGACGAACGTGGAGACCACCAACAAGAGTGGCATTGACCCCCCCGGAGAGAGGCGGGAGCGTACACCCAGCACAAATTGGTGCGTGTGCCGTCCTTGGCCGCGCAGCACCCCACTGCCTCCGCGGCTCTCTTTCTTTATGTACGTCAATTGCACCTCAGTCGGCCTGGCTAGCATGCTCTGCATGCAACTACACAATAACCAGTACCCCCGGAACAAGCACGTAATGAGCTCTAAGAAGAACAAGGTAATACTCGCCTGGCTACCATGCTGGCAACACTCTCAAGTCACAACCACTTGACGAAGCCACTGGTCTCGACCTTCAAAACAAAGAGAAGGATGCGGCTGCTGATAAAATAGCGGCTGTGAAATACCAGCCAGATGCATACAGGTATTCATGACGGAGCCACGGGCTAGGCAGACAGGGCGCTCTTAGTACCCCCGTGTCAGCAATAAGCAGATCCAACCAGGCTCTCAGCTCGCTCCTTGTCGTGGGCTAATAAACCCCAGGCATTGTCCTCCGTGATCTGACCACATGAGCTGCCTCGTGCAATTTGTCACTCTCACACAGCCTTGCTCACATCTGTCTCAGCTGGGGTAGTATCAGGCATGCGCAAACACTGGCGCAGAATCAAGACAGTGCTTATGTGCGACCTTGGGAGTTAGCCTTCCGAAAAGGTGCACGAGTCTGTGCGCCCCGATGTTTGAGAAACGGCTTCGTGGAGCGCGACCACCAGAGTGTATGTGAGCCGTGTCATCACACCATGATACGTATTACAATGAATATCACAGCCTCTTGCCGATATCGTTACAAGGATTCCAAAGCAAGCCTGCTCACTAGCTCGCCACATAAGGTCGTGACAGTCTTCCCGAGACATCATGAATGCTCACAATGCCCCACCGTGATCCTCCAAGTCTCTGTGATGATATCAACCTTCTCTCTACTGACAAACGGCTACGTAAATGACACCTCAGCACTTGCAGGGTTGGTGGTCTTCATCAATGTCTAGTCACCTCCGGGTGTGATCCTGTGCAAGATACACCGTGTGGTTCTTAGAAACTATGTAAGACACGTGCGTACCTTCCTGACAACCGACGCATGAAGATGTCTCGCCACCATCAAAGTTGCCAATAGTGCCACTCAAGGTACAAGTGTCTCTTTCAAAGCTCTGCAAAGGCTCTCCTGCGGCAATCAAAGATCGCCACTGGGGCACTGACGACCAGTCTCCGAGGACCCCTGGCTGGAGGGGATGATAGCACTGATTACTGAAGTGGCTATCAGTATCAGCCCGTTTCTGCTGTAAAATCCACGTCCGCTCGGGTTCGCCAATCATCGTTGACATTGTCTACCACTCTTAACACTGTCCATCCCATGCGGGCTTACCCTACCAGCCATCGCCGCCTGTTACTTGGGTTCGAGCTTCAGGTCAAGCACGCTTTTATTTCACAAACCAAGGCCACGCTCTCGCAGTCATCTCCAACCCTCACAAGGAAGTATGTGCTCGAGTGGCCTCAGGGCCACAAGGTAGGTGGTGCTTTCTCCACCTACACATGGCCTCCCCATCTCTTAATATACACGCATTTCTCCACCACATCCATGGATGGGGCTGTAGCTGTGTATTGCCAGGCTGGCAGAAGCGGACAGAGTGGTGGAGAGGACCGGCACAAGCTCAGGCGGCCAAGCGCAGCAAGCTCAAGCAGCCATACTTGTGCAACCTCCACGTGCTTGGTTGCCCAAGACAGTAACTGGAGGCCTGAGACTGATGGTAGACACCTCCAAGCAAAAGCCCAATGCAAGCAGCCACCACAGACCAGTCGGCAGGGTGCAAAGGCAAGCTCTGCCGGGACATCTTTGAATGGCATACGAATGTAACCTGCTTGAGTCTACCCGATAATCTGTGGTGTGATCTTAACGAGATCATTGGAGTGACTCAACCTGGACGCAGTGAAGAGGTGCCCTCGAGTCGTCATCAGAAATGTGCTGCGGTTTGGGCTCACCCTTCCTGGCAGCCTGTGAAGACTTTGGTCCAGGCAAGCTGAAGACATTGTTCAGCTCCGCATACTTGAGAGGCGCAAGCGCACGGATGCGGCTTGATCACTAGGATGCCTGCTTGTCATCGCCCTGCTTGTCATCTCCTCCAGCCTGTGTGTCCTTGAACACCGGCTCTACTGCCTCCCCTGTCCCAGGCGGCTTGGCTTCGTCCTTGGAGGTCTGACCAGCGCTCACACCTGCATCCTTCTTGCCCGGGCCCAGCCCTTCCGCAGCTTTACCCTCTTTTTCCGGCTGGGTGGAGAACTGGGTAAAGCGCCACAGGCCACATGAGGTTGTCGCCAGCACCTGTTTAACAGGGCAAGATGGCGAATCTCAGCAATCTGCGGACAGCGTGGCACGATGTGAGGAGTTTGGGCAGCGGACAAAGGGGGGTCCAGCTTGGCTCGAGGAGCTCTGTGAGGTTGCCGTCTTCTTCGTTGAAAATGTCAAACACCGTGTGCATACTGAGGAGACTGTGTGGAGACTGGAAGTGCGTCAGCTCGGTGCGTGGGCTGACACTGGCCCACACGGTTGGTTGCCATGACGACAGGGTTTGCGGGCCTTCTGGTGCAACAGGCAGCCAGCAGTCGCGATCGCGGTTGGAGGGGGAAGTGGGCTGTCTGAGGAGCTGGATGTGACAAGGCTGAGCGATGGGCAGCTACTGCCGGAGCGCTCTCAAGCTGTGAGGTGAGCGAGTCCATGAGCCGTCCGGTCGCTGCGGGGGAGGGGCTGGGGAGCGGAGCAGAGGGCGGCAAAGCGTCGCGCCGGGGCTTGGGAGGGCGCTCGATCCCGGGCCAGGGGGGGGGGG
>WELB01000117.1:19043-29586 GCA_009602725.1 Spirogloea muscicola
CCCCGCCGGCGGCTGGCGGCGCGCGCGGTGGTCTTCCAGGCGGCGCGCGGCGTGGCCATCCCGTGCCGCGAGGGCGCGCTGCCCGTGGCGCTGTACCTGCGCGACGAGGTGGAGCGCGTCGTGGCCGTCACCTTCCCCGACCCCACCCGCCTGCGCCGCCTCGCCCCCGACGCCTGGCGCGTCCGCCTCACCCCCGTCAAGTTCTTCTCCCTCACCGCCGTGCCCGTCTGCGACCTGCGGTCCGCCCCCCCCCTCCACCACGCCTGCCCCTCCACATGCAGGCCGCCCAGAGTGACTGCTGCTCGGTGGCAGAGAAGAGCTGACTGGCTCGCGCCTCCAGTGCTCGTTGCAAGCATGGGCTTCTCGAGTCGCCCGACGACGACTCGCCCTGCTTCCATGCTGCCTTGGCGGAGCTGCTGGGCAAAGGCTTCTGAGGCTTGTCCTGACATGCTGGCAGCTGACTGGCTGAACACAGCAGCCTGGCTTGTCATCAGAGCATCAAGCAACCCGGCGCTGCTGCCCCATCCTGGCAGCTCATGGTTCTTGTTGCCGTGTGCTGCCCATGCTGGACGCAACAGGGCATACTTTGAGAATGGAGCCTTATGCATGACGTCGCACAAGCTCTACCTCGACTTCTCTGGCTTCTCCTCCAGCATGAGGAACATGCCTTTGGATCTCAATCTTGAGGTGAGCCAGAATGCGAGAGGGTGGTAAGCCTCTACCGGACCCTGACCCTGGGTAGCTTCTAGACCATGATTGATGCCAAGGGGAAAAGCATCCTAGCCGCTGGCTTTGAAAGTGGATGCTTCAGTACAGCAGGGCCTGCAGTGGCCACGGGCCTGTCTTCAGGAGCAAAGCTTCTGAAGCATATGCAGAGTGGCTGTGATGAATCAAGGGGCGACTAGCGAGGACCCAAAGCAGGGAGCCACGTCACAGCTGCTCGCTGGAGGGGTCTGTCAGCTTGAGCTTGCGCGTGAAGCTCCCGTTCCCACTCTGCCTCATGTCAGACCGCGCCATCAGCTTGGTTGGCAACCGCATAGTCGGTGGCATCCTGACACGCATGCAGGTCAGCTCTGTCTGACTTTCTGGGCAGCCTTTGCTGATGATGCCGGAAACAAGCTTGCTACCCCTACGATGAGCATGTTGTCAGTCAGGGCGACCCGTTACTGCGAGTGAGAAACCGGCCATGAATGGGTGTGCAGGACAAGCTGCTGCGAGGCCTGGTAAAGGACTACAATGTTTGGCAGGAGATCAAGGAGCAGCAGCAGGCAGCCGCGCAGAAAGAGCTGCTGACTTCTCAAGAGCCCTGCATACAAGACAAGGTAGCTGCCCATCTTGCTCCATCCTCTTGACCACAGCCACTTGATTGGTTTCTTGTAAAAGGTTCTTGTCAGAAGGGCTTGGCAACCACTCTGTTCCTGCTCAATTTGACTTCTTGACCTCCATCAGAGTGCCACCTTCAGGTTTGTGCCTCTTTGTGAGTGCACATGCTAGTATGCTGCGTTCACTTGTGCCACTGGTCATCCTTGATGTTCAGGTTGCCGTCTCCAGTGGCTATGCACTGCGGTCATCACTGCTAGGAGGGCTCTTGATTGGTGCCGCGGCAAGTCTTCTCCTGGCAACAACCGGCAGGACGATGGATGCTTCTAGCATTCTTAGAGGTGGGCTGCCACATTTAGAAGCGCCCTTTGCTGACACCTTAGCCTCAATCAATGTCTGTTGGTGCAGATGCCTGTTGATGAGATATCTGTATGTCACAGGTCGCAGCCTCTGCATTCATTGTATCATGTCTATCACTACCCTACGAAACTTGAGCGTTAATGACCATCAAGGAGATGGGAAATACTCTCCGTTATCTTAATATGACCACCATAGGTTGACTGTGTGGATACTCCACTGCACGTCACAGGCACCCTGTTTCCCGAGGAGAATGGTGTGAGGTGGCGAGTTGCTTTCCTCTCCTCCTTAGGGATGGTTGCTGGACTAGCTGCCGCTCTCAAGCCAGCTATCTTTGGCGCACTCA
Source organism: Spirogloea muscicola (assembly GCA_009602725.1). Classification (NCBI taxonomy): domain Eukaryota; kingdom Viridiplantae; phylum Streptophyta; class Zygnematophyceae; order Spirogloeales; family Spirogloeaceae; genus Spirogloea; species Spirogloea muscicola. Next base: position 21,067 of record WELB01000117.1, read on the forward strand.
CACATCCTGGCCAGTCTGGCCTCCTCATGCCGGCTTTATCTGGTCTACTTGTTGGCTTTGGTAGTCAGGTGCTTTGCCTGTCCATGTGTCGCCTGACCCTCACAAGCACTCTCAAGCATTGTCCAGGCTAGATACGACTCCTGAATCTCTAGCATTCCTAAGTGCTTAAGCTTGCAACACCTGGATATCTGAAACACTAAACACCGAAGGAGTCATGATTCGCTCCTTTCTTAAGGTTCTTGTATCTCCTTCTGGCTTTGCATAGATGGGTTCCGTTAACACCAGTGGCCATGGAGTTCGCGGCCTTTCCATACTTTCAAGGAGGTCCCTTGCAGCCGTCGTCACTTCCATGACCGCAGGCGCACTTGCCACCATTGCTTCAGCATCCTTCAGCACTGCTGCACCTCTTGTGCCCCTTCCACCTTTTCAGGCACCCTCCTACTTTCCTAAGTTGTTCTTGGGAGGTATGTCTTTGATCATGTCTTACTATATAAGAAAACACTAGACTGTGGTGACTGCTGGCCAACCTATCAACTGGGTATGTCGTTTTGCAGTAATGCACGTCACCATGGTAACATTTCATAGACTGCTTGAATCATCACAGAGCAAGATTGTAACACTTGCTTGTGTTGGTGTTGTGTTGGACTTTGCAGCTTGTATGGCAGTCAATCTGTTGACGTTGTTTAGCTCCATATTGCAGGACACCAGTCAGGTGAGATAAATCATGCACAGGGTCCTGCAAGGTAGCTGGCATTATCAAATGTTGTTGACAGTCCTCAGATATACCTCTGTCGGCTCAGACAACACTGCATACTAAGGTGTTCCGTGGATCTGTGCTTAGTTCAAGTATTGTGGACAACTTCAGTGCAGCCCAGCTACAGCAGCGTATGCTGCGGATGCTCAGTAAATGCATACCAAGCTGTCAAAGCCTGCCTTGTGACTAGTTTGACATCGGGTTGCTGGGCATGCGCAGCATGAACGCTCGTGGAAGCGAGATATTGCAGCCTCTGTGTCTGGACTCTTGTTTGGCTTTGGTTTGTGTCTAAGCGGGATGTGAGTTGCGGTCCCACCTGAGGTTGTGCTGCTGTGCACTTTGAATGATCATCACAATTAGTGCCTCCAATCTCATTCTTCTTGTTCCCTCAGTCCGATGTATTTGCGAGCTTGGCTTTATGGTGCTGCTTGCCTGTTGGAGAGCAACACTTCCTAGAGGCTTGCCACTTTTGAGGTGTCAGAATGAGCAGTGGGGTGCCTCTTACTTTTCCTCCTGTGTTGCTAGGTTGGACGCTGAGAAAGTGCAGAGCTTCCTGCGTCTGTCACAGGATTGGGACCCCAGCCTTGCTTGTGTGCGTCATCAGATACTTCTTGTCCTGGGGCAATGCGAAGAGTTTGCTGAAGTAGTTTGGTTGGCTTGTAGGCAAGAAGCAATCTTCTTATGGCTGTTGTCCACGTAGAGCACTTGCGAGGGTCTAGCAAGACATAAATTGCTAGATATGCTTCTTTGATGCCCTTGTATTGATCACCCTTTATATACTCAAGAGCCTTCATCGTCTCATTTTGCCAGGTGATGGGAGGGGCTATATTCCCCAATCTGGTGTTTGTTCCCCTCATCATGAGGCGGCATGATGCACCACGTGCTTCAGCAGCATCTCCTCCAACACGTGACAACATCACAAAAGATCTCATACTGGGAGCTGCTCTTTTCGGTTTTGGTGAGCTTCATATCACAATAACATGCAGGCTCAGTCTTGAGGTTGCGGAGTAAAGATTGCCTGCTTTGTTACTTGTATGAGAGTCCCACTCTTGCTGCTCTGTGCAACTGCAGGATGGGGCCTATCAGGAGTATACCCTGCACCCGGCATCATGCAATTGTCGACAGGCAGGGTAAGCTTCTACTTACCATATTCTCATGTATGCATTGTCGTCACCCGCAATTGAGATAGTGGCACAGGATGCTACCTCTCAGGATTGTGCTCACGCACTCCAGATGGGCAAGCCACTCGCTGGTTAAAACTATCTGCCCTTGCTTTTTGCAACTTTGGAGAGCTGAATATATGTGGTGTGTGCAAGAGAAGTTCACAGAGCAGAATGTTGCTTCAGTAGCTACTTCAGTCTCTGTCATTTTGCTCGTTGCTGGCATATGCTTTTGGATTGACTCACTTTGGATTTGCTGGCCAGCTGTATTCTATCATTTGGGCACTGGGCCTTTGGATTGGCATGGCAGCCCATTCACAATACAGCAGGGCTTTCAAAGGACACCACATTGGTGTCTTGCACCGCCCTTCGCCAGCCTGATAGTGAATGTTTGGAACATGTGCTTGCAAAGCATACACTTTTTGTACAGATTAATTACTGCAGACAGCAGTTCGCGTGTGGGTCGTGTGGCTTGTGTCACTTGGACGCTAGCTCGCTGTGGCACTGGCCATGAATAGGCTGGAACCATTTATTGACAGACAGGGTTCCTATTGGAATCTAGCTACCTGACAGCCGGATTTGTTCAAATCGTGAAGACGGCTATTTTTTCAGTGGAGCCTTGTACATATGATGACCTCTGTGTCTTGAATTGCATTTGCCATTGGGCTATACTGATGGCCCATGCAATTGAGTCAGAGATCTTCTTCTATCAATGAACACAGGCAATATACTAGTTGATTTGCATTGTGGCATGCGCGCAACTTTTCTCGCTGCTGAGCAATTTCTCCATTGTCAAGTCCCTGCGTGCGGCTCATTATGCGTTGGCTGTGCGTTCGGCTTGTGCTGTGTCCATCACTCCAGCCTACCAAAGCGTATGCTTCTGTTACTGAGCTTCCTCAACATCATAAGGGCAGGGTGGCATGGTGGACGCTCTTTCATCCGCACATGTGCGTATGCAGCCCAAATTCTCTTGATCAGGAGTGTCAGACGAGGAGAGCCAAGGCTGGTGCAGAATTGAAGCTTGAAGCCAATTGGCAGGATGGCATGTCAATCAAGGAAGCAATGGTACTGAGCGCACTGCAAGAATTCAGTGATATGCAGCCCCTTCCGACTTACGATGTCCTCGATCCATGGCACTGTATGTACATGGTACTGTCACAGATCAGCCGTTGGCACTGCTCTCTTGGTGCCAACGAGCTGGTGATAGAGTGGACTGCTTTTGGGAATGAGAGGCTCGAAGAGGTCGTTGCGGGTGACGATGCCTACAACTGTTCCTTGTTTGTCTACGACTGGGAGCCTGTGGACCTGCAAGATCAGCCACAGCTTTACCAACATGTGCCTGGGAACTCTTACCTCTTGTAAGAGCTTTGTCAAAGATGTCCCTGCAAGCAACTGCTACCTTAGCAGCAATCAGCTCACCTTGTGCTTCAGCATGAGGCCTGCAGCGTAAGCCACTGGTGCATGATCCAGGATCACAAAGGCAGGAGCCGTCATGATTTCGCTGATGGATGAAGTACGGTATGAGATGCAATATCAGCACACACACGCAGCATGCAGAGCTGAAGATTGAAGAGACGGCAATTTGTGCAGTCTAGGAACCAGGAAGAGCATGACCAACGTGACTGCTCGGGGCCAGACCCCGTGCCGAAGTAGTGAGCTGGCAGCTCAACACCCCGCCACAAACAAGGCACGAAGACAACTCAAATTCAAGAACAAGCTGCAACTGCTACATTTGTGCCGAAGTTGCTGCCGTCAAATTACCTGACTTTTGTCTTTGCAATCCCGTTGAAGCCGCCCTTACCCCGTGCATACTTGTGGATATCCTGCATGATGCAGAGCATCTCATTAAGGTCGACTGAATTAGCCTCGGAGCACACGTGAGCTTGCTCTGAAGGTGAGGTGCATGAAGATCACAGCACACGACAAAGCAGAGGACGCTGCTGTCTCACGATGTTGGACACGATGCCAACGCAGTGGCCATCGTCGTCGCAGACGGGAAGCCCCGTGAAGTGCTCAAAGTGCTCGAAGAGCGAGTCCAGCGTCGCTTCCGGGCTCGTGGTCACCACCTGCGCATGCAGGCGACTGAAGGACTGGCTGTGAGGTGCAGGCTGACCCTGACTCGGCTTTGGCTACAAAAGCAGATGGTGCTGTCGCAGCGCAGAGGTTGCCAGCTTCTACCAGCGGCGACTCGAGTGGAGCAGCGCCTGCAGTGCCGGCTCCTGCGCGCCGCGTGTGCAGGAAGGCTGGGGCGGGGAGGGCAGGGTCAGCCCGGCCGAGGTCCGGGGAGGCCTCACCATGGAAGTCATGACGTCGAACACGCGGCCGTAAGGCTCCTCCATGAGCATCTCGGAGCGGTCCACCGCGCGGCGGTCCTCCGACAGGGCGGCTTGCACGTCGCCAAGGGTGCCGCGGCATGGGCGCCGCAGCCTGCGGCTCGCGGGCCGGGCATGGCCGGGCGAGCAGCCGGGATGCGGGGGAGGAGGCGGGGGGCGGGGTTATAGGGCGGGCGCGCGGCAGCGACAGCGGCGGCGGCTGCGGTCGCGGCGGCGGTCGAGGCCATGGCCATGGCGCGCGCAGGCGGAGACGTGACCCGGGCGAGCGGCGCCAAGCGGCGCCGACGAGGCCCGAGGCAGTGTTGGCCTTAGGCGAGAAATCGCTAAGGATAGAAGTCTTGGCTAACTTCGAGTTAGCTAACTAGCTCTAGGCGGTGACAACCGCAGAGTAGTTTCCTCCGGCGGTGATAGCTGCGGAGAGGCTTCTGATTCACCCTCTCTCCTTGCCTTTGTGCTTGCCTTTGTACCTGGCCATTTGGCCTACATTTCTTTCTAATGCACGATCTCTTTCCTCTCTCCAGAATCAGATAGGGGCGGTGGGTAATTCCGCGAAGGCGGCGCCCTCCCGGGTTGCCCGACGCCCATATAGAAGAAGAAGAAAGTGCTCGCCCAACCATATAACCAAGCTCACAGCGCAGAACCCCTGCGCGGGCTCTCATTTCTGAATACTGGCCCAAGCCCTGCCTCTCTGCCCGCTCAACGCTCCATTCAACGCTCCATCTCCCCTCACCTCACAGGGGCTTCTGCCCAGCCGCTGGCACGCCGTTTCGACCTTCGACAATCTTCCGCTGCCGACGGTAGCCCGCAATGGCCGCCGTCAACCATTCTGGTCATTCTGACCTTCAGACAGCAGCCCCCCGCAGCCGGTGCCTCCGCCTGCCCAAGCTAGCCTGGCAGGGGGTCGTGCCACGGGGCGCCGACGGCCATATCACGTCAACAGGTCACAATCAGCGGGAATCTGGGTGACGTGTCAGCTTCACGTGGCAGGCAGAAAAGACAAAAGCACGTGTAGAAGTAAGAAGGGACTAATGTAGGTACCGGCTCGTCAACACGAAGAGTGCGGATTAGATAGAGTGCTGACAACATAGTGAAGGTGACTTGGTAAAGTTGAGAACTCTGGTGGACGAACTTTAGTATGAAGGTGGTGTTACCTTTATTGAAGGGGTGGGGGCCAAGTAACGTATTCGCTAATACGGGCAATGCTACGACTTCTGGATACAAAAGCAAACTTGTGGCGACTGATGACCAACCTATGTCACTGGATCCAGGGACGGAGTAACCAGTAGATCCGGAGGAAAGTTTCCCCGAGAAGGAGAAGGAACAACCTGCAAATCCAGATGAGACTTTTCCCGAGAAGGACAAGCATGGGCCTGCAGATCCAATGACGAATTTCGTGTGTTTGGAGACTCCACTGGAGGAATAACAAAAAGAAGGCTATTGCTTCCTCCGGCTGTCCAGGCTTTTGTTAAGAGAACCTTGAACCTCGTTGCAGATGACCAGCACCAAGCGGAATGCGTGTGTATTAAGAGATGGAGAGCCATATGTGGCCAAGTACAAAGGCCAAGCACCAAGCACGACAGCCGGTACGCAATGTACAATCAGTGTCAGACTTCAATGACTTCTGCTTGCCTGGAGGAGCCTGGTCAGCAGCAAAGACCGGCTGCAAAGACCCTCGGAGTAAGGGTCGCTAGCTGCCCTTCCTATGAGCCCACGCTTTCTTGGCTTGTCACAAAAGGAGCGAAGACGCCCATTGACAATGGAGCGGGCTGCGGCGGCGCTGGGGCAGTCCTGGCAAGAGTGAGAGAGTGGGCCAAGTAGACTCTTCGGCCCTGTGGCTGCCAGTTACTCGGACTTGCTGCTGCTCACTGTGGGTACTGCACTTTCCTTTGCGTCGTCTCGTGTCTAGCTGTGTAGCTTTTCTTTTCTTCTTTGGACAAAATCTTCGAATTTTGTCCAATCTTTTTGGGCTGGCTTTGCCAGCCCCTCTTCTCTATAGGCGAGCAGGTGCTCTGTGGCACCTCCGGCCCTCCTAGTTTAGGGCGTCATTTCATGTAGCCACATTTTTGCGCTGCAGTCTTTGCACTTTCTGCATTTTCTGCCTGAACAATGTATTGGCTTGAATTGGCCTCGCTTTGATTTCATGTGCACCGCGCGTCTTCTCTCTATAGGCGAGCAATTTCTTTCTTTCTGCCCCATCCCTCCGCGCCCCTAGTGCTTAGTCGGGTAGTAAAGCATTACAATACATTGTTTGCTGAGGTGGGCCGTTTGGCCCATTACGGCACCCCTGGTCTCAAGTGCAGTGTAGCCTAAGACCGTCTTCAAGGCCATTGTAGCGTGAGACCGTCACTTCTACCACTAAGTAACATAACCCGCCGCTAGCCTGGCCAGTACCCGCCAACACTCGTCAAGGTGGGCCACACCCATCGAAGCGGGCTATAGAGCTTTCCGGCTTCTCTTTGGGCTTCTCTTTGAGCATCGCGGGCGGCAGGATAAGGCTTGCGCGCCAATGCCAGATCATCGCTTGGCGCAGATGAGCATCTTTACTGACTGATGCGCTTCGAAGGTACCGCGTTCGTGACTCCCTTCACACCAGGCCTAAGTATGAGTGCTTCTGTTATGTCCACGTGTGCAGCGACCCCACAATCCTAGTGAAAACGACACTAACGAGCCACTGACGGGACATTGCACGACATGGGTGCGCATGTGGTCACTCGTGGGTATCCAAGAATCCCTTCAGCCCTGCTATCTTACTGACACCTTAGATCCCCATAGCATAGGGCTTTGCTCTATGTGGCCCATCCATAACACTGACGCTTGCCCAGACAGCCTGTTCTGGCCTCCCTTTCTATCAATGGGCACCGCGGGCCTTCCCCCAATCCAGCAGTCTCGTGCATCCCAGTCCCTCTACGCTCTCTTGTCCAACGCCAACCCGGAGCCCTGTCCTCAACTTCTGACCTTCAGCAAAGCCTGAATCAAGCATACACTCGGGCCACAGGGAAGGACCAGGTCGGTGTGTTCGTCCATGCTTGGCCACTGTGGCCCTCTGGAAACTCCAGTAGACCTCTTCTTCCTCGAAGAAGCCACTACTCTCTCTCTCTCGTGTCTGTACCTTCTGTGTCCAGCTTGCCCTCAAGGAGCCCCGCCCATGTGACCGAGCACCGAGCTCATTTGGCTCGAAAGTACTGTGCAGGCCAGGAGATGCAAAATGCCAGCACTGCTTCCAGCTGTCCTGTGCCTATTGTGGCACACTCTGCAGGTCACCATAGCCTGCAAGTGGAGCCTGGGAAGGCTTAACTAAGAAAGTGGCCGAATCAATAGAAGAAGCCTAGAATCTTGCCCCCGACGTTCTTTCTCCTCGCCTCGTCATGGTCCATGATCCCACTGGAAGTTGTGAGGACGATATAACCAAACTGCAGAACACGGAGCACAAGGTCATGGCAGCCGCGTCAGAGTCCGAAATCCAACAACCACAGGCAACCTTGTAGAGTGGGACGAACGTTCACTATACTTTTTATAGAGTGCCGAGTGCTCAGTCGAGCTACTAGAAAGCGTAGCGGGGGCTGTGTTTCTGCACCTCTGAGTGATCATGCCCCATCCTGACTAAAAGCCGAATTCAAAAGTCTGCTGCTCCACCCCCACAGGGATGCGAGGTTTCGGCGTGCTTCATGCATCGGCTGTGCAACACGGATTGGATAAGTGGAGCCTCAGATCATCAGAGGATCGAACCTGACGAGAGGGTAGCAATCTTGCTGTCCATGCTTCCAACTCCCCGCACTTGATGTTGTACCTGGGGCTAATCACACCGCACTTGTTCAGCCTCCCGTTCAGCTCCACCACGATCTTCCCGGCTCTGTGGTCGTCCACGAGCTCAAATTCCCCAATGTAACCTGGGCCATCCAGCACATAGCGGAGAGGAAGGGAGTCACCCTGCTGGCAAGCCAAACAGGGCTGCGACCATGCCACTGCCGAGAAACCCCGCCGGAGTAGAGGCACTGGAAGCGCGCCGGCACGCAGGCGTGGCGACAGGGTGCCGAGGAGCGGGCAGGTGGCTCACCGTGGCGCTGCATGACGGTGAGGAACTTGATGATGACCTTGGAGGACGGCTTGAGGAGCACCTGCCGCTTGCCCCGCTTCTCGGCGTTGAACATGTTCTTGAGCGCATCGTTGAGCACGCTGATGCGCACCATGGCGCCGGCAGAGCGCGGCCCGCAGCGGCGAGGAGGGGCGTCACGCGGGGGCGGCGCGCGGGGGCGCGGGGGCCAGGCGCGGGGCG
>WELB01000117.1:36102-64884 GCA_009602725.1 Spirogloea muscicola
CCCGGGCGCCTTGCCGGCTGCCGAGCTCCTCCAGTCATCCTCCTCAAGCCTTTCTTCTGCCCCCGACCGTTGTGGCGCCCGGCGACGGCGACGGCGGCGGCTTCAGTCCTCCTCGCCGCCCCCGCCACCGCTGTGCCAGGCCCCGCGGCTCCCTTGGGCGCCCCCTCCTGCCACCGCTGCTGCTCCATACCTCTAGCAGCTTCTGAAACGGACGCAGGCCAGGCCGTCAAGGCCCTCATCAACACCTCCGGGCCTCCTCCCCCCTCCTGCCATCCCTCCTGCTACTGCTGCTGCCCCACTCCTCCTCTTGCAGCGCTCCCAAGCGCTTGCTTTGCACCGCCGCGCTGGTCGCGCCCTTGCAGCAGCCTCTGGCTTGCGCAGCGGGGTTGCTCTTCTTCCCCTCAGCTCATCTGACTTCCTACTGCTGACACGGGGGTATTGAGGGCGCCCTGTCTGCCTAGCCTTTGGCTCCGTCATGAACACCTGTATGCATCTGGCTGGCATTTCACAGCCGATTCTTTCATATCAGCAGCCGCTTTCACTCCTGCAGCCCGCGGCCTCGCCGACCACGCCTCCCCACCGTCGCACCCACCCCCTCCCGCAGCCCGCTGCCCGCTGCCGCTCTGCCCTCCTCAACCTCCCGGCTGCTGCGGCTCCCGGGCCGCCCACTCCGGGCTTCCGCCTCCATGCCGGCCTGCACCTCCCGCGCCCCTCACGCCGCTGCTCGACACCACTTGCAGCGGCCGCCTCCCCTGCTTTCGGCCGGCCCAGGCCCGCTGGCCCGACAGCCGTCCGCCGCCCCTCGAGCACACCTACCTCCAACCTCTGCTCCTGGGCTGAGCTTTGCGTGCACGCTACCCACTCCACTGAGAGAGCGACTTGGGCTGCTACGCAGTCGCTGCACTCCTTGTGGCCTCCAAAGCCTGATTGGGCATACAGCGTATCGAAGGCATAGGTTTGCATGCTACAGGTTGCGGCTTCGCTGAGCCTGCACCCGCTCGTACGCTTCTGGCCCTTCATCAGCGTGCTGAGTCAGGCCACCGTGGCGGTACTCCGGTTCCCCAAGTCAGTTTGTCCCGCTTGTATGCCTCACTTGTCAGTAATCAAGTCCTCCATTCGTCCTTCATCGCCCTGTTGCCTTAGCCCCTCTTCGCATAGGGTATAGATTCGTGTGGCCCCAGAATTTTGCACTTCCTTTGCCTTTCCCCACGGCGCCTCGCTGCGAGCTGCCGCAACAGCGCTGGCATGCTCTGGCCCCTACCTGCTGCCATCCACGCCCACGCCTCCATCGATACACTTCCCTGAAACGCTGCCGCTGTCTGCGCCATCCCTCTTGGCGTCATGCAGAGATGCTCATGAGATCTATGTGTGGGTCGCGGTCCTATCCTTTGGGCCACCTCTGACGAATTGGTCATGAGCGGTGCTGCACTTGTGCAAATCAGGCCTCGGACACACGTGGGGGCAGCTGCGCACGTGAAGTTTGTCAGCACGGCAACTGCACACCTGGAATAAATATGCACCTGAAAAAAATATGCAATATATGACCTCACCTTGCTGTGCTGCTGGCAGTACTAGTCTGTGTGAACGCGCAGTCTTGGCTTGACTTGGAGGAGCTCGCCCGCAGGAGGTAACAGCTGGGCGCACATCCTTCATGGATCTCACCCGCACTAATGGCTGCTTAGTTGGTATGCTTGCGCAAGAACTATATAGTGGAGTAAGTAAATATCACACGCATGCACGGGACACCGGAAATCGCCCCGCTGCTTCACATAGTAGCTCCTGTTCTCTGGAGCATAACGTCGATCCCTGCTGCTGCGCTAGCACCAGCTGAAGCACGGAACAAAAGCACTGTTTGCATGCAACCTGTTGCTATCCAACGTGCCCAGCTCCGGCATAGTATGTCAGTCCTGAGCACATTATTGAAACCATCTAAATGCAATGCCGTTGCCATGCATGGCCCTAGAGCTCGCATGACAGGCTTGCAAGCGAGTCCGGCAGAAGCCTCATCCATGCCCAGCGCGCCACGCAGCAGTACGTCAAATGTACAAGTCAACGTGAGACTTGCTCGCCATTCTTGTATAGAATCTGCTGAGAATCTCCGAATGGTGGGGTTGCCGCTGTGTGCATGCTCATGCGACCACATGAGACGGTCCAACAATCAGTCATTGGAACAACGTGGTGTGACAATAGTCAAGGAAGTTGTGTGAACTTACTAATGTCAAAAGCTAGCTCTGGCTGCCATCACATAAACCTGCCAGGATCGATCTCGCTTCTAGATCTTCAGAGATTACCGCATGTGCACTATGTTGCATTGCCAGTGTGATAGGAGACAGTACAGGTTGTAGAGTTTTTGAAATCTCTAAGCTGATGTCTGAAAAGAATGACTGCTCTACATGTTGTGCTTTGATGCTATACAATCAGCAGATGACGTCTAGCAACCAAATAACTGTGGTCTTGGGCAGGCTGTCCATATCTGTGATACGCAGAGTCCACAGTTCACGACTGATGCTATAACATTCAGGCCACTACTCACATGTGCACAGCATTCTGCTGCGCTGGCCTGTCTGTCACTGTCCACACAACAGAGAGCAGAGAGTTGGAGCACCTAAGACAGGAAAAGTCGGTGGCTGACAAGTAGCAGGTGAAGCGACCGTGATGGGGGTACGGGCTTGTCTGTATTGGAGTAAGTGCTACGTCACAGCTTGCCGATGGTCGGTAGTGAACATTGGACACCACAGACGGCACACCTTGTGCAAAGCCAGGCCGACGTGCAGCATACGCCCACTGTAATATATGAAGCACTTCAGCTCCTCGTTTCGATGTGATCTGGGTGGTCAACTCCAACAGAGCCATACTGCGACATGCAACTGAGTGGATACTAGCCACACAACGCGATGCAAAGTAGCCGCGAAAGTACTACAACAAAGCAGAAATACAATGCAACAGAAAGGAAGGGTCGCAGACATTAGCCTAGGCTGCTGGCTAGAAGGGTAATGAATGTCTCATAGCCTCCAATTTGCTAGAAGAAGAGAGGGGGTGATGTCAGCCATTCGCCTTGTGAGGGTTGCCCGTCATGGAGTGAACCGCCGAGCACATCAATCGCACATGCGCCTCACACATTCCTTATCAGCAGATCCAATCCATGCTATAAAAGTCAGAGGGGAGGGCACGGACCCCGGCCTCCTGGCCTTCAGCTTTTGGTCGGGCCCACAGGCCTAGCGCCACACAGCTAGCACAGCCACTGGCGCTGTTTCTTTCGACTTACCCTGGCCGCTTCAATGACATGAGAGCGTGACGACAGCACCTGGAAATTGCTGCTTCTACTCCGTGTGACTTTGAAACCTCTCACAAAACCCGACTCAGATCAGTATCTAGTCAGGCCTGCGCATCGGTCAAGTCCCCCATAGGGAGCACAGTTCACGTTCAATTCACAGTCTGTAGGGCTTTCAGTATATGTACACTTCACACCAACTGACCCCACCGTGACCCCTCACCATCGATGAGGCTCTGAGATTGTCTCCTATATTGTCAGCGCACACCTTCTCATCTTCCTGCATAGAGTCAAGCACAGCAAGGTGCACTCTTCTGTGCATATTGACCTTGGACTCAAACTGCAAATGCGATTCCTATCCGCTTACAGCTGAATAGGTGCCTCAGTGGAACGAAGCCTGGCTGCTAGACACAACGAAACACAGGGTTGGGCTCTCATGACAGGCAAGAGCTGTGAGAAGCCAGCCAGATGAAGGACAAGAGGTGGGCAAGACAGCCATTCAGGATACGCCACCTCAGCATATTGCGCTGCCTCCAGGACTCAGAAGCTCAACAGCTCAAGGAGAGCTTCTGTTGCGCCCAAATGCATAAGGAGGCAAGTAAGAACGCGTTGAGGAGACCGACTAGCTAAGCTAGCAGGGCGATGCATCTTCACGTGGATTGAAAACCTATGGCCCTAAGCAATCAGCTGTCCTTGTAGATATGATTGTCTTAAGATCCTGTGCATGCTCCAGGACTGCGTTCATCAACCATTTTAAAGAATGGGCTTGAGAACAGACCCATCAACTGTTAGCCAGATCGTGAGCAGGGGGCTCTCTACTACCTCGTCTGACTTGAACAGAGAGTCCTGCCTACTTGAGACTCCCTTAGTGGAGCAGCTTTGTTGAGCAGCTCATGTCCAGCGCTGGACGGAGCACGTTGAAGGCAGGGTCTTCACTGCTCTTCAATACTCATCACTGCTCACACCTCCAAAACGCACTAAGCTCTTGCTGACATTGATGGCAGAGGAAGAAGGGATTGCTCAACATGCCAGTGGGTCATGCACTGCCTCAGTCCTCCATTGGCCTTGTTGGACCATGCACAAAAGGGCATCATTGCCACTCATGAAAATATGTTTCTATCTTTGGCCAGGCCAAAGTTACTTCCACTACACCTGGTAGACTTTGAGCAAATCACGAATTGGAGCCCTGCAGACCGGGCAGCCCCACCCCTTATCCTTAATCTCGCTGAGGCAGGCCATGCAACCTGCCACGTGGCCGCATGGGATGCACACTACAGAGGCAGGAGCATCCCAACATACGATGCACTGGCCACCCTTCTTTGGCTCTTCCCCACCTGATGGAGCTCCAGTGGCACCCATACTGTCAACCATGTCGACGGGCGTCATGTCCACAGAGGGATACTGGACAGCAGGCTCGGGGATGCTATAAGCCGGCGACAAGTCCTCGGGTAGGGGTGGAGCAGATGGAGGCTCCTGATTGAGACTAGCACCTGCACCTGCACTCCGTGGAAGCTCTGCTGCTGACACTTCTGTGACATGCTCAGAGGTTGTTGGAGCAACCCACCCTGAGATGGAGTCTGGGAATGTGGATGGTGCATGAAGACCGTGACCAGGGCTGTTGGCAGCAACTTGGTCAGTGATGCCGGGTCTCGTGCCGCCAGCACCACTTGTGGCTACATCCATACTTGGAGCTTGACTGAGATCCTCATCCCAGCCGCCATAGGTGCTTGGCTCTCCCATCCCTGGTCCCTGGGCCCAGCCTTGGTAGCTGTTGGACCTGCTATTGAGTAATGCACCACAAATAAAGCTCAGAGGTTAGAGAGTCACTGAGCCCTTCCATGGGGTCAAGAGAACAGTATGCATCATGCGTCATGTCCACCTCCTGTAATGAACATGAGACCTGATCAAGCAATCTCCTCGAAGTGCAGATGACATGCTTGCCAGCAACTCAGGCGAGTCATTGTTGGACACAGACCTAGCGCTCCCAGAGTGAGGGCCACTGCCAGCCAACTCGGGGGGGGATGATGCAACAACGCCCTGCTCTGACGCCATTCGAAGGGATGCATCAATAGCCATGGCCAGCGCCAGGTCGTCTGAAGCCATCTCCTCTTGCGTCGCGGTAGCAGTCTTGGTGGGTGGAGGGAAGGTGTTATCTGCTATCAGCGCTGTTGGCTGAGATGGGCTTGCTGCTCCTCCACGGCCAGGAAGGGGCACAAGCCCCGCTCTTGCCGAGGAGAGGTTGTTGATTGGGAAGCCTGTCACATGCTGTGCTGGGCCAGATCCAGGCTACAGACACAAAGAGCGCCTTGGGCGTCAGGCCTTGAACGAATGTCATGCATTAGGTGTATTGCTGCAGAAGCTCAAAACAGCACAAAGTGCAAAGCATCTCTTTGCCACTCAGGCTCCTTCACATGTCACACAAATCGTTGGCCTTCCAGCTACTCATTCCCTCTAGACATCCTATCTTGTCTAGAGCCCAAACAAGTGGACACTCAAATTGGGAGCACATAATTGGATCCAAAGAGAGTGAGAGACAGAGAGAGACAGAGAGGTGTGCGTACACGAGGAGCAATGCCGCGGCAAGCATCAAACAAGCGTTGAAACTGATTTGGGTCACTGCTTTCCTTGTCAGCAAGTAGCTTGTACTTGGTCCCTGGGACAGAGAACCACCGTGAGAACGTTAATCATCTTGTCGGCCTCTTGACACAAGTCAGCAATATAACCGGCAAAGGAAAAGTGTACATTGCTAGGACAACAAAGCGCACTTTGCCCATAAATGGGTCAGGAGATGCCAAAGTAGTAGGGCAGGCCGTGAGCACTCACTGCTCACTGTATCTGTAACCAGCAAAACAGGGTCCGATGTGCCTGGCCGGGCTACAGTAAATTGGGCAGTCTCCAGTGCAAGCACAGTAGTGGGCACTGTGGCCTGCACGTGTTCAAGCAGGACACCCATCTCATTCCATCCTGCAGTCTATCCATTACTAGGTCTCAAAGCACAGTGGCAGTCTGGACATACACTTCATATAGCTGGTGTCATCAAGCATGGTATATATGACAGTGAACATAGGTGCTGATGGCCAAGTGGGTAGTGCTCACTTTCTGATCTTTGTATATTAGTAGCTCATATTTGACTTGCATTTGGGCACTGGTACTTGCCGGAAGCACCACAAGCCAACTGCAACGGTAGGCGAATATCAGCATAGTCAGACATGGAGCCCAGAACAATGTCAACGTTTCAGTCTGCCTGCTGTATGGTCACAGTAGGGCAACTTGAAGTGGTGATATGCCTGCTAGCTGTGAGGCGCATACATGACCAAGGCTGTAGGTTCCATACTGTGACATGGTCAGTAATTGCTCATAAGACAGTCCAATCAAGCCCCTCAAATTTCTCTTTCGTCGTAGGTCAAGGATGCAGTGTCGTGCTTACATTCTCCGGAAGCACAGGTTTGCGGCGAATGCCTCGAGCAGCGCAGGCCCAGATATCACTTGCTGCCTCACATAGCCTTGGAAGAGGCAAATGCGATCCTGCAATGGCGCTTGCATGGCAGCCAGGCGGGCGTAATCTGCTCAGGTGCGCAAGATGCAGCCCGGACTGCACGAGCACAGAAGACAACCTGGCGCCAAAAGTACTGCAGTACACCTGCTAAGACATTTCGGGAAGGAGGCAATTTGGCAGAGAGCAAAGCGCTGCAGAAGGACCACGTCAGGTGGGTTACCTCGAGCAGCCTCACTACTGCCACGTGGCCCCTTTCCCTGGCCATGTCCAGTGGCGTTTGGCCATCATCGTTGAAAACCATGAGAGGTGCTGCAACCAAGACTGTAGGTGAGTATGCCGCACGTGGCAGTCACCTCACGAGTCTGACTCCCAGCTACAAGGCTAGATGCTTAGCTGAACATAACAACTGGCTTCGAATGTCTGAGTACCTGACAAGCAAGCGGCCACCATGATGATGGCGTGTGCCATGCACCGCTAACAGAGAAAGCATGAGAGCGTGGATAAGAAGGAGAACGGTCCTCACACCTCCATAGGACATGAGAAGGTGACAGGTCCGGTCCATTCCCTTCTTGGCAGCGTGATGCAAGGGGTAGCCTCCTTCGTGCCCTGCAGGCCATGCTCACCACGACCTATGATCAGCAGCAAATGACCAGCAGGAACGACCACATCGTCCTTCAGCTGGGTGGATCAAAACGCGTCAAAGCTGGCCACGGCGCGATGACACGGTACTGAGGGAGGGTGTGGCACGCTCGCAACAGCACCAAGACGCCTCGGCATGCTTGTCTGACACCTGAGCCTCCTGATCAAGTGACACACGAGTGGCAAGCCCCACTCCCACGACAGCCGGAGCTGAAGGTGCAGGGACCTGTACAGCAGTGCGCCAGGCACTGCTGCGGGGGTTGCTGGGGAAGCATCACAAGCTGGCAGGCCCAACCTGGCCGATAGGCATTGACGTCGGCGCCCAGCTGCAGCAGCAGGGCCACCATCTCGAACGACTCCCCTTGCGCACTGCACACCATCAGGGCTGTCCTGGACTTCTTGTCCCGCCACTGGCAGACGCAGGAGCACGTGTCAACGAGCGCCCCAGTGTTCGATGCAGCTGACAAGTGACTGGTAGAACGCACGAAGCTTCTCTCCAAGCTCCGGCAGACTGCAGCCTGCCGAGGCGGACAGGAAGCTCTCCCCCGGCTCCTCTCCATCCCCCTCCCCCGAGGGCGAGCGCGCGGTGGTGGCTGACCTCCATGGAGGCATCCTGGTGGCGCAGGGCCTTGACGGCGTCAGCCTCGTTGCGCAGCGCGCAGTTGTAGAGCTGCTCGTCCTTGGAGGGGCCCAGGCCCATGGCGGGGCAGCCGGGGAGAGGGAGCGGGCGAGGGCTGAGGGCCGTGCGGGGGGCGGCGCTGGGCGGGGGGGTGGGGGCTCTGGCTCCTGGGGGCCGCCGTGGGGATGATGGCGGGGGGCCCTGCCGCGTGCCCTCACGCGCGAGCCTTCCGGCCACCTCNACCCCCGCTGGCTGGCTGAGCCGCCGTCCTGCCCCGACGCCCCCTCCTTTGTCTCCGACACCTGTATGCATCTGGCTGGCATTTCACAGCCGATTCTTTCATATCAGCAGCCGCTTTCTCTCTTTGTCCCACCCTTTCGTCCCGCCTTCCTTCAGGGTAGACTGCGCCCTGTCTGCCTAGCCTGTGGCTCCGCTGATGCAGTCCTGCATACCCTCTATATGCACTTGGCTGGCTTTTACCAGTCGCTCTTATTATATCAGCAGCCGCATTTGTTCACCTCTCAAGCTGACCGCTCCCCCTTGGGTGGAGTCGCTGAGAGCGTCATTCCTCTGGGGGCTGGCCCTCTGCAGCCCTCGCCCATTTTGTCAGAGCTGCTTCTCTCTTTGGTGGAGCCCGCCTTCCTTCCCGCGCAGGGACAGCGGCTGCCGCAGTTGCAGCTACGATGACTCCCACAACCACAATTCACAAGAGCTCCTCCAGAAGGGCGCGACGAGCGAGCATGTCAGTGAACAGCACCTGCAAGCGGAAGCTCAGCGGCCCACTGCGCGCGGCGACCTCCTCTGCTGATGATAGTTTTAGTCAACACCAACGAGTCGCAGAGGTCGACGAGCTAGCGGCGGGCTACCAATAGCATTTCCAGGAGCCAGGAGCAGCACAAGAGCAAAAGGTTCACAAGAGCAAAAGGTACTGCTAGGATCCCCAATGTGACCGCCCATAAACCGACACAGACAAATTGGCCGGCGTGAGCAGCCTGGTCGATGACCGTGAGCCAGAGGAGGCATGTGCCCGGCAGGCTAGCTTGCCCTCGTGGCAGCATGCGCTGCTCTGCGCGCGACGAAGGAACAGGTCTCGCGTACTTAACGAAGGGGGGAGGCGCCGTCTTGTTCGTCGCTGCCGCTCTGGTGGCTGGGTGAGCCAGCGGAGTCGATAAACACGACGAGCGGAGCAGCTCAGTTGCTCGCCGCAACCTGTGGCAGAGGAAGCTCGACGCGGCAGTCGAAGGCTGAGAGCATGGGGGGCTGGGGGCTGCGCGCGCGGGTCGCGGGCTGCCGCAAGGGGCCGCAGCGGCGGGGCGCCCAGCGGGGGGGAGGGCGGGCGGCGCGCGCGTCCGCGGGGAAGGAGTGGGGGGGGAGAGGAAGCTCGGCTTGTGCAAAGCGGGGTGCGCGGACAGAGGGGGGAGGCCCAAGCAAGCCAGTGCAGTGGTGTGAGAGAGAAGGCGCGCGGGGCGCATGAAATGAAAGAGAGGCCAATTTAAGCCCCTATCCTCAATGGGCGAGCCCTTCTCTCTTTGTTATATGAAACAACAAAACAAAAAATATAAGCCAATGCATTGTTCAGGCAGAGTCGAGTGCAAACTAAACAAGGCTACATAATACGGAGACCAAACTAAGGTGCCTAAGGTGAGAGGGGCGGGAAGAGAGGAAATCGGGCCAGCCCCCCACGAGGCTTTCTTAGCGCTTCCTCGGCTTCTCATTCTTCGGCTTTGGACATCTTTTTTGGGCTGGTTTTCCCAGCCCCTATCCTCAATGGGCGAGCCCTTCTTCTTCTTCGCCGCCGGGACCCGGCGGGGGCTGGGCTGGGGGCTGGCGCACGCCGCGTGGCGCCGGCTGCCCCCTGCGTTCCCAGCGTTCCCGGCGTTCCCTGCGTGCTTGCCTTGCGTACTTGGCCACTCGGGCCCCCCGTCACCCACTTCCCCCCCGTGGTTGGCCCGCCGCCCGCAGCCAGCCCCCCACGTGGGCGGGCACTCGCGGGGCTTCCCTCCGCCCCACACCTGCCCGCCCACCCTCGCCTCGCCAGCACTCGCCCGGCCTCTCTGATTTGCGGCTGCTTAGCAGGGGTTACTGAGTGATTTGTAGCTGCTTTCTGTCTTTGTGTGCTTTGGTTTCTTAGCGCTTCCTCTGGCTTCCTCTGGCCCCCTTCTCGTTCTTTGTTCATTCTTTTTTGGGCTGGCTTGTCCAGCCCCTATCCTCAATGGGCGAGCCCTTCTCTCTGCCGACTGCCTCTCCCGCAGCCGCGCCGAGCTCCACCCACATCGGCACTGGCTGCCAGTGCCCCCGCCCGCCTGCCTACGAGACGAGCGTGCCGAGCCTCATTGGGCAGGACGGCGCCTTCCAAACCAGAAAAGGACACTTCCAGGAGAGGGCGGTGGCTGTGAGAGGCCAGCCCAGGGAAATCAAGAATGAACAAGGAAAGGAGGAGGCCGGCGAGGCTGAGTAGGCACCCACCGGACGACTACCCTTCCCCCCGTCTGCAGCGAGCTCAGGCTCAGGCACTGCACCACAACGCTGGGCAAGCTCTACTTGGTGGGAGGGGCTGATATTTGCCGTCCAGAATAGGGGCATCCATCAGTGAACTCTAGCGACCTGTGCTGACCCCCGCCTACTGAGCGGGTCTATCTGCATGGCACCCACTAAAAGCTTTACTTTCCCGCCCCTCCCTTCCCACACCACACACGGCTGTTCTGCTGCTCGCGAAGAAAGTTCCAAGGAGGTGGAGTCATATCAAATTTATGTGGCGCTCGAAGTCAACGGCTTGTTGGCAGGAAGGAGCAAATGGCACATTGAGTGTTCTGCTAAGCGTGTTGCTACCTGTCAAGGGGAGCTTTGGTGAAGGTGCACCTTCGCTCAGTCTGTTCCTAGCTAAGATTACAAGGGCAGCAACCATTTGAAGCGCTCAAATGGCCATCTACAACTGCTGCTCTACAGGGCCAAAGGGCCACCTCGGGCTGCTGCTACTTGGGCGGGCCAGCCTGCGACTCCATGGCGATCATGGCCAGAACCATTTCGGAGAAGAGGCGTGGTGAGGACATGATCTCCTCCTGCGTCGTCGCATCCAGGAGCACGCCCAGGTCCTCGATGCTGGTGCAGTTCTCGGCAACCAGCTTGCTTGCTACCAACCTCCCATACTGCGTGGGCCCCTTCTTCCTGTCGGAGGAGGTGCAAAGGAGAGGGGAGTTTGGTACTGATCTGGCTGGCAAGCCTGCCCTTCCAGCGCTCTGCTTGGGGCCAATGTCGTCGCCTCCCGAGGGCGTGCTCGTGTGGCCATCATCACGGGAGGGCACAGGACCACTGGCTTCCCTGCACCTGTCACTGAGTGTGGGGCAAGGAGGGCCAGTGCGCTTGCATGGAGACATGAGGACCAACCAGTCCTCGAGCCGCAGGTCAAGCCGATGGTCGCTCTCGTTCGCAGGGGCCCGGCAGCGTACTTGCAGAGGCTCGCGCTGCTGGTCAATCTGTTCCTCAGCACTCTCATCGCTGCCGCTGCTGATGGCAGGCCCGGGCCTTGCTGCGGCCTCGCCCTTGGCATCAGCACGGTCGGCAGCCGTGAGTGATTCCTCGTCCTTGGCCTCCGTTGAGGGCGCACCTGCTGGTGCTGGAGCACCTGGCAGTCGAGGTGCGGGCTCTGAGCCCGGCTCCAGAACGACGTGCCCCTTGGTCTCTAGCTGCCTCACTGCGGCGAGGTAGGCCTGCGCGGCAGCCTCGGCGGTGTCGTAGGTGCCCAGCCATTGCCTGGAGCGCTTGCCGGGCAGGCGGATCTCTGCCACCCACTTGCCCCACTGCCGCCGCCGGACGCCCGGGTACGGCGGGGGCGGCTTCACCTTCTTGGCCTTCTTCTTCTGCTTGCAGATCACCTTGTGGCCGGCCAGCGCGCCGAAGAGGTGCTGGAACGGGTACCGGGCCTGCATGGCGCTGAGCGCGGCCGCCTGCACGGCCGGGTGTGGTGCCGGAGCCAGCCGGTTGCAGGGCAGCGCGCCGTTGGGCCAGAGGGCTTCATAGCGTGTGGGCTGCGCGAGGCCGCAGCCGGCGGCAGGCCCGGGCGCAGCGGAGGGCCAAGCGGCGAGGGCTTGCGCCATGCTTGCGCCGAGCGCGGTGGCTGCCGGGCTGCCGTCGGGGTAGCGCATGTGCGGGAGGGAGGCGGCGAGGAGGCGCAGGGCGGGGGCCGCGCCCGGGCCCATGGGCAAGCGCATGAGAGCTCTGGCGCAGAGCCGGTGCTGGCGACGGCGGGGGCTCGGGGAGGGGGCTGCGGCGGCGGGCGGCGGCGGGGGGCGCAGCGGGCGAGCGAGGGGGCGAGGACGAGTACGGGGGAGCACGCTGGGCGTGCGCCGTTGCAGCGGCAGCACCGACCTGCAGGACCGAGACGCAGCCGCGGGGGGGGGCGTGGGCGGGCGCGTGGGGCTGGCGCCGCTTCGGTCCTGCAGCACCGCGCCACGTAGCGTCGCCTCCCCCTCCCCGCCCCCCCGCCTCCTGGCACATGAACCCCGGCACCACTCCCCACTTCCCGGCGGGCAGGCGCGGTGTCCGAGTCGATGGGAAGATCAAGGCCATATCAGCCCACTCCACTGTTCCGGCAAACAGTGGGGCTGGCTCCACACAGCGCTGCACCCTACCTGCGCTCACGCCAGCAGGCCGCCCCTCCCGCCTCCCCTGCGTCCGGTGGCTCCTCTCTTGAGGTTTGCGCTCTCCGGCCCCTTTGGACCTCATTCACTCTCTTTGGGCTGGCCTTCACAGGCATCACCTCGCTCAAAGAGCTTCCTCTCTGCCTACTTGCGCCCCTTGGCTTCCTCGCCCCGCCCTCACCCCTTGCTACGCTCGCTCACAGTGCCAGACGCACGCACCTTGGCCCTTCCGAAACTTCTCCTCCATGCACCGCCACTGTATTGCCCACCCGTCCACGGCGAGCTAGGTCCTAGCCTCCATCACGATGCTCAGCCGCATACGTACAATCCGCTGGGGGGGACGTGCAGCCCGCCAACCAACGTCTTATATCCTTTGTGTTGCCTACTATGTGCTGACCATCAGGCACAGGCGGTATAATGAATGGACAAAGGCCACGTAAGCAATGTACTTGGCCACAAGGCCCCTCTTGTTGGCACACGAGGACTCCCTTCCTCAATCCTGTTGCTCCTGTGACGGCCAGCCTTGATCAAGCTGAGGCCTTCCTTTGGCAGGGCTCAGCTCCTCGTGCAGTGCTCCCTGCTTTCTCCACATTTCTGCCAGCTGATCACATAGTCCGCCAGCTGACCACACACCCCGGTGAGCCGCTGCCTCCAGCGGCCCAGCCAAGGAGGGCGCCAAACTACTGAAGACGGGAGACATGCCACTGCATAAGTCATGCAGCCAGCACGGCTGACCCTTGTAGCTGCACGCCAGCCTTGACTAGGGTCCACAGGGCACAGCGGTACTGGGTGCCCATCATGCTCCACGCGCTGGCTGTGTATGTGGTCTCCACCACCTCCTCCCTCTGTGCCGCCGTCAGCCCACCATGAATGAGCAAGGCACTTGATTTTACCAAGGCTCTGGACTGGACACAAGGTGTGGCCACGCACTTTGCTCAGCAATACTCACCACCATGGTGAAGCCGAGCTGCAGCGCTATACGCCGCACGTCCATAAGCGCCAGCTCAATGGACATCTCGTCCTCCGGCACATAGAGGTGGGCATCGGCAAAATGATAGAGCAGCGGACCAAAGTTGATCCATACCCCACCCTCTCTCAACACGCCAGCAATGACTTCCATGTACTCAACCACGTTGTGCGCAGTATCTATGAAGAAGCACGTCACCACACAGTCCCAAGCTCCTGCAGTGCTACAAGTACATCTCAGCAGAAGTTGCTGCCAAAAAGTCGTCCAACATCACCTCACAGTTACTTGCTAATACTGATGGCTTTGCAGATGGCAGCCACTTGCCAAGGGATCAGAATGGCAGCAATACTCGCATTTTACGCTGCAGAGAGAAGGCTAAGATAAATACCTCTCTGGCTTGGATGGCTGTAGACCTCAACAAAGTCACCAGCGCACATAGAGAAGTCCTCAGTGATGCCTGCGCTGCAAAATAAGCAGAAGCCTCGGCTGATTCGTGAGTCAGATTTGTGTGTACATCTACCAGCCGGATTGGAAAGGACTTGCCTAACATGACAAGCTAGGCAGTATGTTCCATCTCTTGGCACGACATGCATGCAAGTAGGCTGCGCACACCAGTAAGATCTGTCTGTGTAAGTCATTTCCTGCACCATTGTGCTAACAGCAATGAGTACTTGCGCGTCTGGCCACACTACGTGCTTACGTGCTAGGAAGAAGGTCAGGAAACTGGAGTCCTCTGAGTTGATCCTCATCAGTGAAATTATTGCAGCTGTTGTGTATCCAAGGGTAGACGATCCATTCATCCTTGGCCAATGTTTCGTTCAGTATAAAGCTTGAACACATGAGTATGTAGTATGAGAACTCATTACCCTGGCAGATGAAGCCTGACACATCCACAGGAGGTAGGCTCACAACGCACTCGTGAGTGAAGCACCCCAAGCAAGAACTATGAGACCCTGAAGGTGGTGACAACGCAACCGCTAATGCCAGCTTTGTTGAGGTTCTTACCAAGGCGAGAGATCTCAACGGCCAGGCGCGCAAGCCCAGCGCCAGGTATCAGACACCTGACAAGATTCAGGGCTCCCGTTATTTTGTGAGGGTTTATGGCGAATATGAAAACAGCTATCTGCAGAGCAAGCTTTACACAGGATATGCTATGGTCCCATAGGAACTTGTTGGCACCAGTAATGCGAGCAGTGCGCCATTCACGCGCAATAGATGGATTGGTTGGCCTCTGCCGCAAGAAGCTTCTGCCAGCTCCACTGCTTTGCTGCTTGTTAGCCCGTATTAACAATTCCACAAGCGTATAATAGTGGGTGGGAGGCTGCCACAGTACCTCTTCTTTAGTCTGTCTGGGAACATGCGCTTCAGCTCGTTCAGTATAGGACCATATGTCTGCTGCCTCTCCAACTCTCCTTCCCTTGTCCAGTCGCGAACAATGTTGCGGAGAATACAGCGTACTTTGTCAACATCAGCTTGAGGAATCTCCCTTGCTACTGTCACGCCATGGCCTGATATCTGTCCACTTCTCAATTCTTCCACAGCTCCAAGTGGAACCTGCTCTCCCTCCTTGCCATTTGAAACACCACTGCTGGGCTGAGAGGTGCTTACAGTGGCTCCTGGCTGCTGCTTGCGACTGCCACTAGCTGTAGCCTGTTGCTGAGGAGAGTCGGTATCTTCTTCCAGCTGTCTTTTGACATTCTTGCCATTCTCACCTGCTGGAGTTACATGTACAACTGCATCTTGGCCATTGTCCTGCTCTGTGGTGATTGGAGGTTGGTGGGCACAACCAGCATGACTGAGTACTTCAGACGACTTGGGCGGCAACAAATGGGATGAGTCCTTGTCGCCTAGCTTCTCTTGACAAGCTGCTAGGTCGCTCCTTTGCTCCGATGCCAGTGGAACAACAGTACGATTGTAGTGCTCGGTGCCCGGCTCCTGCATGGACTTCCTCCCAATCGCCTCTTCAGAGCAAAGAGTGCTTGCACCATCTGTATCCCCCGATCCATTGACTTGGAGAAACTGAGAGTGAGCAATGCTTTGTGGGCCCGATATGTGTTGACAGGTCTCGACAGTGCTGCCTCCTGGATGCCCTTCAGAAGCTGGTGGCAACCAGCTGCTAGTCCTCTCACCCCTCACGTCAAAGGGTGGATCAAATGCCTGCCCCCACGAATCATAAGCTGCATAAGACTCACGCATCAGGTGGCCTCAGTGATCACAGACCAATGTCATCAAAGGATGGCACCCAGCTCAAGATCGACAAGAGGCTTCTTGGCTCCAGTACGTCGATGCAAAGCACAGAGCAGGCGCAGGCTGACCTCAAGCATGGCACCAATGAAACGTGCATTCGCAGCAATGCATCTGCAAACAAGCAGGTATGTTGATCAGCTCAGGACCAGTAGTTTCTTCTCAGTGACAGAGCAGACGGCACGAGAGCACCATGGATGTCCATTTGAGAAGCTCTCAGCAAGCACCTGCGGAGTGCTGCATATTTGGTTGGAAGATGTGGAACGAGTTCCTGCACAACAGTGCTCAAAGGCTAGAATCAGAAAGCATATTAGTCAACCGGTTATCATCACGGAAGAACAGAGCAGCTGACCGCAAGCATCATAATTCATATTGGCTGCCAAACCATCCAGCAGAACAATTCGCACCTTCGGCACGTTTTCATGTCAATGCAGAACTCTGGTCACAAGGATCTTGTGACCAGAGTTCACAAGGTCCTTGGGCAACGAACTTGGTAAGGATCAGTGCACTGTGCTGCCTCTTATCAGCACTCACCTTGTGGCGCGGTTTTAGGCGAGAGTACGATCTCTCCCACCGTTGCACATCTGCCTCAGCTGCTCTGGCATAGCTGGAGCACCACATTGCCAAGGCTTATGTCAAAGTCCTGAGATTCTTGATAGGCCAGGCTGGGCACGCGGGTAAGACCCCATTGTAGGAAGCATCACAAGCAGGAGTCAGCACCGCAGTCTGACATGGTGGTGCCAGCTCCACCTCGCGCAAGACGCGCGCGCAGGCGGGAAGCATCCTCATGGCAGGCGACTGCCGCCAAGCGAGCTGACGACCGAGTGGCGGCCGGGTGTGTGGGCAGGAGAGCGCACTCCTCGTAGGTGGCGAGGACGCGGCGCAGCGCCTCCACCTCCTGCTCCTCGTCGATGGCCGCAGGCTCGGAGCACTCCATGGCAGCCGCAGGCCCGGGCGAGTCGAGAGGTCAGCCCGAGGCGCCTGCGCCCGCGCGCGGGCGCGAGGGCCACGCAGGGGACAGCGGGCCTCCTGCGTTGAGCAAGAAGGAACGAGTAATGGAGGGGCTGAGCCGTGGGAGGCGAGCGACGTTCTGCCCAATGGCCGCGGACGCCGAGGTGGCGTCATCGCGTTGTGGGGTACAATCTGGCGCGGATCACGCGCTCCACTTCAGCCGTGACCTGAGTTGTCGCGGGGAGATTAGTCGCACGGTGCGCATGGAATGAAATGGGTGGCCGAGTCTAGCCACCACATTGCTCGGGCAAAAGCTAGTGCAAAGAGAAAAGAGAAGCGGCTGCTGATATGACAAAAGAGAGAGAGAATCTGCAATAAGTCGGAGTGATTCGCAGCTGGGAAAGAAAATGCGTGTGTATTAAGAGATGGGGAGGCCATGTGTGGCCAAGTACAAAGGCAAGCACATTGACAAATGTACGTCACCTACTGCTAAGCTGACCCGCTCAGTAACCACGAGTCAGCACATAGAGGTCGCTAGCTGATGCTCGAATACCCGACGGCAATCAACTAGCTCTTGTGCCAGCAGCTAAGGCTCGACCAGCTTTCTGATGCAGAGCATACGCCTGAGCTCGCTGCAGACAGGCTGACACTCGACGTCGCAGAAATGACAGATAGGCTGCCGGCATACCCATCTGGGCTGGAAGCATATCCTCGCGTCGTGCATATCCCAGACTCGCTATATTCTCAAGCAGGGTATGGAAGCGAGGACCCAAGCCGTAAGTGTCAATTGCGGCCGGGAGGAGGTGGTCACTGCGGGGGTAGTCTGAGTATTGTCGGAGCTTTTTCTGCTCAGCACCTCCCACTGCGTGGCCGGCAATATGTGTCGAAGCGGAACTCTTGTATGCCTCAGTCACCACCACATCAACCAAGGCGCGTGGGCCCCCGCCAGGTGGTACACCCACAATGTCCAGGGTGCGACGGTGGTGGCGTCCCTGGGAATCCGTGGTGATGGGCATGACATTGCTGACTTCCACAACGGCGCGGTAGCCGGCGTCGCGCATCAGGCCCGCCAGGGCGTCTCGTAGGAGATTATGGACGCCCACCACCTCAGGGCCTGTGGGACACCGCAGCATGTGGATGGCAAGGTCTCAGCCCTCCGCACGGAAGCCGCACTCACACTGAGTCACTCCAATTAGACAGGTCGGGGGCAGGCCCAGAAATAGCTGGAGAAGCGTCCGCAATGCTTCAGGACTGATTCTGAAAGCGTTGTGGATTGCGTATGTGGTGAGCCAATCCGTTGCCCCAGGCGTTGCCAGCGATGTGAGACGTGCCAGACTCCTTGGATTGGTCTCGATAAGCGGCATCGTCCTCAACGACTTGCGGCGCTCGTCCTCAACTGCAGCAACGAGTCTGGCCTGTGCGGCCGCTTTGTCTGGTGCTTGGGCCAGCGCCGAGAAGGGGGTGAGGAGGGGTTGTAGGGAGGGGAAGGAGCGGAGTGCTGACTCCCGGATGCTCCTCAATTGCTCTTGGAGTGCGAAGGAGCCTTCCTCCACCTCGGCTGCAGGGCCAGCCAGGCAAGGGAAGCGCAGGGGAAGAAGGGAGGCAACCTGGTGCCAGCACCCGAGAAAGGCTGCCTGCGCCGTCTGTTCAAGTGACCGGCAGCCCAGGCCGCCCATTCGTGTGGGAAGGGATGCCTGCAGGGAGGATGAAGGTGAGGGGAAGGAGGGGTGTTGAATCAGGGAAGCCAGGGTTTGCCGCAGGGAGGTGTCGAAGTCCTTGTACAGCTCGCCCACCAAGTCCGTTGGGGCGACTGTTCGCTGCAGGTAGCCTGCGCGTTGGCCAATGCAGCGAGTCAAAATGGCCAGCGCCAGCTGCGGATCTCAAAGGTGAGGAAGGGAGGGGAGGGGAGCAAGGTGTTGCTGCAGGCGTTCACGCAAGTCCTCCGCTACATGGGATGGTGTGCCAAGGGGAACTTTTAGAACAGCCAGCCCGTTGGCAGGGGTCTGGCAGCCTGGTGGAAGCTGGAGGTCGGTGGGGAGGGTGCGTGGTGACCATGCCACATTCTTGGTGGGGCAAACCCGCAGGCCCATTGTGCTCAATTCGTGTACGAGCAAGGGATAAGCCGCCATGACTTCTGACGGTGGGCCGACGATATGTGCGTCGTCGGCGTAAGAGGGGAAGAGGAGGTTGGGGTGCAGGCTTCGGGTGCGCCGTAGTGCTCAGGAATGTGCCAAGGCGAAAAGTATGGGGCTGAGTGGATCTCCCTGGCGTGTGCCAGTTGTGGACCATAAGGTCGTCCAAGTCTCCTCCGAACGCCACAGCAGCCGCCCAGGCCGGCCATAGGCCATGAGGAAGTACGGGATTAAGGAAGGGAAGTGGTCACGCAGCTCCTCCATGATGACGCTGCGCTCCACAGTGTCAAATGCATTGGCTATGCCCAGGCCAAGGACCATGTGTGACGGGTTGACGTCCAACGCTGCGCGGATGCCGTGGACGAGGGCCTCTGCCCCGCAGGACATGCCAGCCCCAAACTGATGGGGTGCAAAATGGGTAGACAGCTGGGACTTGAGCTCGCCGCACAGCGCCTTGGTCACCAGCCGCATGATTACTTCCGTCACGGCGATGGGCCTCACACCACCTGACGGCTTGGCCAGGGCCAGCAGGTGGCTGAAGTTGAGAGCGTCGGCGATGCGGGGGGGGATGGTGGCTCTGGTGATGTGTTGGCAGGTGGAGAGGAGCAGGGAGAAGCTTCTTTCGTCTCCATTTTGGAAGATGTCCCGTAGGTGCTCGAAGAGCCATCAGAAGGGCCCTCCAGACACCAATCGGGGGACTTTGGTGAGGGCCGTGCGAAGCGCCTCTGCTGAGAGTTCAAGAGGAGTGGGGAGCTCGCCAACCCAGGGCTCAAGAGGGTGCTGAGGAGGAGGATGCAGCTGCCGCAGGGTGGCCTCAGTGGCATCATTGTTTGCTGCCAAGGGGTCGGGGCAGAGGGCCTGGGCGGCTCGAGAGAGCTCCCCTGCTCTGCCAAAGCGTCTTGCACGCGCTAGGTTGCCAATCATGGACTGTTGAGAGGGCTGATTGCGGGTGCCTCCATGTGCACGTCGTTCTGAGAGCGCGACCCGAGCGGCTGCTGCACGCTGCTGGGCCAGCTCCTCCCACTTGCCGCTGGCGAAGCGAGCCAATCTGTCCTGAAGGCATTTGCGGCCACCAACGCCAAAGGAGGCAAGAGGGCCAAGCACGAGCTTGGGGAAGAGCAGGTACAGCGCCCAGGCCGCGGCTCGGACTGGATATCCCATCGGCCAGCCCTGCCGCCGGATGCGCGCGATTGACTACAGCAAAGAAGGAAAGACCGCCTATCGCTTTCGCAAGAACTTTCGAAAGTACCACTTACGTGAAGGTTCCTGAGATCTACTGGGAGCATACCACATCGCGAGTGAGCTTGCCTTGTGAGCGAAGTGGCCACAACAAGGACAACATGGGTTGCTTGCTGGTGAGTTATGCTGATCGTCACTCTCAGGATGAGTGCCAGTCCTCTGAAATCGTCTATCGACAATGCTTGCAATGGACAACTTCTGCAGCAGGAGGTGCATGTTGTGATCGATGTTCGATCCACTGGAATAGTGTACCTGTCTCTGCTTGGACAGATTCTGGTCATGGAGTTTGCACCAGGCATAAAGACCAATCGCATAGCAGCACTAGATCAGCTGGGGGTTGACCGTGCCAGGTGGTTCGGTCACTGTAACATGCCAGATGACCTTGATTCCCTACATGGTAAGGCAGGAGGAGGTTTGCACATACTGCCTTCCTAGCGGCCACTCTTCCTGGAGGTACTTGTTGGCTATACAGGTGACTTCATGATGGACTGAAGGTGAAAGCTGGGCTCTGTCAGGTTGGCAAGACATGCTGTGGAGTCATACTTGGAGCAGACATTGAAGCATGGCTTCTTCCATGCTGACCCTGTGAGCTTCTAACAATCATCTATTCAATCATCAGAGAGTGACTGCATCAGTTTGAGAGGAGATGATCTGAAGCAACATGGAAGACTACTGCCTTGATCTAGGCTGTGCAACAACGTGAGTAGCTGTTGGAAAGCCTCATTCTGTTTGGATGACAGCATGCTGGAAACATTGCAGTGGACGACACAGATGGAGGCCGCTTGTGACTTGACATTCTGTTGACCTTTCTGCTGAGTAGCACACCATGTGTCGGACTAGTACAGTGCTTGAGACCCTTGCTGAGCTGCAGGAAAGCAAGACATTGAGTCATACGCAAGCAAGTAGTGGACCGGAGTTTCTTTGAGATCCCTTCCATGTGGAAGTGTGCAGATTGAGCTCGTTGTACCAGCTGCTCCTCTCACATCAAGTATACATGTCATCAATATGTAGTCCTAGGAAGGCAATTGTAATTCCAGGTTTGTACTGTGGTAGTGATTGATTGAAGAGCAAAATCTCTCCCTTGGCCTTGCACTACTGGTCTGACCAGGTGTAGCGTCAAAGTCGGGCAAATTCAATCTTTGCTGAACAATTGCTGCAGTGGCTGCAGTGGGTGTGATAATGAGTTGGCCTTTGAGTCCCGCACCAACACCAAGGTGAGGAAGGCAAGGAGAGCCGCCGATATGGGGAAAAATATCTCTTGTCCAATGACTTGACCAGCGTACATGCTCAAGAGTATGCCCCAACCCATCATGAGAGCACCCCAGGTCGAGCCAGTGAACCTGGCAGGTTTAGAGTCACCACAAAGAGGGGTGGTCAACCTCACAGTTGGTGGCAGTATGGAGTAAGCTGGGTCTTGCAGGTCCTTAAATTTGTCGAGAACTTCAGACAAGCTAGTCATAAAACCATGTTCTGACGTCCAGAACCCTCATCAAGGCGAGGGTTAGTAAGGATTATAAAGAGTGCTTGTTACTTCTAACAAAGCCACAAGGTGGTGTTGAGTGCAACTTATGCTGCTGAAATTCTCACCACATGACATCTCGGGTGAATAGAGCACGCGGAATGAGCAGGCCATTTGATACCATGCCAAGCACAGGCGTGAGCACGGAGATGCCAGCCAAGCTGCACAGCAAAGCTCCGATCATCAAAGTCCTGGACTTTGTCAAACACAACCTTGGATGCACACGAGCAATCAAAGATACCTCTATCAGGCGCATGCTAGCCCTCACAGATCTACAGCACGTACATTCCCTGCCTTTCTTCGAGCTGGTACACTTGCTTACTTACCTGGCTGGAGAAGTGAAGCATGAGATGAGCTGGGGAATAGGCATGAACATGAACAAGAGGGTAGCCATCCAAGCACTTGTGCCATCCCAGACTGCCAGCAACTGCTCAGATAGTTTCCCTGCAAAAGAATATGAACGTTGTTGAGTGAGGACATTCTCCAGAATCACAGTGGTGCAGAAATGATGTACTCAATATCGTGAACGTCATTATCTCAACGAAGACCTTGTCCTACAAGTACTACAGATTTCCAACTCAAGTCTCAATCTGCCAAAGTACTAAGCTGCCTTGTCACATCAGCTGCTAAGTATCAGAATGTCAATGCTGCAAAGGAACTGCACTCACCACCACGCCTGAGAACAACAAACGAGAGACCCACTGATCCAGCAATGACAGCAGGAAGTGGAGTTGGATATGAGGAGATGGTGGACCAAACAACCTGCAAGACAGGTGGCAGCAAGTTGACAATGAGAACATAATAAGGTTATCTAGAGCCCACCATGCAACATTCTCTCCATGTCAGGAACAGTGGTAGCCAAGATGCACCTCACTGCGATCTTAGAGCTCGGCAGGGGGGGGCCTCGGATTCCTGCGATGATCTGTTACCTGAGGAAGGATGGTGAGGCCGGCAACGCCGCTTACATCACGCCAGACACTCCACACTGGTTCGGGGAGTACTTTAGCATAATAAAGGCTATTTACAAGAAGCGCGACTACCAACGCTGCAGTTACCCTGCTCAGAGAAGGCAAACAGGTGGAAGTACCACATGGATGCGTCAGCATGTGCCTCAGACACAACACCACAATTATCTCACACACAAAGTTTCACTATGACATCAGAATACCCCTTTGTTGTGATAGCTGCGCTGGTGCAAAACTGCTCAGGGGAGGGCTTCACCCTCCAAAGGCAAGTGGTGGCATGTAACCAGCAAGGAAGATCTGTGCCACGAGCACGTATGTAGAGAGTGCCCCTATTCCCTGGACTGTGGTTGCTGAGAGCTCTCCCTTGGTCAGGAAGTAGGATAGCAGAAGCAGATTGCCCGCCAGCCCTGCGTAGGTAAGCAGGTGGACCAGGTGGACAAGCATACAAGCTTAGAGTCAACTACTCATGATCAGGACACTAATGGCAGGTGTACTGCTCATCGGATAGAAAGGGAGGGGGTGCAGACTAGTACGAATGTATGACTAGCGCAAGGCAGCGCTCCATGTCTTATGATATTGGCAAAACCCGTCAAGGACTTGGTAGGTGTCAGTCTCTTTCATGCTAGGCTAACACTGAGATTGAACCGTGCTCTATCACTGTGTACAGAAGCAGTCAGTGTACCCATCAGACTGTAAGAGAAACTCAGGAATGAAGAGTACAGACCAGTTGAGTAACCCACCCATGGCAAGATAGCCAGAGCTTCTGGAGCGGAAGCCATCAGGCTCTGGGCGTTCTTCACGATCTGTGGCAGCAACATGAGAAGGAAGCCAAAGGTCGACGAAGCCACCATTTTCTGGGTCAGGTCATCCCAGCTGCTGAAGGTTGGCGCCAGGGCGTCAGCTACGGACTCCTCCACCACAGTGGCAGCGTCCTCGACGGTGGAGACTGCTTCAATGGCTGCCTCCTTGACCAGAACCTGCACGTCATCGGCAGCCGCCGCGCGAGTCCTCGCGCTGCTCCGCCTCTGGTCGATGGCAGCATGCAAATGGACTACCTCTCGCTGCGTCCTGGTTGCAGCAGCTCTCGCCATGGACACCTGTCCATGCCCTGGAGGCCGATCATCAGTCCCAGCCACCTGCACTAATCAGGCTTCCACTCGGAGTCTCCGACATTGAGAAACACGAGCATAGAAGAACAGGAGCGTGCAACATTGGCGCATGACGCGGCCGAGGCAAACCGCACATTAGGGGCTACAAAGCGAGCAGGTGCGCGAGCCGCCCGCAGCATGCCTGCGAGCACATGTCACAGAGACGGCGGCCGCCGATCGGAGCGCCGAGGGCGGCTCATCGGTGACTCAGGGCGCGGCCGCACACGGACCTTGTCGGCGGGACGGCTGGGAGGCATCCCTGCGAGGCTCGAGGAGCAGGGACGGAGAGGTGCAGCAGCTGCGCGGTGGCGGAGAGCGGCAGCAGCAGCGGGAGAGGCCATGGCAGCGAGCTGCTGGCGGTGCTCGGGCGGCGGCGTTGGCGGCGGCGGCGGCGGCGGCGGCGGCGGCGGAGGCGGAGGCGGAGGCGGAGGCGGAGGCGTGGGTGGTGGAGGAAGCGGCGACGCCGCACAACGCCANGGCCGCCCGGCGCCCGGGCCCCCCACGGGCAACGGCTCCGGCGACCGGCACCCACCCTGCCTCGGCCATGGTGGCAGGCCCTGAAAGAAGCCCGGCAGCGAGCGGTCCTGATCGACGACGGAGCCCCTTCGCTTCCCGACGGAGCCCACGCCGTCCACACGCGAGCAGGCCGTGCTATGGCCACCGCCTCTGGGTCTCGGCGGAGTGCCTCTTTCCCTGCAGCGAGCGATTCCGACCTGATGTTGCTCACTCGCGGATACTGAGCTCCCTCTGCATCGTCTTGTGTTGTAGTCGTATTTTGTAGTGTAGTCCTCTTTCAGCACCTCTTTCTTTGGCTTTGGACATTGTCCATTCGCTTTGGGCTGGCTTCGCCAGCTCCGCTTCTCTATGGGCGAGCTCTTTCTTCCCGAGGGGCCGGCGGCTGTGAGTGAAAGTGGCTCTCCCAAAGGAACTTTTCGTGTATTTGACACACAAAGGCCAAGATGGCCAAGTACAAAGGCAAGCACATCTGATGACGTATAGCACCCACGGCAAATTGACTTGCTCAATCACCACGGATCAACGCATAAAGTTCTCGATGCCTGAATACCAAATTTCAAGCCCTTCTGCAACCAACTAGAGCTCGCCCAGCTTTCTGGTGCAAAGCATGAGCCTGAGCATGCTGCAAACAGGCCAACACTTGACGTTGAAAGGCGGCGTCTAAAGGGGGCGGGGCTGTGAACAGCCAGACCAAAAGTAATGACAGCCAGAGAACAGCCAGACCAAAAGTATTTGACAAGGTCCAAAGGGGCCGGAAAGCGCTTTCCCAAAGCTTTCACTGTGAGAGGCCAGCCCACAGTGAAGTTGCTCTTCCAGTGGGGGCGCAGGCAGTGTAAAGCCAGCCCACAAAAGAATGGACAAGGTCCAGTGGAGTGGGGAAGTGGAGAGACCGCAGAGGAATGGACAAGGCTCATAGGGCCCAATAGAAATAGCTCTTCCAGCCTACTAGGACCCGTGCGCCGTCATGCCCCGTCCCCTGCGAGACCAACGCCCCTTCATTGCTGCTCATGTCGGAGCATTGCCAACTGGGGGCTCAGCATGCAACCGAACCCCCTTCACTCTCTTACTCACCGGCTTCCCCCAACCAACTCCATGGCAGCAACCAGCCAATTCGACTGGCACGCGCTGGGCAGGCAGTGACTCTCTCCCATGTCGCTACGAGCTGCCTCTCAAGAGTCCCTTCAGCGACAGGATGGGGTTGGAGAGGGAGTACGACTTGGCGTCCAGCACAAGCACTGTAATGAAGTAACTCGCCAGAAGGGCTGTGCTGGTCCAGAATGTGGCTGGACTGGTAGCCCCACCCAAGTAAATAGCACAGAGTATGCCCCAACCTGTCACAGTTGTACCCCAGGTGGTCCCTGTGAACCTGACAAGCAGAGAGATTGAGCATCAGCTCTGAGCTTCGCATTCGCATGAGATGCAAATGGTATGCGATGCGCGAGCTGCACAACTCCTCCATCTTTCTGATGACACCTGCAGATGTGCTGCCCATGTCAACTGACTGGTAACAAAAGCAACAAGCCGTGAAAGTGACATGCGACTCAGGGCGTCCAACAAGCTCAATTAACTGTCAGACAGCTGGACACGAGCAGATGTCTCTCCAGGGACATGTCTTAGACATCACGTTCTTTGAGGTCCCCTCTTACATGCTATATGAGGTTGACCCTGCACTCACCACATAAGATCACGGGTAAATAGTGCTCGAGGAACCATCAGCGCGTTGGAGGCGATGCCTAACAGGGTTGTCAGGATGGATATTCCCTGCACACTGAAGAGTCCCAAACAGACAGATATTATTGTGGATATATCCCGGCTGTTGTATTCAGCAATAGTGAGAAGGTGGTGGAAAGAACTTCATCTTGACCAAGACGCTTGTTTCAGATGGAGCATAAGCAACCACTGGAACAAAATGAACGGGGAAAGCATAAGCATGTGCGAAAGAGAGCTAAGCCAGAGAGCCTGCAAGATCACATGGTAGCTGAGTATTGTTGATGGAGAGAAAATGCACCTCGCTGGGTTGGCAAAGCAAGCCTGCAGTTGAGGAATAGGAGTAAACATGAAGAGGAGTGTGGCAGTCCAAGCACTAATACTTCGCCAAAATGCTGCCAGGTTGTTGGGTAATCTACCTGTGCAAATCAGAGCCAGAGTATGCTCCATGTGAGAGGAAGAATTTGCCACTACTTCCTCCTCTTTGACAGTCAGAAGGGGGGCATTGGCGGCCTTCGAAGGCAGAACGTGATGAAGCATTTGAGTCAGCTAGGTGTGCTCAGAAGAGTGATTGCGGCTGCTGATATCAAAAGAGCGGCTGTAAAAGGCCAGCCAGATGCATACAAGAAGAAGAGAGTGCCCGTTGCCTAACTTAAGATGGGACAGTTGTTTCACAAGAACAACAAAAGTAGAACAGATGGACACTCTACCACCTCAGATTCAATAGGAATGCCAAAGGCGCCTTGGAGGAGGTGCTTCAGATTGGATGCGTGGTGGGAATCAACAGCAAGCCATACTGCTGGACAATGCTATTCCTGGGCTGCAAGACGCACTTGCCTGTTCTTTCCATATACACAAATGCCACACCACTGATGGCAGCTATAATGGCTGGAACTGGAGTGTTGTACCCAGTAAATGTCACCCAAAGAACCTGGCACATACTAAAGCTCAAACAGGTTAGGCTCCTGTCTCCAATTCCAATACTGAGAAGATGAATTATCGACATCTATTTCAACTACACACTTCCAAGGCCTGTGCAAAGAGTCACAAAGAGGGCGCAGCAATAGGCAGATCAATTGACCATGAACGCATGGCCATTAGTGCATCTGCCCAGTCTGGACCATGCTGTCACCTGTGGAAGGAGGGTCACTCCCCCTACTCCAATGAAGTTCTGCCAAACTCTCCACACCGAAATGGGGAGCAGCTTAACTTGCTTGAGGACATTGACAACGAGCGCCAGAACCAGCCCCACAGTGACTCTGATTCCAAGCAGACAGACATCCATCATGCAGGGATCAGCCAGCAAAGCTCAAAATTCATACATGCTCTCGCAGCGGTTAGCAATCACTTTATGAGGGAACGCTCCAGAGTTGCAATAAACGAATTGGTCACAGCTATTACCCATAATAAGCGGCTGGGGGCATGTAACCAGCAAGGTAGATCTGTGTGATGACAGCGTATCCAGAAATAGCACCAATGCTCTGTACCAGCGTAGCTGATCTCTCATCTTTCCCTATGAAGTAGGATAGGAGCATAAGATTGGCAGCCAAGCCTGCACGACGAGCAGCAACTGGTCTATTCAGAAGGTGCAGTCAGTAAATCTTTGGAACACTTGGCTTGATAATAACAATGCAATGAACGTCCCGTGGTTTCAAAGCCTGAACTTGTCCCCAGGCATTCCTCAGTGACCACTTCAGCCTGTATCGGACCTGTGGAATAGCCGATCCAAGGTAGAACAGCAAGCGCCGAAGTGTTGCCAGCAGCAAGGTTCTCAACATTCTTGAAGATCTGCGGAAGCAGCAGTAGCATGAAGCCCAGGGTTGAACCCCCCACTAGTCTTTCTGTTGTCTTATTCCAGGTGTTGAGATCAGCATTCGGGTCGAGCTCTGTCTCCGCAGCCTGTCCAAGCTTGGAGGCAGCATCGTCTGCAGCATCCGTAGCTTCGTCCACGGCTGCAATGGCGTCATCCGCGGCGCTTGCCGCTGCGACACGTGAGCCGACGCGCTGCTGAATGTCACCAGCAGACGCTCTCTTGATAAGGTTGCCTGGTAGCAGCATGTGTCCTATTCTGAGCTTCGCCCGAGCTCCAGCGTCTGTCCCACGTCCAAGCTTGGGAGCTGCTTCCTGCGTCAGTGAGCGCAAGACTCCTGCCTTCAGCTCCATCATCGTCGTTATCATCATCAGTACGAGTCAGTGGCTGCCGTCTCTTGACGAGACCCGCAGTAGCAGCTTATGTTGTCACTGAGCCAATGCAGAATAGAACGTGGACCGTGTGATCCGAAATGTGTGCAGTGCCCTTCAACGATGCGACAGCCTAGTCATACACGACCGACTAGTTGACACCCCTCGGGCCCAGTGTAGCTGGCCGGGACAGCAAGCAGCACGCCTGCAAGAGTGTTCATGCTGTGAGGGGGCAAAAGCTGCCGACATAGAGAAGGCCAGTGCATTGCGCGAGATCGGACCGCCAGGCTGTCTCCAGATCCAGCTCACGGGCTCAACCGAGGGGCTGAGACAGCAGCACTGACGAGGACCAGGTCCGGGAAGGCAAACGTACCCTTGGCCGCCTGTGCAGGCTGGCCTCGCATGCCCGGACACGCACATGCTCCGCCACGCCGGGGCCAGCGACGGCTCTGCAGGGGGCTGCCGCCATGTCGGGCAGGCGCTGCGCCGACGGCCGTGCACAGGCGGGCGCGCGGACGACCCCGAGGGTGGGGGGCCGGGGGGGGGGGGGG
>WELB01000117.1:85278-107772 GCA_009602725.1 Spirogloea muscicola
GGTATACCTGAGCCCACGAGCCAGCTGCGTTGAAGTCAGCCGGCTCGCCGCGCCTGCGGGACACAGCACGCCGCGCAAGCCGGGCCAGCAGGTCGAGCCACTGGGACCCGAGAGCCCCGTGCACGTCCACCGCCAAGGGGACGAACTCATCTGTAGGCTGGTGGTCGGAGTGCTTGGCCGCCTTGCTGCGAGCGGCCTTCGCCGCAGCATGGCCTGCCCGCGAGGCAGAGAGCCCCGGGTTGGAGCGGTCGACCACATCAGTGGTGACTACATCGGCGATGATGCGCGCGCCACCGCCCGGCGTGGACGCCACCAGGTCGACACGGCGCGTGTGGAGTCCGTCGGCCCTCTCGAGGATGGGTATAACGGAAGAGTTCTCCGTGGCCACCGTGTAGCCGGCCTCTTGAAAGATGCCGAACATGGCATCGCGCAGGAGGTCGTGTGCAGCTGTGCGTTCGCCTCCAGTGGCGCAGCGGAGGATGTGCGCCGCCAGCTCCGCCGGGTCCGTCGACCGCTCCCCACATTCACACTGCTGCACGCCCAGGAGGCAGGGGGGGGGGGGAAGGCCCAGCAGGCGGTGGGTGGCCGTGCGGAACAGCTCGTCCGGCATCCGCAGGGCCTCATACAAGAAGAAGAACAGGGGGAGCGCGGAGAGCCAGGCTGGACACATCATGCGGAGAAAGTGCTCGCCCATTGAGGATAGGGGCTAGAAAAGCCAGCCCAAGAAAGAATGAACAAAGTACGTGAAGGGGGCCAGGGGAAGCGCTAAGAAACACAAGCACAAGAAGAAACAGGCACTACAATGACCACCCCCGGGGCGACCACTTCTTCCCATGCGCCATGGACATATACGGCGGCTACAGAACGAAGTGGTCTTCCCTCCTCCATCGCCTGGCTCTGCATGTCGATGCCCGCCGACGTAGTCGGGCCAGTAGCTTAGCGCAAGCCATCGTTGCATGCTATGGAATGCGGCTATCATTGAGTCTACAGGGCTCCCAGGCACTTGCGTTACACCAGCGTGCTGGGCGTGCATTAGCCCAGGCTGTTGGCTTTCGTGGTGGTGGTTTGGCTCCTCAGCTTAGCTTGTCAGATACGCATGTGCTCACTCGGGGATACTTGTGTCCCCCTTAGCTAGCTCGTTATCCCATAACAGGACATTTGTAAGGCTGGAATTTGCCTCCCTTTCAATGTCATGCGCACCGCGCGCCTCCTCTCTCTGGGCTGGCCGATTACAGCCATCGCCCTCCACTGGAGAAGTCTTTTCTTCCCATTATGCGCCTACCATATAATTCCAGCGGTCCATGGCCCACGCCTTGCGTCTGCGAGTGCTGGCCGTGCTCTAGCTGCAGCCTCTCGCGTGGGTCTGGAAAACGACGGGAAGCGTCTTTGTGCTGGTGCCCGGGAGACTGGTGGACATTGCTTTGAGCACGTGCAAGACTTACTCCAGTCTGAGAGCTCAGACATGTCACAATACCAGCCTGCACAGCTGGCACGCCCAAGCAGCCGCAGAAGCAAATGGCTCGGCCAACGAGCGGCTCGCTCGCAGACCTCCATTGCAGGCTCCTGGAAGCTTGATGAGCGATTGACTAGATCCAGATTCATTAGCAAGAACTATAGTGCTGACCACCAGGTGCGTCAGTGTCAATGTGGTCAATTGACCACTGCAAGGACTGGAAGCGGACTTCAGATTGGTACTTGCGAGTCTGACAGGTCACTGTATCTTGCAGAACCATGAGGTGTGCACCGCAAACTAAAGTGACCGCCATATACAAGTGCATATTGACAAGGGCAGCCAGATGATGATTGCAGCTGCATATGCGTGTGCTTGATGGCTGCTGTTGACTTACTCAGGCCGCCAGACTGCTCAACAACAGCAAAGGGGATCCCTTTGTAAGGTGATTGAACCATAGAACAAAGTGCACATTAGTGCCTCAATATCCAGTGTACCACCATCTCTTGTACTCTGAGGTCAGCTTCTACTTACGCCCTGGAACCTTGCCCCGATGTATGTAGTGGCAGCAATTTAAAAGCGGAGGTCTGGCTAGCTACTTCGGGCGCTCCTTGGGAGTTGGCACAGCCCATGGACAGAGGACACTAAAGC
Organism: Spirogloea muscicola; assembly: GCA_009602725.1. Lineage (NCBI taxonomy): Eukaryota > Viridiplantae > Streptophyta > Zygnematophyceae > Spirogloeales > Spirogloeaceae > Spirogloea > Spirogloea muscicola. The sequence goes on from WELB01000117.1 coordinate 87,380, forward strand.
TTATGAGCAATCTATGCTTCTATGTCCTTCATCTCGTCTCCTCCAGAAGGTGGCAACTCACGTGTAGCAAACTTGATAAGTGGCGACCCCACTGGAATAACTTTGCGCTTGGCTGTAGCATTAAAGCAAAAAGCCCCAGATGCATAAAAGGCTGCACCCGCACATCAAGCCATTTGTCAGTGGAATTCAAATAGCAGTGCATGCGCTGACCTCTATATGCATCAACATCTACTCGCAAGTGCTACATAATTGTCAAATGACAAGCTGACTCCACTAGGTCCTCCTCACTCCTCCTCACTCCTTACAGAAGCTTCCTTCTGTAAGGAGAACAATACTACGAGGACCTCACACCTCAGCTTCAGAGAGCAGTGCTCTGAACACCTCGCTTCTCAGCCAGCATACAGGTGCACGTACATCACTTTGCCAGACTCTATGATGCAGGAAGTGGCTACCACTGCCATTTTCATACTCAGACATCCAGGTTAGAGCAGTGCTTACCACATAGGGCTGTGACCACACCTGCGTAACCTCCAGCACAGATCCACCTGTGCTTCGCCAGCTCGTGGTTGAACTCACCTGCGCGTAACCAGTACATGTGACTACCTGAGTCTGACCAGGGTGCCCGCCTCCCAGGACTGACAAATTAGGTGCAACCTGCTCATGTGCATGCTTCAAAAAGACACCTGTCTGATGCATATGACAGCTGCACTTTTCTCCTAATGCACTTTAGGTTACATACCTATCATCAGGATGATGAAGGTAATCTCGAGGGTAGTGAAGACGGCCATCACAGCCTTGCTAAGCAACAAGGAGCAGAACCACATGTATGTGTTGAAAATGAAGAAGCCCGTCAATATCCACCCCAGCATGTTGGGAACGTTTGGCTCTGGAATCTGCAACCATACTAGCAGTACAAGCCAATCAGCAGCAGATGCTTGGACACCTGCTATGTGACAATGTGCAACCGATGCTGTAAACGGCCTCATTTGTGCAAGTGCAACTGCAGCAGCTTCACCAGTCAGAAACTTCAAAGACTGTGTGGCACTCACCACACGAGTCAAAACGAGGATGATGAAGATGCTGAGAGAGAACCAGAAGCCGCCGTATGTTGTGAAAGCCGTTGCACCAAAGGTGTTATTCTTCTTGAATTCCCACATCCCAGCCAGCAACTGACCAAGGCCTCCATAGGCCAGTGCAACTGCAATCCATGCGTAGTCAGGAGCCCAACCTGCCATGGATGAACGAGGATGATCCTCTCAGTTGCGACCATTAACTTAGTTCTAAGTCTGCAGGGACCGCTTTACACCTTCGAGCCAGCCAGTAAGTGAAGGTGGCAAAAGCAATGGAGACACTGCAGCAGCATCACACATGCTTCAACAGGTTGAGTCATGAGGCAGTGCCTGCGTTGTGAGCAGAGAGTACAAAGGTGGTGAGAGCAAAGGCAGCCAATCCTAGGGGCCCCGGGTCTGCGATTTGGTTTGTTTGGTACTGCAAGGTGCAACATCGCCGACATCAGCAACAGCAACAGTTGTCTCCCAGGCAATGAACACCACAAGCCAGAGTGAGAGTAGCCAACTGGCAGAGACTGACAAGCTGGCGACCGACCAAAGTTCGTGTAAGTGGAGATATCGCAGGGTCGGCTCGGAAGAATCCGCTCACAATGGCGGCAGCGTATGCGTCGACAGGTGCAGCAGCCCTGTAGGGGTCCTGCTGCGCGGCGGAGATGCGGCCGGTGGCCTGGCCAGGCGCGTACAGCCCGGCGCGCTGGCCGGGGGCGTAGGGCTGCGCGGGGTCCAGGCGGTCCATGGCGGCCATGGCGGCGGGGCCGGGGGCGGGGGGCGGCGGGGGGCGGGGCTTCAGGCCGACGCTGGGCAGCGCGGGCACCGTCGGGGAGTGGCAAGGCAGGAGCTGTGAGTAAGGGGAGTAAGGCGTCCCAGTCCGGCTGGAGGCGGCGGGCCGGCCGCCAAGCGACCCCGCCCGCGCTTATCCGGCTCGTGCGGCGCCTGCGCCGGCGGGCCAGCTCGGGCTGTTGGGAGGGGACACGGGTGTCGAGTGGAGACGGGGGGCCGGCGCGGGCCAAGCTCCACGAGACACACACACACACATCTGCGATGCCAGGCCCCGCCCGCTGCTGTTCAGGCACCCCCCGGCAGAGCTCACTTCTTTTGACAGAGCTGCTTCTTCAGCAGTACTGCCCACTCAGCAGGGCTGCTTCCAAGCCCTTCCGCCCCAGTCCAATCACTTCTGGGCTGGCCTGCCACAGCCAGCGCCCCTCCCTGCCTTTGCCTGATCAATGTTTTGGCTTGAATTGGCAATCCTCTTCATGTCATGCGCACCGCGTGCATCCATTTTCCCTTTGTGGAATTAACTTCCCTTTGCTGTTGGGGGAGAGCCGGAAAAGGCTGCCTCTGGCTCTGTCCAGGGGACCCAATTCCAGGACCCTAGCCTCTCTGATTTGCGGCTGCTTAGCAGGGGTTACTGAGTAATTTGTAGCTGCTTTCTTTCTTTGTGTGCTTTGGTTTCTTAGCGCTTCCTCTGGCTTCCTCTGGCCCCCTTCTCGTTCTTTGAAAAGGGGTAGGAGGGGCCGGCGTCGTCACTGTCCACTCCGTCCTGCGCACGTGTCGAGCAGCAAAAGCCTCGAGGGCGTTTCTTCACGTGCCGGCCGCGGGCCCCCCAGCTCCACGTGGGATGCTTCCAAGCCCGCCGCGTGACCCCTGTTTATCCTTCCGCCGCAAGCCCTCCGATCGAATCAATCGACGACTTACAAGACCCTCTTGTCCAGCGAGGCACGTGTACGGGTGGATAGTGGGTTCCCGCCAACGACCCGTACTGGCGATCTGCGTCGCCGGGAGCCAGCCGGCCGCCCCGCCTGGGGCATTAGGACGGCCACGCCGTCAACCGGCTGTGGTCCGCCGTGGAGACTAGGGGTTTGCTGTAAGGCTCATCATTATTTGTATGTGCTCACTCGTGGCTGCCAGAGTACATGTATTTTGGCTGGCCTCTCACAGCCATTGCATTATATCGAGAGCAGTGTTTCTTCCTTTCTTTGGCTGTCCTGCTTCCATTGTGCTGTCAGATTGTCAGCTTAGCCCCTCTCAAAGTCTCCATTTCTTAGAGACTGTACTGGCTCGCTTTGGCCTCCCTCTCATTCATGCACACCGCACGCCTTCTTCATCGTTAGCCACATGTTCTGCTGAGTCATCTTAGCTTTCGAATCAGGCTTCCCCCTTGACCTTGCTCAACCTTCGTGGGCAAGCTTTCCCCAGCCCCGCCCCGTTTGAAGGAGCTTCTTCTTGGGCTGGCCTTTCAAAGAGAGTGAGAAGCCACTGCCTCCTCCAGATTAGGCTTTGTCCTTATATATAGAAGAGCATTCAGTTTTGTATTTAGCCGAGTTTCTCAATAGAGCTCGTCTCGCTCTCCGGACTGCTTTTTACAGCCCTCGCCCCCCACGTTCTTTCTCCACAAAGTGCTTAGGGGGTAGAGCCATCCCTTCTGTGCCCTCGTTGCCAGCCACACTTCTCTATGGGCGAGCACTTCTTCTGTGCCCTCGTTTCACCCCCTGGCATTCAAACTCCATCCTACATGTCGAAGTGCTGACTTCAAGAGATCGTCATCATCCGCTTTGTGATGCACTAGTATTCGTGGCTAACCAAAGTGTTGCATCCAGCTCTATGAGTAGTATTCCACTAATCCCGGTGCCCTTACTGTTTCACAATTGCAATCAGGGATCACGCTACTTGGCAGGAAGAACGTCATGGAGCCAGTGTTCTTGCTCACTGCATTCCTGCATCGATGTTGGCCCGCAATCCAGAAACGCATGTTCCAAGCACAGCTCCGCAGTGCCGCTTTTTTGAAACTGCGGTACTCTTGGGTGGGGCTTGACGTTATGTCGACAATTAAATGGTGTCCTGAGCAAAAACAGCTACTCCTGATTCTCCTACTCCTGACTCCCATTTTTTCATGGGGTTGCTCGACCTAAACCCTAAAGCCAAAATCTAAAGCCAAACCCTAAAGTCTGAACTCCTTCATTCCTTTGGGCTGGCCTCTCACAGCATAGCCTTTCACTGGAAGAGCTCTAGTCCTCTGGACCTTCTTCATTCCTTTGTGGCAGCGCTTGCTCTCTTCGTGGGAGACTGGCTTTTCACACCCTCGCCCTTTGCGGGAGTGCTACTTCTCCTGGCCATTCACAGCCACTGCCTCCGTCTGGGAAAAGCTCGTCTTCCGCGCATGCAGCAAGGTCTCCATCAGTCAGAGCCTCCCCTGGGGTCGCCTACTGTGACCGTCTCCAGCCACTGACTTCCGTAGCGGTGCTCCGGCTCTCAACTTAGCCAGTCGGATCTGTGTGCGCTCAGTACACTCGTGGGTACTTAAGTTCCCCCTTCAGCCGGCTCTTGCACAGTCACCTTAGACCCCATCAGCATAGGGCTTCGCCTTGTGTAGCCCCATTCTCTGAACTTCTTGCCTGATAGTGTGTTGGCTTGATCATGTCTCCCTTTCATGTCATGTGCACTGTGCGCCATCTCTCCAGTGCGAGCTCCACGAGAGTAGGTTCGGATTTTCCCAATTTCCGGCCCATACGGACTGTAACGATTTTACATGGCTGGAATGTCAATGCAGCAGTAATGTATTGACAGATGCCTGGAGACTAGACACCTCATTCGGCTGATAAGTAAATTGACTGTCAGTGCCGCAGGAAAGGCTTGACAGATGCCTGGAGACGGACACTTCACCAGGCTGGGAAGCGTGAATTCAACCTAGAGCTGAGAGCGGCGCAACCCGAAGTCGTGACGCGCGAGACAGCATGATGCTGGCGCTGGAACGGCGACGGGAGGCGGCAGCGCTGTAGACTGCCTTGACGGCGTTGTTAGCCGAATGTTGACGGGAACGTAGACGGCTCACGATAGCCTGGGGTTAGTGACCGTCAGCTGCTAGTGACGGGGGGGACCGTCAGTATGTCAGTGGTTGCTGATGGATGGGTAGATTGTCGGTGGTAGCCCGTTGATAGCCGTCGACAGATCGTGGACAGGTCGTGAACGCTAGACTGGGTGCCAGTTATCCCACCCGGGCCCGTGTGGCCGGGCCCGCAGTCTGTTGGGCTATATAGGGGGCAGCCGAGATGGGAGAGGGGGTGAGCTCTTCACCCAACCTCAGACCCCTGGACCCTTGCTCCTGCAGTATCCGTTGCTCAATTTTACCGTTGCAGCCCCATCCCAATGCCTCCCCGCTTTTCCTTGCGCCGCCGGCAGCCCGGGCTTGGCGATCCACAGCATTCGTTACACGGACTCTCTCCTTACTTGGCTGGCATCTCACAGCCATCGCCTTACTAAGAAGAGCTCATTTTCAACACATAGATCTTCACCGTATCAATCAGTTTAGCACTCTTTTCACTTCCACGCTTCTTCGCACCACAACTCCGGGCACTCCACGAGCCACCCTCAGGGCAACAGACCGACGCCTTCGCCCTCTGCTTAATTCAATCTGCACTTGCTGACTAAAGGTCATTCAGCGTCCACTTGCAGACGTCACGGAGAGTAAGACCGTGCTTTTTGCACCTTCCGGCCCTTTTAGACCTTGTTCATTCCTCAGGGCTGGCCTCTTACAGCCATTGCCTTCCTTTGCGTCAGCTGTCTCTTTCTTCACCCACCTTGTCGAGGAAGCTGACCATCTCCCGGCACAAACGATTAGTGTCCTTCACTACCTATATGTTCGCCCGCATGGTGAGGCTGCACCTACCAAAGCATCCCTTTAGCCGCCTCGGCAATCCATTTGGCCATCAAGGTCTGGAGAGGAAAAGACGCTTCCAGAGAAGAATCGCGTGTATTTGAAAGAAACGTAGGCCAATAGCCAAGTACAAAGGCAAGCACCCCTACATAACGTACAGCAGATTGACCCGCTCAGTAACCACGGGTCAAAATATAAAGGTCGCTGATCGATGCATGAAAACTAGATGTTAAATACGAAGCCCTTCTGCCACCAACTAGAGCTCGCCCAGCTTTCTGGTGCAAGGCATTAGCTTGAGCACGCTGCAAACAGGCCGAAACTCGTCGTCGCAAGAACGACAGATATGCAGCTGGCAAGCCCATCTCAGCCGGAAACACATCTGCACGTCGTGAGTAGCCAGTTGGCAATGTTTTGAGGGAAGGTGTGGAAACGAGAACCCAGACAGCCAAAGATATCGATTGCCGCTGGCAGGAGCTGATCGCATTGGGGGTAATCGGAGTAGTGCTGCATCTTTCTTTGTTCTGCACCGCCCACTGCGTGACCAGCGATGTGTGTCGATGCTGGACCTTTATACGCCTCCGTAACAACGTCGGACCAGGGCCCGTGGTCCTCCACCAGGTTCCACGCCCACAATGTCAAATGTGCGGCGATGATGACGTCCCTGGGCGTCCGTGGTGATAGGCATGATATTGTTGACTTCCACGACCACACAGTAGCTGGCGTCGCGCATCAAGCCCGCCAGGGCATCGCGAAGGAGGTTTTGGATGCCCACCACTTCTGGTCCAGTGGGACATCTCAGCATGTGAGTGGCGAGCTCAGCACCCTCTGCACGCAAGCCGATAAGAGATGGCGGTGGCTGTGAGAGGCCAGCCCAGAAAGAGATTGAACAAAGAGGAAGTGAGTGTATTGAATATTGTAGCGGCATGTACTAATAGAGATCAGGACTCTGTAGTAACTCTCACCACTAACAGTCAGTCGTCAGGACAGCCACGCAAGTAAAGCTGGGCGTGTGGACACGGTTCGCGCTCGAAGCGTGAGCAGCTGGCTATCCCGAACTTTTCCATAGAGCGCTTCAGTGTTAAAAAGGGCTAAGGATAAGTTGTGTATACCATCATGGATAGCCACCTGCTGCTACACCGACGCAGCAGCCTGCTTCTGTGACCTGAGCACGGTTGCAAGGCGCCCGTCGCCGCCATGGCAACTCTCTCTGCGACAGTGACAGCGATGGCAAGGAGGAGGAGGAGCGCACACCCGCTGAGCAAGCTGGCGGCTTGTCCCGCGGGCCTGCAATCTGAAGTCTTGTGAAATCTTGTTGACCTTGCCAGTGCCAGCTTACTTGGCTCCAGATTCTGCGCTGGGCTCGTGAAGCCATGTTGCCGCGGGTGAGGTCCGCAGCCATGCCGCAGTGTCTGCCGCCTGCGGCTGCAGCGGTTGTTCAGCGTCACCTCAGCAGCGCGCTGGTCAGGAGCAGCACTTTCGCTGCGGAGGGCGCCGCAGCCACTTCTACTCGCCCCAAGGGTTCGCCAGCACCTGCCGGAAGGGCAGGCGCTGGAGCACCGGTGCCCGCCCGACGGCAGTGCAGCGCAATGGCATCAAGCTCAAGACCTGCCGCGGAGGTCGCACCGCCAGCAGCGCAGGCCGCCACGGTGTACCAACCGGGCTTGCTGGACGACATCTTCCTCGCACTTTTCCGGAGGAAGATGGTAAAGGTGAGCGGGAGACGCCTCTGATGCAGCCATTGCTGCCCTTCCACAAGTCCTTGTGCCAGCAGCCAGGCCGAGTGACCAAGACATGGCACTTGATTGTGTGACAGAGCAAGTGGGCTGTGGCAGGAAGTGGGCTGGGACTCGGGGCGCCCAGGATATGACGGTCTTGTGGATGTGGCCCGCCGTCTCCTGGCCAAGCACCGGAGCCGCCTGGACACGGAGGAGGCCACGGTGAGCCGTCAGAGATTGCAACCTTGCCCTCTGATGCTTCTGGTGGGCCACCAAGATTACTAGGTGACCTTCAAGAACAGCCTGGGCCCACTGCCGAGCAAGTCATTTGTTTGTTTGTTTGTTTGTTGCACATCAGCACGTTGCAAGCGGCAGCTTACTGTTCTGCCATGTTGAGCGCAGGTGCGCATCTTGAGGTCCCTGTTTCCACCAGCTCTGCTCCCGCTCTTCAGGCTCCTCATTGCAAGTCTGGGCGACGGCAAGCCCGCAGCCTGGCTCACGGCTCGTGTCACGCAGGCGACATGCCAATGGCTCATGGGTCCATGCCACATGACGACTGTCGAGTGGCCAGATGGTAGCCGGCTCAGCAGTGGGGTGAGCGGGCCCCTCGAATGCATGCTGACCTGCCTGTGGGCAGCAATGGCGCTTACTGTCCCAAGACTTTGCTAGAGAAAGTGCTTGCCATGCCAACTATGTTCAGGGTCATGTCGGCTGCGAAGCAGGTAAAGGTGGAGAAGTGCCGGTACTTGGAGGAGAGCAAGTGCACAGGCATCTGCATCCATACGTGTAAGCTACCCACGCAGGTCAGGCTCCACATCGCTGCAGATGCCGTCCTCTGTCCTGTGATTCACATGGCATACTGACTTTGGTGGAGTAGCACATGCCATGCACGGGCAGCACCAAAGCACACCTTTTAAGCGCCTGACTCGGCAAGTTGCTTCGCAGGAATTCATTAGCAGGGACATGGGAATCGCCCTCTCCATGGAGCCCAACTTTGAGGATTACAGCTGCGAGGTCAGCAGGACAGTCCCACAGACATTTTGAGGAATTCAGATGTGATGTGATTAGAATCCACCAAAATCATCACTTTTCTCGGTCGCTAATCAACTGCAGCTCTTGTCAAAAGTCCACATAGAAAGTGTTAGTCCTCAATTCTGACATTTAGAGCCGGCACACGGTCTTCACTTAGAGAGCCACCTGTCTTCTTATGACTGTGCAGTTCAAGTTTGGCATCCCGGCTCGGCCACGAGACTTAGATGAAGACCTCAAGAAGCCATGCCTCCACGATTGTCCCAATGCAGCACTCTCGAAATCATCCCCTTCGTTCCTTCTTGCTCCTTGCCCCCAACTTAATGTTACTGAATGAGTAGTCTTGTGCAGGATTACGATTGTGCTGTTTATACCTGAGACTGAAGTGGCTCTCTTAAGATTGAAAGTCATTCATTGAGGGCAAGGAAAACAGTTCCGATCTGCAGGCGCTACACTGGTGATGCGTCTTTCTCAGTGACATTGAGCCAGTCAACAAGCTGTGGTGGGCGCATAGTAATTTGGTACATGGCATGTGATTGAGCAGGTCCCTGTACAGCACGCAGAGCTGCAAAACGTCCCAAGGTGGCCAATCAGGGGGCTCTATTCCTTGGCGGTGCATGCTCGTGCAGGCCGCAAAAGTGGTACAAGCATTCATCACTTGATGGCACAAAATGGTGTCTGCACAATAAGCAGCTCGCAAGACCCGAAGGCAGAAGCAAGATACTCTCACAAAGCTGGCTAGCCCTAGCCAAAGCATGTCAGTCTGCTTTGGTGTACATAAATTGGACACGTTGGTGATCCTCTTTGCTTGCATCGGTGTAGATGTTGTTGTGAAAAAATGGACTGGACACACGGGTCGGACACAGTCAGCTGAGGCAGGACACCTCTATCGAGGTTGGACTGCTGCACATTTATGAGGCTCTGTAAAAGAGGAAAAGACGTGGCATTGTGTATTCCTGACGCTGAAGGTCCCAGCTGGACATCCTCGTGTCACCTTCAAGGGCTGGTTCAGGATATCGCGTTGTGCTAGTGTCACCAGGCGTGAAGTGGTTCTCACAGTCGCTCTCAGCGAGCATGGCCCACCTGCAGACGCCAGCGGTTACTGTGGTGTAAAAGGTGTCGAAGACTGGCAGCCACCAGGTGTCCCGATTGCCAAAATGGGTGCAATCCAGCCTGGGGGTGTCGGTTTGAAGATGACTTTGCAGAGCTTCTGGGACGCACTCGTTCAAAAGAATATTGCCTATGGTGCCTCGACATGCTCGCCATTGGAGAAAATGTACAGCATCATCAGGAAGAATCTGAGTGGCAACGGCTTCGACATGGATGCGCTGCTGCGGAAGGACTAAGCTGGCTTCATCGCGGGGGCTGTGGCCAGGGGCTGGGGCTCCTCACGTGAGGCGATTGATGAAGCTCTGATTGCATGCCAGCCGGATGACATCTTCTATAACTCCTTTCAAGTGAGCGGGCGAATCAGCACTGCTACCTGCTTTTGCTTGCGCGAAATCATTTGTCTATGGGCACCAGCAACTGAAGACATTGTTGATTGCTCTTGGTAGCCGCGCTAGACTCTCCATTGCATAAGCCAGCACTGAAGAGCATCTCTACATCTCTTACCGCCCTGCTTCCGAATCCAGCTTGATGTTTATGCACAGGTCATTTTCAGGATAATCGGTATAAGCTTATTGCGCCTTAAGCTCGCTTCTGCTGCTTTTGGATGAATCTTCATTATCATCACAGCTCGTCACCCTGACAAGACGCATCGTTTCCTCTCATGTATTGCATCAGCTGGGCCGAATGCCGCCCCAGCTGCTGGAGTTTTACGAGCGCAAGAAGGACGCTTTTAGAGCCATTTTTGCAGGCGAGCGCCCTCCCGCAGCTGTCAAACATCTCCTTTCAAGTTCCATGCATGTGCATTGAGTCATGAAACAAATTGCCCAGCATCTGATTCCACATCTCACTTGCTGTGTTTCACGACCAGGTGTGATGAAGCAACTGGAGGAAGACCCAGAGAAGTTCGAGGACAACTTCATCATGAGTGTTCAATACAAAGGGTCCATGCCAACAAATGACGCCTCTTCAAGCTTGCCACTGTATTTTAGCAACGAGGGGATCAAGGCAAGCAACAAGTTGTTTCCTTCCATCACTTCTGCTCACAACAGATTCATGGCTGCATTGACTGTGTATCTCAGTTGACCTATTTCTTTACTTTCCGTATTAACAAATAATCTGTTGCATGTATGTCGCTAAATCTCCGCAATGATGACACATTCTCAACATCCTGATGGAGGAAGTGTTACTCCTCATTTACCAAAGGAGTCGTCTACAATTGCAGACCTTGAAAGCAGAGTCCCCCCCCAGCTTACGCGTACACGTCGGGAACGTGGTCGACCTCGCCACCATTTTAGCAGACAAGGTGAGAAGCCTTATGCTTGCAGCAGACTCAGCATGCTCGGTTTCTCTTCAGTCCTTTCGAATCATCTCTTGCTCACCTGATCAACAGGGAAAATTGGCACTCGGAGGTGTCTTCTTTAGCTTGCTAATTCAAGCTTTAGATCACATCTAGGGAGATTGTGGTAAATGTAGCTGCCCATCTCCAGCAATAGCGAACAACACAGGAGGCTTGCGGAGACATGAATCATGTGTACCACCTGATTGTTGCAATGTGAACAGGCCGGGACGGGCTTTGATTTGATATCTTTGTCCAACATTGGTGACTGGCTGGACGAGGAGAAGCTCACGAGCTCCATACAAAGCATCGAAGCTGCCCTAGCTCCTGGAGGTGATGCAAGCACATTAAGCCTCAACATGCACATGATATCAGTCAACAATGCCTTGAAAGAAAGAAAAAGATGTTCACAAGCCTACCACTAATGAAGGTGCCCGGTGAGTAGAGAGTGCTTGCATGTAGCCTTGATGACAAGGATGATATTTCCAACAAAGCTATTGGCCGCTGGGTATTGGACAGGCTTGCTCCTCCACCGAAGAGCTCTTGGCAACCAGCGGCGGAGCTTTGAGGGGGTCCTTGACATTGATGAGGAACTGGTCTCAAGGCTTCCATTCGAAGACCACAGTCATTTCTTCTGGGGCCGCCCAGAGTCTGTCTTTGCGGGAAGCAAGCCAAGCTAACTTAAGCGGCTGCCACCAGTATACTGCAAGAAGCCTTTATGCAAGGGCCAATTTACGATTTGTACACCTTTTTCCTTTTTATAAAGCTGGCAGTCACACTCACAGCCAAAGCCTCGATGGAGTAGCCACTTGCCCATGTTTTCCTTGACTTATATTGTGCATTTGTTTCTCATGGCCTTCCACGGCAGTTCCTTTGGAAATGCTTTGAATAAAGCATTTCCTCTGTTTTCAGAGTCTTTGCGGGTCTTGTTGCCTCCTCATGGTATGTCTCCGCTTACATTGGACACTGTCACAAATTCGCAGAGAATGCACGCGCCAGGCTGCAAGTAATTTGCCCCTTGATTGTATCATCCACCTGGCAATAGAATACCAGAACGTTATCCACTTGTCTGCGTCAGGAGGCCCGGCACTTTTGCTGTCGAAACTGCACAGGGTATCTAGGTACACAGCTCATCTGCATGAGGGTTAATTGGCGTAGGGTCATGGAAGGGATGACGTGAGACGTGCGAACCTCAAGGAAGTTTGAGCGTGGGACGGCACTAGCGCCCAACATAGCGATTGGTTTAGCACCGGCCGCCGATCAACGGCCTGACGGGCAAGCCGCTGAAGGAGATCCAGCCAGCGGCTGCCGAAAGCACCGTGGACATCCATCGCTAGGGTGTAAATTCATCACCACCCGGGTGATCGGCATACTTTCGCTCCTTGCCCCGGGCCGCGAGGCTGACCGCGTGGCCCTGCAAACGACGCCGGCCTGGTGGAATTGGCGGAGTCGAAGCAGTCAGTTGTCACCACGTCGGCGATGATGCGGGGACCGCCGCAGGGCGGGATGGCGACCAGGTCGGCGCGCCGTATATGGGGCTGGCCATCCAGCTGGATGGGCATCACTGAAGAGTTCTCCACAGCCACCTTGAAGCCCGCCACCCTGCATACCATCTCGCAGGAGATCGTGGGAAGCGGTCCGCTCGCCCCCGTGCACGCAATGGAGCAGATGCGCAACCAGCTCCGCAGGGTCGGCGTGACGGGCACCACACTCGCACTGAGTGACGCCTACGAGGCAGGGAGGGAGGAGGCCCAAGAGCCGGTGGACCGCCGTCCTAAAGACTTCGTCGGGCATGGTGAGCGCCTCAAAGAGTGGGAGCGCTGATAGCCACGCCGCTGCCCCAGGGGAAGGGATAAGCGCGGCCGAATTGACGGGTGGCTGGGAGAAGCCAGCCCAAAAGGAATGGACAAGGTCAAAAGGAGCCGAATGGCGCAGAAAGCAGGGGACTAAGTGCTAAGACGACAAGGAGGCTCTCTTTTCTGGGCTGGCTGTTAGTAGTTAGTAGCTGCTTTGTTTCTTCTTGTGTGCTTCTTTCTTAGTGCTTCGCCTTACTGCTTCGCCTATCCTCAATGGGCGAGCTCATTCTCCGTAACGAGGAGAGCTCTTTCTCAGTAACCTCTAGTCAGCAAGTGCAGGTCCGAATAGCTAGAGGGCGCGGGGAAGAAGAAGTGGCACTCCCAATGGGGGCAAGGGCTGCGAAAAGCCAGCCCAAAAAGAATTCACAGAGGTTCAGAGGGGCCTAAGAGCGGTGAGCAGCTACAAAGGGGCCTGAGGATGCAATGGTAATACAGGGGGAGGATGGATCACTCAGTAAGTACGAGTGAGGAGCCTCAGATCCGACAGACTAGCGGCCGGGAAGCTATCACCCTGACGAAAGCCAGAGCCCGCAGCGAGAGCACGGCCAGCTCGCAGATGCAGAGCGTGGGCCATGGACCGCTGCAGGGATACAGAGAGGCGCATCCGATCTCAGGCTATTGTCCTACTGCTGTTAAGTGGGCGCGCTTGACTGATCATTGCTGCTGCGCTGTCTCATTTTTGTAAAAGTAAGCCCCAGCTGATGTTATGCAGGATGGCCGCCTATCAGCCACAGCTCTTCGTACAGAAGCACTTCTACCCTTTCAATGGGGGCTTAGAGACTCATGCCCGTCACACCTCCATGAATTTGCATGTGATATGTTCTGGGCTGGCCATGCACAGCCTCTTGAGCACTTCACGCTCGGTGGCTCGAGCTCCTGCACTGGCTAGCGCGCAGCGCGGTCTCCCAACCTCACCAAGGGGAGCAGGCTGACTTGAAGGCAGCTGGCTCTCGCGTCCAGGTGTATCGCATGCGCCTGTCAAAATCGCTGCAGCCGTCGATGGCACACGCATTGCATCTACGTGCCGGTCGCGCTTTGGCTGCAGCCTCTGGTCATAGACATGGGACTTCTTCCCGGAGACTATTTTCTCTGACCTGCGGCTGCTCACCAGAGGATGTTGAGCACTCAGTGACCACTTGAGTCTCTGTGTGCTTCACCGAAGGGTGTTTGGCCCCGTCTTTCCTTGGGCTGACCAGTTATAGCCATCGCCTTGTCCTTCAGTAGCCTTTCTTTTTCCAATCTCTTGCTCTTCCACTGCCTTTTCTGTAAGCCTTCAAGCTGGTGCAGGCCCAGGGCAGACTGGGGACTGACACATTCACGAAATGAGGGTGACCATGAACCTAATAGGGTAGAGGTGGTTGACCTGCCACATGTATCACACAGTATTCAGCTTTGAACTGTCAATTNACAGCTGGAGAAGCGTCCGGAATGCTTCAGGGCTGATTTTGAAAGCGTTGTGGATTGCGTGTGTGGTGAGCCAATCCGTTGCCCCAGGCGTTGCGAGCGATGTGAGACGTGCCAGACTCCTTGGATTGGTCTTGATATCCGGCATCGTCCTCAACGCCTTGCGACGCTCGTCCTCAACTGCCGCAACGAGTCTGGCCTGTGCCGCTTTGTCTGGTGCTTGAGCAAGCGCTGAGGATAGGGGCTGGGAGAAGCCAGCCCAAGAAGATTCCGTGTTTTGGAAACAAACGAAGATAAGAATGAAGGCGGCGGCTGGTCACCTCGTCACCTGCTCGTGAGCTTGCCAGCCGAGGCGGGCCCCCTGCGACGCGGCCGCCGCCGCCCCGAACTTGCCGCTGGTGGGGCGGGCCAGCTCAGGCGTTCGCCGTCGCAGTGCCGCGGCTCCATTGCCGCCTCGAGGCTTCTCAGGCAGCCGCGGCGGCCTGGCCGAGCGAGGGCCTCGCAGCCCGGCCGTGAGGCTCCTCCGAGCGGGCCGGCAAGCAGGAGCTGGGGCTTTGGCACTGCGCGGCACCAGCCGGTGTGCAAGTCGGCACTCTTGGTGGCGACTTGTCAGTCCTCGACGCGGGCGCCGCACAGCCTGAGCGCCGCCCTTTCCGCCGCCTCGGGCGGACTGAGCCGCAGACGACACCCGCTCGGCGGGCAGAAGCCTGTAGCCAGGACGTGTGCGGGTTTGTCGAGCAGAGCGGAGGCTGCAGCACCGTCTCGCAGCAGGCCACTGCTGGGCAAGCTCGCCAGGGGGCCTGAGCTGCGGCTGCTTGAGCTTCTGGAAAGCGGCTGGCGCGTCAGCTTCTCCATCTATATTGTGGTGGAGGCAAGCGGGAGGCCCTGGGTGGAGCTGGACGAGGCACAGCCTCAGGAATGAAGCGCTTCTTCCAGCCGGTTGTCAAGGACCCCTCGTTCAAGCGCCAGCGCTCTCAGGGCACGCCTCCGGCTGCCGGCGACGTCGAGAGCGAGGGCCGCAGCCCTGCCGCTGCTGCTGACGCAGGTACATGGCAATGAGGCACTCTCAACAATGCAACAGTCAAAGCGTGTAACGCTCTTCTTGGGCTTGGTGTTCCCGCAACCTTCCTGCGCTTTGGGTTGCACAGAGCAGACTGGCCCGCCTCCCATGCCAGCTGCCACTAAAGCATCCCTGCAATTGTCCTGGCTTGGGTGCTTGCTCACTGCCTTTGGATTTGTGCCACCGGCCCGGTGGCACCCTTCTGCCCTTTGTCTCCGAGGTCATTGAAGCTGTTCAGAAGGCTTCAACGCTAGCCTTCCTGTGCAGGAATGCAGGTTCTAAAGAGTTTGCCATGTGTGAAAATTTCTACAAACGAAGCGAGAGGCGAACGGATTTATGCGAAGCACTTGAGCGCACTGTATAGAGGCTAACTGCATTCCGGAATAATTAAAATACAACAACAATGGTTGCCCTTAACTCACTCTAATGTGTAATATTCTTCAATGCAACTGCCACTTCTGTATGCAGGTCCTGTCAATCCATCGACGTTGCAGCAAGTGATTGGCAACCTCCAAGAAGCGCTGCCTGATGACAAGTCACAGCGAGTACCCTGCAATGAAATTGCTGAGTACCAAGGACAAGAAAGCAAGGCTGGGACTTCAATGAATGAAGTCGGAAAGGCATGTGAGAGAGGTGACGTGGAGAGTGGGATTACAAGCATTGGTCAAGCAAACGGGCAGAGTGGCAGCTCCAAAGCTGGCGGTGGTATGTGGCATATGTTTGATTCGAAGCGAGCGGCGTCAGCGTCAAGGGCAAGGAGTACAGAGGACGATGTGGCAGCAATGCAAGGGGACGGAGAGGAGCCCAGAAAGTTCATGTCCTGGAACGCCAACAGCTTCCTCTTAAGGATGAAGAATGAGAGGGATGCTATGCTGGACTTTGTGCGGAAAGAAGACCCCGACGTCATTGCGATTCAAGTCAGGCGTGCTGGCCATGACTTTTATGAAGCTTTGCTACTTGAGTAATAGCACTGCTGTGTTTGCTGTCAAATATTGCTTGTCGATCTGCCCTTGCTGCACCCGCAAGCAGGGAGTATCCTTGCTCAACCAGCACATTTGTGTGCTTGCAGGTCGAGCTCACAACTTTCTGACACTGATTTTCAGGAGGTTCGCATGCCAGCTGCAGGAAAGAAGGGTGAGCCCAAGCTTCAAGACACCCTCAAAGATGACACTGGACCGTCTCGCAACGACAAGGCTATCATGCTGAGAGCTCTGGCCACTCATCCACTTTCCCAATACAAGATTTGGTGGTCGCTGGGAGACAACAAGTATGGTGGAACCGCTTTGCTTGTCAAGAAGAGCATATGCTCTCTAGCAGTCAGCTTCAATCTTGAGGCTGATGCTGCTGCCAAGGGTGAGAGATCCTTCAAGCATGGCTACCTTACACAGAAGGCAACATCTCCGTTGTGACTAGCAAGCACGATATGTTGTATAGAGGTCCAACAGTAGTGTTTGCATGGTCAGGTGTGTCCATGCCTCCACATGTGCTAGGTAGATTAAGGAAAGTATGTCCACCAATGAAAGGCAGTGTGACAGGCGCCTAACACTTTTCTCCTTGTTCGTCTATCTCACAACTTGTTGCAGCGTGTCTAATCAACTACCACCTCCTGATAAAACAGGACTGCATGAGATGGAGGGGAGAGCAATTGTGGCGGAGTTCAATACGCTCACTCTGATGACCACCTATGTCCCAAATAACTCCTGGCGAGATGAGCCCAGCGGCTTCCAGCGAAGGAGGGATTGGGATAGGAGGGTGCTCCAGTTTCTCCTCTCACGGCAGAAGACTTCCTCATCTCCTGATTCCAAAGAGGACGTTGCCAATTTGTCTTGCAAGCCCCTTGTCTGGTGTGGCGACCTCAATGTCAGGTGAACAAAGTGTTACCAGTCCTCAAATTATATTCTGGAGCTTGTGAGCCAATCTTTGTTGGAATACTTTTACTAGTCTCATTATCAGGGAAGTCGGACTGACATGCGGCTCCACCAGTGAGGGAGCACCACTTATATTTGTCGATATCTCCTCATAGGCTCTTTGTTGGCTGGAGCGCCTGCTCATGTCTGCCTGCACTTGACATGTGTCTTCATCTCCTGACTGCCTCTTGAATCCTGCAGCCACGAGGCGGTTGATGTCACGCACCCCGAGTTTTTCCGAGACGCCAAGAAGGATGGTTACATCCCCCCGAATGCAGAGGTTAGTATTCCAGTTACAGGTCTCACTGCTCGACCTTGTTGCTTGGTTGGCCTTGATTGTCAGCCAGCAAAACATTGTAGTCATAGTCCAAAGTTTTCCATCATTTTTGACAGGATCGAGGCCAACCAGGTTACACCCCGGCGGAGAGATTCCGCTTCTCAGAATTCCTTAGAAGGTGAGTGGGCTGGGAAGAGCTGGTTACACATTCCGGCTCTGCCTGAGCTGTCAGAGGACCAGGTAGTCTGTTATTTGTACATTGCCAAAGCTACTTTCATGGCTCATGTCACTTGAGGTGCAGCTATTGTCCGTTATGCATGAGAAACACGAGAGGGTTAGTCATGAGAGACTCTCTTGTGTTGCTGAGTGCATACACAGGGGTGATCTGGTGGATGCATACCGGCTCATGCACCCAGAAAAGGACCATGATGCAGGATACACATGGTCTGGCCATCCTGTTGGCAAGTATTGTTCTGAACCTTGGCAGGCTGACTCAAGTCAGAACTGCTGTCACAGAAATGGCATAAGGCAAGGTCCTTTTGAGTTGGTGTAGCATGTCACAACAATCTCCAGGATTATCCAAGTTCTCTGGAAAGTACTTCATCATACAGATTATCACACGAGATTCTTCATCGCTGCCCAGTAAAGTGTGTGAAGCTCACTGATCCTGTGACCAGATTTCGAGGCAAGCGGATGAGAATAGATTACTTCTTGGTGTCAAGGAGTATCACACATCGTGTAATGATGTGTACAATACATGGGACTGGCATTGAGATGGAAGGTGAGCTTCTCCCACTACATGGAGGTCCTTAATGACAGGATTTTATTTATGGATAGAGTATTGCACATTGCTTATGATCTCTTGCTATCACCCATGTGGCTACTGCATGTTGGCAGGCTTGAGGCTCACCATTAGCTTGGCCTCAAGCTCCGAAGCTGCCGACACGTACTGAAGCAACCTTCATTGCAAACTGCAGGTTATCTTGGCAGTGACCATTGCCCAATCACTCTTGAGCTTCGACCAAGCTGAATGCAGAGAGTTGACATCCATTGAGACTGCCTCGCCTATCCACTGGAGGCTCCCAACATTGCCACTACTCTGAAGTGAGAGCTGAGTGCTCATGCAGAAGCTCTACACGGGCAGGCCAACTGCTCGTTGGGCTGCACCTGGACGGTCTTCTGAGTCTGCTGTTTGCTCCTGCAGATCGTTTCAAGTGCCGCTTCTCCAGATCCACGAGAAGCTGTCACTTCCCTGCTATCCGCTGCCACAGCCCAGCTTGAAAAGGCTGGTATTCCTGCAGGCATGCACTTAGTGCATCTTCCCTGCAGGGACATTGGGACACGCTGCAGCTCGTGCTTCTTCAGGCAGCAGCTATCAACCAGGCTTGGTTGGGGACATTGGGGACGCCGCACCACTCAGATGGAGATCGCTAGCTTCCCACTGATTTCATGTAGGCAACATTCTGCCACTCTCGCCACAGCAAGGCCTTCGGGCAAAAGAGTCGCGCTCCCACCCTCTGCTCCAACATGCCGTCCATATCGTCAGCTCGTCAATGCTGACAGGCAGTGCATTTCCCCCACCTGCCAGTACCTATGGCGCGCCTTCATCACCAGGCCTCCAGCGGTCGGTCCATTTGGGCACACAGAGCCAGTGGACGTAGGATCCGCTTGCATCAAAGGGTAGACAGCAGAGGTGGCCACCTTCTGTGCTGGGCCTCTGTCTCAACGCGAGTCGAGGAGGGCCCATGGAAGCTGGCCACGTCACAGCTGAGAGAAAGTTTTGGTGGGGCGTTGTGGCTGTTAAAAGGTATGAGCTCATCCAAAGGGGGCAAGGGCTGTGGAAAGCCAGCAGAAGAGAAGGTGACAGTGTCCGAAGGGGCCGGAGAGTGCTGTTAATGGCCAGCCCAGAAAGAAAAGGACAAGGTCCACAAGGGGCCGGAAGTGCTGAACAGCAGCAGACGCCTCATGGATACGGAGTGGAACAATGGACTAGTAAAGAGTGACTTGTAAAAAACAGAGAAGAGGAAGACGCTTCCAGTAAAGGGCGATGGCTGTGAGTGGCCAGCCCAGGAGAATGAGCTAACTAAGCTTAAGGGGCCAGAGAAAGCGCTAACGCACACAGTGACTCAGCATAGTGTAGTAAGGAGCGAGCTCTTTGAAGTGGCTCTGGCCAGTGGCTCTGGCCAGGGGACCCACTTCCAGGAGCCTAGCATCTCTGATCTGCGGCTGCTTAGCAGGGGTTACTGAGTGATTCGTAGCTGCTTTGTTTCTTTGTGTGCATGTTATTCTTAGCGCTTCCCCTGGCCCCATTCTCGTACTTGGTTCATTCTTTTTTAGGCTGGCTTTTCCAGCCCCTATCCTCAATGGGCGAGCACTTTCTCTCTTTAAAATGGGGCGGGGTCTGTGAATAGCCAGATCCGAACGAGGTGGCAAGGTCCGAAGAGCGTGAAGGAGCCAAAACCACGAGGCCATGCAAGACACCACAGCGAATGGGAGCCTGCTTACCCCGAGTCAGCAGCCGCAAGGTCAAGTCGCAGTGAGTTGCAGCTGGAGTGATTTGCAGCTCTGCTTCTCGTGTAGAGAGCCGGCTCCACTCGGGACCCTCAGGCTCTGGCCGCGCTTTCTCAGGCTAGCTCGGGGGTTCTCCCCATGATGTTCATAATTGATGGTTATTGTAGATTATTGTAGCGCAAATGCGCGTATTATTTTAGATTCCGCTCATTGAATTAGGTCACGCTCGCGCATGGTCGTACCAGCTGTCGGCCTCGCAGGCCGCCACGTGGTCGTGCTGATTGGCGCCGGCGCCGACGTGGTGCCACGTGGCCGTGGCAGCAGAGGCACGGCACGGCCGCGAGGCGGCGCGGGCCCCGCCGTATTTCCCGCCGCGAGACGCGCGTCGATCGCGGGGGCGGCCCTGGGCAGTCATGGCGGCGCGCGACGGCGAGGGCGGCTCCGAGGCCGACGCCGCCGAGAACCGC
>WELB01000117.1:113268-129735 GCA_009602725.1 Spirogloea muscicola
GGGGGGATGCCGGGAGGGCCGGGGGGAGGGAGGGAGGGAGGGAGAGAGGGAGGGAGGGAGGGAGGTAGAGCTCGCGTCACTCCCTTAAAACAAGCATCTCAAGCAAAAATGTGACAGGCATCCTTCATCAGCGGTTTCATTTGTCCATCTGCAGATCGTTCAAATGCACTGCGAGCAGCTGACATTGCAAGTGATGCCCTTTGGGGAGCTGGACGGCCTCAGCTGTCCCGTGGAAGCTGAATGTCCTGCCACCCTGCGTTCACCTTGATTTGTTCAATCAGGGCCGGCGTCGGTGGCGCCATTGTCCACGCTTTGTAGAACTCCTGGGGCACAAAGACGGCCTCGGACCGTAGGGCCTCCCCTTGCGCGCCGCACAAGAAGAGGTCGCCCTCTGAGCGAATGCTCCCCGAAGCTGGCGCCGGGCGGTCACTGGCCTGCCGTTAGGGGGATGGGCTGGCCAAGTTAGTGGAATCATACTGAGGTTCCTGCTTTTTGTGAAGCCACGAAACTTGCGGTTGCTGAAGATGGATCTCAGCTCCAAGACCTTGTTAGGCGGCCAGCGGCAGGGAGGTCAGCAAGAGGCATATGACGTGGAAGCCATTGACGAAGGTCAAGTCAGATGAAGTTTGGGATCACAAGAATTGAGAGCAGACCTGCTCAATGTAGTATTCGAAGGCCTTCCGGTGCACAGCCGCTTCGTACACGTTGCACTGCGATAGGACCTGAGCGCAACTTGGCAGGCACAGCACTCATTTTGAGAATGACTCAGGGCTGGTAACTTGTCAACTCTTCTGCCCTTGCGAGCTGCAGCAGGAGGCCTGCTTGGCAAGTTTGAGACTGTCTGAGTCAAGTACGGTGCAGTGGCACGGCAGGATGCTGACCTGGGCCTCTACAGATGCACAGACGGCGTAGATGCCCCAGCCACGCGTGTAATTATTCCAGAGGTGCACCCGGCCAAAGCGAACCCGTGGGTGGCGCTGCCGTGTTCCATCAAAGAAGCATGCATGCACGCTGATGCGCATGCAGCGGTCCTCCACGTGCTTCGGGTCTGCGCCAATGAGCATTGTCTTGTCGTGCTTGAAAAAGTGGCACCTGCCCGCATTCCACTCATTCCACTCATGGCAACGAATTCCACTTGGGAAGAGGGAAGAGTAAGGAGCAGGATGCTCTAGATGTCCAGAGGGCAAAGGAGAGACTGAGAGCATTGGAAGAGAGAGGAGAGAGGGGAGGGACTGGACAACAGGGGGGAAGGAAGAAAGTTTTGTGTATTTGAAACAAACGAAGGCCACACGGCCAAGTACAAAGGCAAGCACATCTACAGACGTACATCACCCACAGCAGATTGACCCGCTCAGTAACCACGGGTCAATCCATACAGGAAGGAAGGGGGGGGGATGTGAGAGTTGGGTGAGGAAGGGTGAGGGCACAAACAGGATACTTTTTGCTTTCGAAAGGGGTGTGAGCAAGGGAGCAAGGGGTGGCTGCTGCATTTTCCAGGGCGACGCTGAAAGTGACCCTGACCTGGAAATGGTAATATCGGTAGAAGCGCGTGTGATGTCAATGAGGCCATCGTCATAGTCAGAGAGGGAGCATCGGTCGATCCAGAGGTGCTGCGCACCCGGCTTCACCTGGATGCCATCTGCGTCATGGCCGCGGCCGCCCGTGAAGGCCAGGTTGCACACAATCACGTGGGTGCTGCCGCGCAACAGCAGGCCGGCGCCGAGCAGACGGACGTGCGCGCCGCGTCCGTCCAGCGTCTTGTACGAGCCCACACGAACGCCGGAGGCCAGCTTGATGTCGCCGGACACGTCAAAGACGATCCAGAGGGGCTCCTGACGCCCGCAGGCCTCACGCAGGCTCCCAGGCCCAGCATCTGGGGCAGCCACCGTACAAGGCCGCCATCAGCCCGGGGTTTCGCAGGATGAAGAGCATAAAAGATGCAAAGATGACGGCGACAGTGGCAGTGGCCATGGCGGCAGTGGTGGCAGCGGCATACGACTTGCCTGCAAGCGAGGTGACGTGGAAGACGGGGCCGTCGCGGCCGCCCACAGCGGCGGCGCCGAAGCCCTCGGCGGCGCCTGCCAGGCCGCGCAGTGAGGTGTCCACGGCCGCGTACGGGGCTGGCGGCGGCGGCGAGGTCATGGGCCTCGTTGCCAAGTGCGGTGCCGCCCGCGGCGCAGATGGCCGCGGGCGGCTGCAGCACTGGCCAATGGCTGTCGGGGTGACGCAGCAACGACAGAGCTGGGCTACGAGGTGGGCCACGGCTTCCTGGCGATCAGCCGATGATGGGTTAGCTGACGGCCGCCGGCAGCTTGAGCTGTGCGCCGGACCAGCACGGGGGGCCAGCAGCTGGAGGAGCTCTCGACTAGCGTGCTGCGGGCAGAGCCAGGAGCGGAGGAAGCCGGGCAAGAGAGATGGTGGGAGTGACGGGAAAGCAGGGGGAGAAGGAGCTAAGGACGGCTGTGAAAGCCAGCCAAACTGTCCACGAACCAGAGAAGGCGCGCGGGTGCGAGGAGGGGGAGAAAGTGCTCGCCCATTGAGAATAGGGGCTGGAACAACCAGCCCGAAAAAGAATGAACAGAGTACGAGAAGGGGGCCAGGGGAAGCGCTAAGTAACAGAAACAAAGCTGCTACGAGACACTCAGTAACCCCTGCTAAGCAGCCGCAGATCAGAGATGCTGGGCGAGGAAGGAAAGAAAGTGGCTCTCCCAATGGAGGCAAGGGCTGTGAGAAGCCAGCCCGAAGTAGTGGCACTCCCAATGGGGGCAAGGGCTGCGAAAAGCCAGCCCAAAAAGAATTCACAAAGGTTCAGAGGGGCCTAAGAGTTGGGCTGGCTTGTCCAGCCCCTATCCTCAATGGGCGAGCCCTTTCTTTCTCCTAAGAGCGGTGAGCAGCTACGAAGGCGGTGAGCAGCCCGAAGGAGCTTCCGAGTGCAGCTCTGCCAGTTGACGGCAGTGGCTGGGGAGGAGGTTTGAGATAGCGAGAGAAAGCGAAGGGAAGACGCTTCCATCAAAAGAGTAGAGCTAGGGCCAATTCCCATTCGGTCGCGGCAGAGGGAGATGTGGCGCGCTTTGTATGGACGCTCAAGGTCAAAACCTTGCCAATTCGAGGCCAAGGTAATGTTAATATGCGACCGACCGACCAGTCGTGAGTTGGCCCTTAGAGGGCGCTGGCTGGGAAGCGAGGCTGAGCCACTTGGCGTTGGGCGCCACGCCAGCGAGCAGCCCCCTCCCCCCCGTCCCCCTTGAGGCGGCCATGGCGGCGGCCGCCGCGGCGTGCCTCGCGGCCCCCGCGCCGCCCTGCGCTGCTGGAGTGCGCAGAGGGTCGCCCGCGGCGGCGGCGCGAGAGCCCACGCGGAACTCCTCCTCCTCCTCCTCCTCCTCCTCCTCCGCCTCCGCCTCCTACTTCTTCTTCTCCTCCTCCTCCTGCGTCTCTTCTCCTTCTTCTCCTCCTTCTACTTCTTTTTGTGGGCTGAGATAGCTGCTCGTGCATCGGCGCTGACACCGGTGCCCCTCACGCGGGCCGCTCAGGAGGAGAGCGGCAGGGCCTCGAGCTCCGTTGCCGACCTGGGCTCCCGGGCGCCAGCCGCCGCCTCGCCGTGGCCAGCAGCGGCGGCAGCCGGGCAAGCCGGGAGGGCGGCCGTGGCGGCGCTGGCGGCCGCGGTAGTCCTGCTGCCTGGCGGCGCCGCTGTGGCCTACCTGGTTGCCACCTCGTCGCCTGCCCAGCTGCACCGCAAAGCGAGCTGCACTAAGACATTGGAAATATTGCTAAATGGAAAGCGTCTTGCAACTGCAACCACTGATGCTTGCTCCGGGCGGCGCCTTTGGCGGGAGGCGCAGGGGGGTGGCCCATATGGCGTCCAGGTGACGCGTGGCCAGGACCTCTCTGGCAAGGACTTCTCCGACTATGACCTGACTGGCAAGGACTTCAAGACGGTCCGCCACCGCCCAACTTGCCATCGCCGCTATCTTGTTGGCACAATTGCTCCTTTTTGGAAGGCGGCAAGGAGCAGCAGGATGATAGCATCTGGCTCAACCTGAAAATGGCCGTTGTTTGCTTTGGTTGCACGGCCAGTCTATTCTGCGTCAGGCGCTATTCAAGGGCAGCAGACTCGTCGGCGCGAGCTTCTTTGACGCTGACCTTACAGGTGGGCCTCCTGCGAGCTCCTTCCTGCACTCTCTCCCTCACATTGTAGCCCGGGCTCACTTTGCGTATTTGCACTCAGAGCGGCCCTTGCTCCAGGTCAGGTCAGAAGCTCTCCAGGCTGACCGGTTCTTGCTGTCCTCTGTGAAGGGGCTGACTTCACAAATGCGGACCTCCGCGGTGCGGACTTCTCCCTCTGTAGTGCTCAGAAGGTGAGCTCCACACAGCCACGCCTCTCATCTGGGGATGTTATGGACGCGGCAGAGCCCTGGTCGCGCACAGCAAGCTCGCCTGACCTTGTAAGCGACCATCTCGGCCGCCATGCAGGCCAACTTCACCAATGCCGTCCTCGAGGGCTCCACAGTGACAGGGAACACGTCGTTCAAAGGCTCAATCATAACAGGGGCAGGTGTGCAGTGCCTACTGTCCTCAGAGCGTCGCATCTACCATCCGCGTTTGCTTTGCCTTATCAATCTTGCCACCTCACTGTATGCTCTTCACCTGTACTCCACAGCAACCAATAGCATGTCATGTGTCTTGATTGCTACCCCCACATAAAGTTGTCTTCGTTGCTGTCTCACTGCTCTCAGATTTCACGGATGTCTTCTTCCGTGAGGACCAAAAGGCCTATCTATGCAAGGTTGCAGATGGGTGAGGCAGTAAGCCTGAGCCAGCGCTGCCGCTGCTGGACAGTCCATAGCTTGCTCACAATTCCTCCATGTATGCCGCAGGCTGGGGTCTGTGAGCGCTTTCCAGGGTGCCGCCCACTGACCAAGCTAACAACTTTCAATGTGGCGGGGCAGGGTCAATTCGGTGACAGGCAATGAGACGAGGGAGACGCTCCTCTGCAACTAGGGCTGCATGTTGAGCATCCCCGTGGAGTGCTCACTCCCAAAGCTATGGATCTTTGGGCCTATACAAACAGGCTTTGCAGCTGTGCAGTGAATTGGCAGCGCTTTGTACTAAAAGCAGCACTGCTGCTAGCCAATTACTCTTGACTGAGACCCACAATTTTGAATGCCAGCATGAGTTGCACAGAGTATCTCTGCTGCATACATAATGCAATGAGTAGCAGGTTGTCCTTCACTTTCATGTGTTGCAAGTCGAGGGATTGAGGAAATTCTTGTGGCTGGCCTTGTGGGCCTCATCTGTGTTGTCAGCCTGCCAGCATCTCTGCAGTGAACGTTCATTTATGTTGTCAAAGCATTGTTACAGCATAATGTCTGCGCTCCATGTGAGAGCCTCTGCTGAAATTGTTCAACAACGCAAGCGCTGTTGTGAGAAGTGTTCATCAAAAGCTCCCAGGAGTTTCCAGTTTTCCTAGTAAGGGGCTCAGAAGTGCTAGCGGCAAACTAAAAGCCGCTATTAGTGCAGCGGACCAGTGGCTGCCTCTTCGTTCTTGGCTGCATCCTTCAGAAGACTCGTGCTGAGCATCTTCTGGTCTGCATTGCCACCACCTTCACCACCATCGTTGTCACCGTCCAACATCTCATCAAGCTCCAGCACGCTATCATATGACGGCAACGCCTGCCGGCGCCTAGCCCGCCAAATCATGCCTGCCGCAAGCAGGCTTCCTACGGCAATGATGCTCGCCACGGCTGCGATTGCATACCCCTGCTGGGCTGTCAGCTTCGCCTGCTTGGACCTGCATCATAACAGGGCGCAGCCAGGACCAAGTGCAGAAATCAGAGTCTGCTCGGGATGATTACTGTAATGAATCTCAGAAACAGATGTGTCTCACCATCAGTCAAGTAGAACCAAAGACCTGTGCAAGAGACTAGAACATAGGTGCCGATACTTATGCCCCAGCCGACCAAATAAGCCAAAAAATAGGCTGGAGATAAAGGCTTGCATGACATCAGCCACCAGTGAAGCAGACTCATTCTGTTTGATCGATGCTTTGAAAGCAGAAGCTCACCGGCTGGCAGCATGCAGAGGGATGAAAGCTACATCCTCAACCCGATAGTCACCAAATGTTGCGTCAAGCGTGACATGGTGGTTGAGGAGGAGATCTTGTATCCGCTGCAAGCGATGGGACACAATAAATCAGATAGCAGCGCATGGGCTCAGGAACTTCCAAGTGCACGAAGATAGGAGGCTGGAGCTATTTGCGTGATGATGACTGACCTGAACTTCCTGGGAAGTAATAGAAGCAGCAGGTGAAGGAGGTGTTATTGCAAGCTGGAGGTCCACGCCAGTTGGCTCAAGGCCCTGGTGACTTAGAATTTCCAACTGCGCACATGGTAATGATGGTCAGTGCACCATATATATAGATGCTCAACAACTTCAGCCTCAGCAGAGAATTCGGTAGAAACGCGGTGTGGTCCTCTGACTGGGCCCTCACCTGCCCCGCAAGGATGCCAAGTCCGCTGGCTAAAAGAGCCACAAAGGCCTCAGACTTGGGCCCAAAGTCTGAGTGATTCATGCCCAGCGTCATATTCACAAGGAGTCTCGATGCGCAGTCCTTGCAGGCTGCAGGTCACAGTATATTGCACGTTGCCACGAGCTATCAAGGCCCGCCAACAAGGACCCAAGCTTTATGTAGGCAACATCACTTTCTGGGTTAGGCTTCGAATTTTGAGAAATCAGATATACTTGATCAAGGCTTGCATGTACGCACATGAAGAATCTGCGGCAGGAGGGCCAGGTTGTGGTTGTGGGGATGGAGATGGTGTCTTAAGGCCTCCATCCTGTGCCACCGGAGTTGGCGCATCGGCTGTGGCAGGCATTGGTGCCATGCCGGGCGCCTCGGCCGGCGGTGCACTTGGTGCCTTAATTCCAGTTGCTGACAAACTGGCAAATGGGTCGTCGCAGTCCGTTTTCCATAGGCCAATGCGCGAGTTGACGCGGTCATATGTCACCAACGTATTGCGCACCAGGATACCTGCATTTCACTGTATCTCAGTGGAGAAACGCTTCCTCTAGAAAGGACAACAACAGATGATGCACAGGACAAAGTGCCTCGGACTCCTTTTGGGCTCTGGACAACAAGGACAAGGCCGCGGTGACATGTTGCAGCCGCGAGAGCACCCCAAGTGGAGCAGGACATTTGTTGTGCAGTATCAAGTCAGGCAACGGCCAGCACTTATGATGAGCAAATCTCCTCAAAGGGAAGAGCACAGTGGCTGATGCAGGGGTTAGGAGGCGGGCAAGAAGGTCAAAGGGTGACCTCCAAGCAGGGATCCAGCGCCGTCACTGTTGGCAAACACGCCGAGGCAATAAGCTCCCGACTGCTTGGCATGCTGCAGGAGAGGAAGTGGCACCCACGTCACTAAGGACTGGGCTTGTGACCATTGAGGCTGAACAAGGGAAGCTGCAGAGCGGCCAGAGCCAGAGCTAGAGCTTCAGGCAGGCATGCACCTGGAAGAGGTAGTTCTCCGGGTGGAGCTTGTACACAATCCCGCCGCCAAGCACAAGGTCCACCTGGGGGAAATAGAAGTGCAGCTTGGTAACTTCTCTGCAGGGACGCGCACCCCACTTGCAGCTCATGTTACCTTCAAGACTTTCAAGTAGGTGCTGAGTGGCTGCTAAGGAAGCCATGACTTGCAAAAACAGTGTGACGGCTTAAGGAAAAGACATATCTTGCACAATGGAAACTGCCAGTGGCAGACTTACTCGCCAGCATCAGCATAGCAAATGTCGTTGAACTTGGCGTCAGGACCGTCTACTCTGTGGAGAAACGGCGTTGCCCCATCAACCTGAACAGCACAGACTACCACCTCGTGACTTAATGTCGAGTCATGGAAGTCATTAAGCTTTTCGCGACGAATACAGTGGTCACAAGAGTGATCAGGCGAAGCATCACATAGATCACAGACTGGGCGCTGGTGTGCAGCTCACAGCATGCCGGAATGCGTTGAACGCCTCTTTTGGGAGGTACATGAAGGTGGTGCCGCTGTCAAGTACCGCCCCGTAGCCACGGTCAAAGACGTCGGCGGACAGCTCCAGCGCTTCGCCATCCACGCGCAGCTCCTCAACTTTGACATTGTAGTACTGGCTGTTCAGGCCCAACCAACAGGCTTGGCTTCTCAGGGTGTCGTACAACACCGGCCAGCTTGCCACGCACAGGTGTTACTGCAGTCGCACTATTGCTGATACCTCACCAAAGGGGCCATTAATTGTCCGGCACAGCACAGATGGCATCCCTCACCTGCGACCAGCCTCGAGCTCAGTGTAAACCATGTCAGGCGGCTGCACTTCAGAGGACCCAAGGATCATGGTGCCCCCGTCGTATGCCATGCCGCCATAGCACAGGCTGAAGACGTCATCGATCAGTCCAGCAGCCACAATCTGGTCAATGATGCCGAGCGGCCCCCGACCGAGCGCGATGATGCCGTCAGCTTTCTGCTGATAGAGGTCGCCCGTCTCGTCCGTCTCGCACCCGAATGTCACTCGCGCCGGGCCGATGGAGCTCGTCCCTCCACTAAATGTTACAATGTCAGAGACCAGAAGCCCCTTGGACGAGCTCTGCTCCGCATAGTGCCGCTCGTAGACGCACATGCCGTCGCTGTTGCAGCCCCTCGACGAGCACCCTTTGTCAATGCACGGGATGGTGCGGTAAGTCGTCGAGTTGGCGGCCACGAAGGGGCCATCCTGGCACGAGGAACCAAGCCCACGCGCAATCGTCATCACCACGTCCACAACGCTCGGGAGAACATAATCTTCACGCTGCAAGCGCTCACCCTTGCAGAGTTCTATCCGGGCTCAGCTTCCCAAGAGGCATGCTGACTGCAGAGGGCGCAGCTGCGCCTCGCACCTGGTGGTTGCCGCAGTGCTTGCAGGTAGAGCAGGGCACGTAGGTGACGGTGCTGCCTGTGTCGACGATGAGGTTGAACGACTGCGGCGGCGTGCCGATCGACACGTTGGTGTAGTAGTACCTGCGTGGGGCGCCACGGCCGCGGAGCCGAGGCAGCGTCACAGAGCGAGCAGAGACTGGCTGTCATGAGACCAAGCACGTCTTTGAACGCCATGGCGGCGGCGGGACGAGGCGGAGCTCGGCGAGGGACATTATAGCAGCGAGTCGAGGACCAGAGGAGCGCTCACCCCCTCGTTAGGACGTGGCCATGGAGCCACATCTGCGCCTCGCCGCGGCGCAGCATGCGCCCGGGGGCGCCGACGGCGGACGGCGGCGGCCGCGCGCCCGGCNGCGAGGGGGGCCTCGCCGCCATCCGCGGCGGCGGCGACGGCGGCGGCGCCGGAGCATGGCGGCGGCGGCGGCGGCGGCGACGGCGGCGGCGGCGGGGAAGGCGGCCGGCCGGCAGTTGGGGGAGGAGGGGGGTTGTGAAAAAGCGAGCGGCTGGGTCAGCCGATGGTCGGTTTCTGGGGAGGGAGGGGCGAGCGGCGGGCCAACCCCGGCGTACCCACGGCAGGCTCCGTCCAGACGGCGGGCAAGTCCGGCCGTCGGCAGGGCCGTTTCTCCCATTGGGGGAAGTGAGCCGCTCCCGCCGCTTCCCCCCGTTGGGAGAGCCACACGGGCCCGCGCCCCAATTGGGAGCGCCACTTTCCTCGTTTGGGAGCGCCACTCTGTTCGTTTGGGAGTGCCACTTTCTCTCTCCCAGCCCACCGTCGGCCCCTCCTCCCGCGAAGGCCCCCATGATCGCCGCGCCGCGCCTCCCCGCGCGCCTGCCGCTGCTGCGGGTGGGGCCCCGATCGCCCGCCTCCTCGGATCCGCTCTCGCGGCTGCCCTCCACACCCGCTTTTCCGCCCGGCCTGACCCCAAGAGCTTGCCGCTGCGACTGTGCAGGCGAGCGCAGCCACCGGGAGCGATCCGTTTGGCCACACAGCCCCGCCACCGCGCTGCGCTGCCGCTGTTGGTGAGCCCCGATGAGCAGCTGGGGCAGTGGGGCTGCCCGCCTGCTCCGATGGTGTACTGAAAGGGTTCCCTGCAGCTTCGAGTGGCACTTCAGCCACATTGCCGCTGGGTTGGCTGTGAACGATTCAAGGGCTTTGCGCAGGCCCTGCAGCTGGCGAGCTGCGTGGCATTGCCACAATGGCTCGGGAGCTGCCGCCGTTGGCAGAACTGCGGGCGGTGCTCTTCGACGTTGACGGCACGCTCGCGGACTCCGACCCCCTCCACTTCCTTGCCTTCCGCGAGTGCCTCCAGGAGGTCTTGCCTCTAGCTTCCCTCCTTTTGCAACCCCTTCATACCTCCTGACGAGATGGAAGAGAAGGACAAGTCCCGTCCTTCGTGCACAGTATTTGCCAACCTTAGGCTGCTGGAATACAGAGCGGTCCCGACGCTACGACTCTACTTGCAGGTGGGCTTTCAAGACGGTGTCCCCATCGATGAAGCCTTCTTCCAGCAGCGCATCAGCGGCCGCGCCAACTCCGAGATTGGCGCCGACCTCCTCCCTCTGTGGCCGCGCGAGAAGCGGGACAAGTTCCTGGACGACAAGGAGGCCCGCTTTCGCTCGTCAGTCTCGCCGGCCCTCCTGGGGCGATCCTCACTTCCTCAGATCGAGCATGATGAGCTGCCAGCCATGTTGTGACGGTCACTGGGCCACAGAAACTGACTACGTCCCCGTCGCAGGATGGCGGCGCAGGAGCTGCGGCCTGTGCGGGGCCTCCAGCGGCTGTGCAATTGGGCTGCAGCAAGGGGGCTGCGCGCGGCTGCTGTCACCAACGCACCGCGTGCCAACGCCGAGCAGATGATTGAAGCTGTCGGGCTCAGCCATTACTTTGAGCACCTTGTGATCGGGTCCGAGTGTGCGCGGCCCAAGCCGTACCCCGAACCCTACCTCGAGGGCCTCGCCTGCCTTGGCGAGGATGCGCGGCACGCATTCGCTCTTGAGGTCTTGAGTCTGCCATTCCTCATCCTTGTCTGTGATGAGTTGATTGAAAGTCTTGGTCAAGTCTCTCCTCTTGTGCAGCCGACCGCTGATGTGCAAATACGGCACGTTGGTTTACATTGGCCGTTACTTGATATGGTCTCGTCTCAGCTTGCCCTTTTGGCGGCTCTGCTGTAGGACTCCCCGTCTGGCATCAGGGCGGCCGTGGCCGCTGGCGTGGCGGTCGTTGGCGTCACGACTGGCAACCCTGAGGGCATGCTCCGTGACGCAGGGGCCTCACTCATCATCGCCGACTTTGACGATGCCTTGCTGTGGGACTACCTCACACCTCCGCAGGCCACTGAGGACCTGACTACGCAACCCAGACCCTGAGTCCTTGATCACTATGTTGCCATCGGCCTGCTCCGAAAAGGACTGCCAGCAACCTCTTGAAGCATTTCCTTCACTACCACATCCGAAGTTGCTGGGAGCGCACGGCAATTGCAGCATAGGCTTGCTAATATTATTTCTTCGCATTTAGATGCAATCAGGCGAGATCCACCTCCTTCTGCAAAGCAGCTGCAAAGCTGCGCAACTCATCGTCTCATACTCCAGCAGATAGATTACTTGCGTGACAGGCTTCAATGATATCTGTCATCAGACCAGATGTTCCTCTGTTTATTCATGTGTTTACCAGCGCTCATTAAACTAGCAGCCACATTGCCCTTCTCTTCAAGGATTTCAGTAGTCTGCATTGTTGACATCCAGATGCCAAATCTATGCCTTGAAGAAGAGGCAACGCTTCTACAGTAAAATGTGCTCATCCTGGCAAGCTGTCAAGACAAAGGCTACAACATTGCTTTGTGTGAAGAGCAGGTGATCAATCATGTTACCAAAGTCCGTCAACCAGGAAGAGGCCCAGTGCTTGGCTAAAATTCAATAAAGACAGCGGCTCTCCCATAGGGGGCGAGGGCTGTGAACAGCCAGCCCGAAAAGAATTGACAAGGTCCGAAGAGGCCAAAAAGCGCTTTCCCAGAGGTCCCTTAAAGGTCCCCTTCGTCAAAACAGGTGCCACAACGACAACTGCTGAGGAGAAGGTCGTCACAACCCTTTGACACACTGATGCCATCATCGAGGTTGCTTCTGAAGTCGGTAATAGGCACCTATGGGTTGGCTGGAGCAGGCAGGACCAGGCCGACGAGCCCTGAGCCGGGGTCCGGCTCAAGCCCCAGCATGGCATTTGCCTCGTCCACCCATGGCAGGATATACAGGATGCGGGGCCACAGAGGCTCCGAAGCCGGGAGTCTCACCACGCCTGCCCGGTCTCGCGCCCTGAGGTATGCCACAAACTTCTCAAACTGCAAGGACAGGCAGCACGCACAGGCCAATCAGCGCACTCATAGCGACGACCCACGAGGCCAAGGAGACAATGGAGGACGCTTCAAGGGAGTCATTGTCTCCATGCTCGCTAGCGGAGAACGAAGCAAGCTCGTCTGCAGGCAGGGGTTGCCTCCTCGCTCAAAATAGCGTGCCACCACAGCACAGACGGCAGGCGCGGGCTACTTGACGTGCACAAATTCTTGATCAAGCCTTGTGCTTTGATAAGGCCCTGTATGTGTGCTGTGGTGGTCTACATAAGAATGCTGCTAGGGAGCTTCACAAAAGTCGGCTGATGAGCTTCCTCATCAAATTAAGAACTTAAGAGGACCACCTGCTCCACATGGAGTAAGCCCGCTGTGTGGAGGGGAGGGGGGAGAATGTGGTGACCAAGTGTTACAAAAAGCTGGGACGAAGCGAGGCGAATGGCATGCACTAACCCCTGCTTGTTGCTGCGCCTCAGTAGCGAGCCAGCACACCTCCCTCTGCGAGCACTTTTAGAGGCAACCATGAGCCAATACCTGATATTGAATCGAGCTGCACTACAAGAGTCAAACTTCGATGCGCCTCAGCCTCAGCGCGACTAAGCAAGTTGTGCTCGCAAGAGTGCGCTTGACCTGTGCTGCCGACGTAGCATCGAACGTCGCTCGGACGGTCTTGAGATCCGCGCGCTTCGTCACATCCAGCTTCGCCGGCCATCTGCAGGAGGCCACTTTGATTCAGTAACGAGTTGGACATCAGCAAGCGATGTACGTCTTGCGCAAGGACGGTCGGAGGTGCGACTATGCAAGAGCTCGCTCACCTATACGGCTCACTTGAGCCAGTCAGAACATAGCAAGCAGACTGGACAGCGCGCCTGGTCGCTCGCACAATGCAGTACTGTGTGCCACTCTTGCAGAGGGGCCCTTCCCACTGCCAGGCAGCGGGTATGGCGGCCGCGGAAGGAGCTGGTGCAGCTGGGGAGGAAGGCTGGGGAGACGGAGGAGGGGGAGGCGGCGGTGACTGTGGCGGCGGTGGCGGCGAGGTGGGTGGCGGAGGTGGAGGGGGCGGCGGCTCGCTGGGAGGCGAGGGAGGAGGAGAGTACTCCTGAGGCGGCGGCGGCGGTGGCGGCGGCAGTGGGGGTGGCGGCGGCGGCGGTGGCATGCCATAGTCTGGCGCGTCAACTGACACGCCGACGAGGTCCTGGGGTAAGAAGCTCTTCGGAGAAGGCACGACATGCGGCGCAGTGAAGTGAGGGGCAGGAGCTGCTCGTGGAGCTGATCCCCCATGATCGCCCTTGCTGGCAGACAGTGGCATGCGCTCTGGGTGCCGCCAGGCGGGCAGCGGCGCAAGCGGTGCCTGGATGCCCGTTGGCAAGTGCGGCGCTGTTCGGGTGGCCGCTGGCGATGATAGTGGGTGCACGGTCCTGGCGGAGAAGACACGGTCGTCGTCCCCCCCAGCCTGACGAGCCGGAGGCGAAGCCAGATCCTGGCCAAGCAGTGGCGTGTCTGCATGCACCTGCAGCGCTGCCGCCTCTCTGAGTCCCGACCTGGGGCTGCTCGCAAGGGCAAGAGGATCTCAGCTCCCTCCTGCTGTTCCTACTCTTCAGCGTACACAATCTAGATGAGATAAACAAGGACGGTAAAGCTATTGGATATAGGAGCACAGAGCTCAGCTGTGTGCATCAAAATTCAATTAGTCCTCTGGGATTGGTACAGGACTGCCAAGGGCACGTACCTACGGGAAGTGGAGTGCAAGCTCCGAGCAGACCGGACACTCGGATCAGGTAGACGATCCCATGTGCGCGAAGACCGCCTGTCTCTGTTGCTCGGCCCCCTCCCCGTCCCTCTGCCCCCATCCGGACCACTGGCGGCCGGGCTCAGGAGACGCGGGCTCGTCAAGCGGGAGGAGGAGCGCGGCTGGCTTGGCGGAAGCGTCGCAGTGGCAGTGGCAAGCAGCGGCTGCATGCCTGCCCAGAGCTCCACAGAGATGTGGGCAGAGCCGAAGCGAGCTCCATTGAGGTGCTGCTTGGCTGCGCTGGCTGCCTCTGGCCGGCGGTACTCCAGCATGCAGCCGCCGGCCTGCCGCAGAAAGCGCCAGCCGGCGAGCTCCCCGAAGCGCGAGAAGGCGGCCAGCACCTTGTCATCAGCCACCGCCGGGTCGAGCCGGCTGACATGTAGCACCAATGGGGGCTGCTCTCTGGCTGGCTCCTGTATGGTCAAGGCCAGCGCCGGGCTCTTGGCAGGCCCAGAATCTGCCGCTTGCGGTGATGCTGACGGCGACGGAGGTAGGGGCAGAGGCACAAGCGCCGGGCTGACCGCGGCCGCGCCATCGTTGCGGGCCTGCCGCTGACAGCGCACATGGTTGGCAGCTGCAGCGGCTGCCGAGGCCGTGGCGTACTCCAGCACCACGGCGCTGGCGGCGACGAGCACGAGCACAGCGCATGGGCTGGCGGCGTCGCCGGTGAGGCCGGCGGCGAGGCTGCGCAGCAGCTCCTCCTTGGCACGCTGACTGGCGATGGCGCCCACCCACACGTGCCGCGCCTCCCGCCCTCCTCCGCCCACGTCCTCCTCCTCCTCTTCCGCCCCGCCGACCCCAGCATCGCCAGCCTCAGCCGCTGTCGAGAACTGAGCCTGCACAACACTTGCGCCAGCTCCCTCGTCGTGCTGCAGCGCCTCCTTGGCGCGCACCGCATCCCAGACGTTCCAGTACGTGGCGGTCGCTCGGTCGCTGGTTGGCTCGACAATGAGCCTCAGCAGCGTTCCGAAGCTCTCCAGAAGGTCACGCATCGGACCCCTGTCGCCAGCGCTAAGCGGCTTGTCAAAGCGGAGCTGCAGGTGCCGGCTGGCAAAGTGCACATCCATGTGACCTTCCAGCTCCGTTGGATCTTTCGTGCTCTCAGCCGCTGGCTCGGCAGCGGTAGCCCGCCCAGCCACGGCACCACCCCTTGGCGGCGCATCCACCGGCGCCACCGCCGAGAAGTTCGTCACGTTTGGATCAGCCATGGCTACATCGTCCACAACCGCTGCCTGGGAGGCAGCTGGGACATCCTGTAGCATGCTCTGCAGGTCCTCTTCCGGGACAGATCGCAGCGAGGAGAGGAGGGCCGCAAGGCCAGGCCATGCACTAGCCACTGCCTCGGGAGAGGCGCCATGCCGCCAGCTCCGCGTCGTGCTGAGCAGCCATGCTTCAGCCTCCGGCCTGCTGTGCAGCCACTGCCAGAGAAGGCAAAAGAGGTGCAGCGTCTGCTTGGCAACTCGCATATGCCTCCAGAACTTACAGCGGCTAGCGGACCGAGGTCAACCCTCAATTTAGTTAAAACCATAAACCCTCGCCTCCTTAGCTCTAGCAGGTACACACAATCGGCGCTTGCAACGAAATGCAACGGCATCAGGCGCCAATCCTCACCTGAAGCCGAGAGCCAGCCTTGCCCGTCACGTCCACTGCTGCCACTCGATGTGGAGCTTGCACGTCGCCGTGGCTGCCGTCACTAGAGGCAGCAGGAGAAGGGACGACGCCGGTTGGCAAGTCCGCGGCTGCTGCGAGCTGCCCAAGGAGGTGCAGCGCGTCCGCGCGTGCCCGGGCGTCCGGCGATCGCAACGCATCGAGCATGCGCGACAGCACGGCCTCCGGGCGAGCCTCCAGCAGCGCCAGCAGCGCAGAGGCCGCCATGCCCGCCACATGGCGCTCTGCTTGGTCGTCGGTCTCAGCGACGTCGGCGCTCACAGTCGATCCAATAGCCAGCGGCCTGCCGGCAAGGTGGCGCATGAGGAAGTCCACCGCCGCGTGGCTAGCATCGGAGCAGTCCGGGTCGCCGCCGCGAGGGACCGAGGCCGCCGCAGCGCAGAGCCTGACCAGGCCCGCCATGGCGGCCTCCAGCGTGCGAGCCTTGAAGGCGTCGTCGTCTGCAGCGCCGCCTTGGTCTTCCGCAACGTCATGCTCCGAGGCGGTCGTCGCAGCCTCCGCTGGAGCTTCGGCTGCGCCGCTGGCGGCTGTGGGCGTCGCCGGCGCCGGCAGGCTCTCCTCGCAGAGGCGCAGGAGCGCGCGCAGGCCGGCGCCGAGCCCGGCGGCGCCCGTAAAAAAAAAAAAAAAAAAAAAAAAAAAAAAAAAAAAAAAAAAAAAAAAAAAAAAAAAAAAAAAAAAAAAAAAAAAAAAAAAAAAAAAAAAAAAAAAAAAAAAAAAAAAAAAAAAAAAAAAAAAA
>WELB01000117.1:129949-144339 GCA_009602725.1 Spirogloea muscicola
AAAAAAAAAAAAAAAAAAAAAAAAAAAAAAAAAAAAAAAAAAAAAAAAAAAAAAAAAAAAAAAAAAAAAAAAAAAAAAAAAAAAAAAAAAAAAAAAAAAAAAAAAAAAAAAAAAAAAAAAAAAGCCTGCGGCGACGGCGGCGGCGGGCGACCCGGCGCTGGCCACCGGGACGCAGCGGCGGCTGCGCGGGCGGGCGGCCATGAACAACGTGACGATCAAGCGCGACGCCTCGTTCGGCATCTGGGTCTTCTCCCTCTACAACCTCCTCCTCAAGGCGAGCGCCAGTCCTGCCTGCCGGCAGCCAACGCCGGCAGCCCTCGTAGCCTCGCATTGCCTCTGAGTGGGAGCTCCCTGCACAGTTCTTGGCGTTCTCTGAGTGCGCAGCTCGTCGAGCTGTTGCCCCAATGCAAGGCCCCACCAAGCGGCAGTCAGACATCCGTAGATGACAGAGTTGGTCATTCGAAGTCGGTGTACCTCCCACACTGAGTCGCCGTCGAAAGGCCTTCTGGCCAACGCAGCAGCCCGCGACTGACTGAAGCTTGCTCGCGCGCCTTCCGTCCGCGTCCAGATGTCGTTCCCGTCGTTCGTGCTGTGCATCATGCTCGGCCCACTGGCGCTCAGCGTCCTCTTCACCGGCCTCTACCTCCTCGACCTCGACGGCCTCCAGATCCCCTCCGATGACTCGCCCGCCTGGCAGGGCCCGCTCGTACGCACCACCGTCTTCAAGGTCTTCGTGTTTTCCTTCTCGCTGGCTACCATGTACGGGGGCTCGCCTGTGCACCCGCGCTCCCCTTACGCGCTCGCGCTCGCCAACCTCAACACGCTCGCCAGCAACCTCCTCTTTGTCTTCATCAGCGGCGCCGGTGCGTCTGCCCTGCTAGTCCCCGACCCTCATGCCAGCAAAAGGAGTTGTGCCACTTAACTATCAGTCGATGCATCTGCTTCCACAGTCAGGCTCTATGGATAGCTTTGCTGCTTGTCCTCCTGGTCTTGCATAGCATCTGAGACTCTCCCGTCTGCCCAGAAGGCTTGCCTTGGGCAGGGCTCACGGCCTTGGGACTGACAGTGGTAGCAGCCGGCGTGGGGCCAGTGTTTCAGCGGCTGTCGCAACCCAGCTCGCCCGTGCAGTGGTCCAAGCACCTGCTCATCACGGACGACCTCATCGGTGAAGCCTCGGCAAGGAACCCCGGCAAGGAGAATCGTAATTACAAGTGAGTCCCGGGCGCTGCTGGCCTTCACGACCTCCTCCCTCCACGGTCTACTTCCCCGCTGTTGTGCAGAATTGAGGCTCACGCTGACTGCTGCTGCGCTATGCGGTTGCTGTGCACTGCCAGGCTCGTGGTAGGGAGGCTAATGCTCCTGGGCACGGGCGCAGCGCTCATCGATGTCAAGTTCGACCTCGTCATGCGTCGCACCAAGATCACGCGCAATTCGACGTTCGTGCACACCTCCCGCCTGCCGCTCGTGCGGTCAGAGATGTCTCAGCTCAAATATGGCATGGTGATGCGCCACGTGATCAACGAGGACAGCCCCCTCTGGAACCAGTGCTCTTACGACGTAAGCAAAGCGGAACCCTATTGCTGCTATGTGGAAATTCTAGTCCCGCTTGGCTACGACACAATGAAGCAGTGCCTGACAATTCCTCTGTCATTGTCTGTCGCCACACAGGACCTGGTGCAGGACGATACAAATTTCACCATCACGCTGTCAGGGGTTGAGAGGACATCAATGCAACAGATTTTCGACTCACGGGTGTACACGGTGTACGACCGCGACGTCCTTTGGGACCGGCAGTTTGCTGACATCGTCAAGATTGACGCTAAGGGTCAGTACGTTATGTACCAGAATCGGCTCAACTTGCTTGAACCTCCGCCAAATGCGGTGGATGCCACCGAGGATGCGGCTTGGGAGGAGGATGTGCGGCCTGCTCAAGGCAACTCGCCACGTGCATCAGGCCTGCTCAGGCAGCGGACTGCGTCAGTCAGACAATAGTGCCAGCCTTTTGGCAGCACATTTTCGTGTTCGATCTGCCAATCTCAGCAATCACAGCTGACTTGTAGGGCATAGGCTCAGGATGACAGCTGTGCTATTTGACTAGGTTCTCAAGGTCCACAGCCTTGAAGAGCTCGAGCTGTTGTGGCTCGTAGACCACAGCTTGGCCGCTTCTCAAACGTGCCTCATTATACCTGGTGGTATTGCTACCTTGTAGCTATGGCTACTGCATCAATCTATGTTGATGTTAAGTCAATGTTACATTGTTATACATGTGTTACACATGGTATATACGATTTATTGATGCGCAGGTTTTAGCCAAATTTGGCTATTCTGCTCCCAGTCAGGCCCTCAGCCCGTGTGCCAATTCACCCCCAGCCCCTGTCCTGCCATTTCGAACGAATTCCCACTGTCCGCATGCAGGTCGACTGCCATCATTAATTCATAACTCCTAATAACATGTTCTCATTTTTCGTGAGGGCACCTTCCCTTGGCCTGGCCCATGACCAACGCATCAAACTTCTGCAAAAGTACATGCTAAGAGAAGTGATGTAGTTCACACATGCATGAATGCATCATCACAGCAATGGCAATCTGCAGAGTGCACCTCCATGCTGGAAGTCCAGGCCCCCATGTCAGCTCGGCCAAAAACTCTAGCAATTGTACACTGAGGAAAGTACAACAGAAATTCCTGTGCGTTGCTGCCACAAGGTGCAGTCAAGCAGATATGCAGCAGCAACCGCTGCTTGCCATTTATGGCGGGAGTGTCAAAAATCTTGCTACGGGCTGTACATGCTTTTGTCAAGCAAGCTAGTGGGCTTCTCAAAGCGGCATTCTGAGGTAACATGCCTGGCTGTGAAGGTGGCCCGCGTTTCCGCGGGGCCATTCCTCATCACTTTCGTGCATGCTTGTGCAGTGAAGATGGTGTCTCGGGCCAAGTATGTGAGACATCTCCGAGCCTGCATCTTGGGAAAAGGGCGCCTGTACTCGACCCTGCTCCTCAAAACACCTCGCCAGTGAGCTGCGCACTGCGGCTGGTGAGCGGCACGTAGCGCACGCCGGCGGCGACCGAGTCTCGGAGCGTGCCGTCGGGCAGCTTGTCGATCACGCGCAGCTCCTGGCTGGCCGTGCCGACGGGCACGACCAGGCGGCCGCCGATGGCGAGCTGGTCCACGAGCGCCAGCGGGATGCTCTCGGCGGCGGCGCCGACGTGGATGGCGTCGTAGGGCGCGCAGGGCGCCCAGCCCTCGCGCCCGTCGGCGCAGTGCAGCTTCAGGGCGCCCGTCTCCAGCAGTGGCGCCGCGGCGCTGCGGCCCACGCTCGCCCGCGCCGACTCGACGAGCTCTGAGTGCCACGGCCAGCACGACTCCTCGATCGAGGTCAGAGCTGACGGCGCTGATGGCCCCGAAGCAGGAGTATGCATGCACGCTTACGTTACTGCGGGCCCACTTGAGCGCTTCGACTGCCATGGAGCCGTGCTGGAGGTGGCCATGAGACAGCCCCGGTGCTGCGAAGGGCAGCAGGGGCGCAGGGAATGGAGTGGGTATTGCGTGATGGAGGGCCTGAGTGGCCAAGTAAAAAGCAGGGGTGGTGGGGGCGAGGGGGTTCGAACCGGGGATGTGCTCCACGCCGATGGTCTTGCCGGCGTCGCCGACCATGGTGGCGAAGCAGGCGGCGAGGTAGCCGCTGCCGGCGCCGACGTCCAGGGCGCGCGCGCCGGGCTTCGCGAGGTGGTCCTCCAGCAGCTCCAGGCAGAGCGCGTGCATGTGCGGCGCGGAGATGGTGGCGTTGAACCCGATGGGCTGCGGGCTGTCGGCGTACGCGGCGCACGACGGCGGCACGAACAGGCCGCGGTCCACGGCCGCCATGACCGCCGCGGCTCGGCGCGACGACAGCACGCCCAGCCGCGCCAGCTGCTGCACCAGCTCGTTGTTGCTGCGCCCGCTGGCCAGCCACGCCATGGCGCCCCCCGGCGGCGCCAGGCCCGCGGCNGGCCCCATAACCCCCTATGCTCGAATACAATAAGGACTCTCTCTCTCCAACTGGGTGTTCAGGGCGAGATTCTTTACAAAGGCCCACCGTCTTGCGGGCGCGGGCCGCAGGCTCTACCGCTCGCGCCTGCGCAGGCAAATAAGACTGCAGCTGCTGATGTATAAAGAAAGAGCGGCTGCAAAGAGCGTCTTACTCAACAAGCTGTCCTGGCTCGTCGGAGTGGCTCAACGCTTTGCCGATCTATGAGTCCCTTCGGCTCCCCGACGACCTCTTCTTTTGCACAAGTACAAGGACCATGTCATGCGCAAGGGCGTCGATTGCGCCATGGCGTCGACTAGTCTAGATAACGACAAACAGTGACGTGCTAGGCTACACATGTAACAAACCGAATGGAATTGTCGACCTTGTTGGCCAAGCTGAAAGATAACAGTCAAACGAGAGGCCAACATTGAGAATTGTTAATAGTCTCACAACATAAGAAGAAAAGTAAATACAGTCCAACTTAGAACTTGTAGCTTCCCCCCCCCCAACTGTCAGTCCTGGCACAGGATGACAAGTTGGGTTAGCACTTGCATAGTTCACACCGAGGATATCAGGTTGTGGAACAAAATCAACACCAATACATCCATATCACATATCTTTACTCCCCGCGCGCCGCACCGCGGCCGCCAAGGCCGCGTGCCTTCCGCCGCAAGGCCCCCTCCCCTCCCCCCCTCCTCCTGCAGGCCGCGCCGCCAGCCTCCTCCCCCTCCCTCCCTCCTCCCTCTGCAGCTCCTGCTGCTGCCGCTGCTGCTGCTCCTGCCGCTGCTACTGCTGCTGCTGCTGCCGCTGTCGCGCCAGTCCGACCCATTATCTCTCTGCGGCCTGCGCCCACCTGTCGGCCGCGCGGCGGGCCTATCTGCCTCCTCCTGCTGCCGCAGCTGCCGCTGCTGCTGCTGCTGCTGCGACTGTTCGACGACCCACTTGCTCGCCGCGGCCGGCGCCCACCTGTCGGTGTCGCGGCGGGGCACCGTCGCCGCAGCCGCCGCCGCCGGTGCCGCCGCGGCCGGCAGCTCGCGCAC
Source organism: Spirogloea muscicola (assembly GCA_009602725.1). NCBI lineage: Eukaryota > Viridiplantae > Streptophyta > Zygnematophyceae > Spirogloeales > Spirogloeaceae > Spirogloea > Spirogloea muscicola. The sequence goes on from WELB01000117.1 coordinate 134,995, forward strand.
GCTCCAGCCGCCATGAACATACCGACGATGGAGCAGGCCAAGTCGGCGTGGGCCGCCTTCCTGCAGGCCGAGCGCGTCAAGGTGCTGGGCGACGAGCCCGCGATGGAGGCCATCGCCAAGCTGGGCAAGAAGCGGTGCACGTTCAAGACCAAGAGCTTTGCGCTGGCCAGCGTCGCGGCCATCAGCGGCCTGCACGCGATCGCGGCGCCGCAGGCGCACGGCGACTCGGACTGGTTCGGCGGCCTCGTGGAGCCCGCCTCCGCGGTGCTGGGCATCGGGATGCCGGACGAGGAGAGCCGGCAGTCGCTGAAGAAGTACCTGCACGAGCAGATCTCCAACGTGCAGTACAAGATCCCGCTCTTCATCTTCAAGCTCGTCGTGGGAGAGATCACGTTCAAGAAGCACCGGCCCAGCAAGAAGCAGCGCCTCTCCGTCAACCTCAACGTGCCGCTCAGCCCCGAGCAGGCCGGGCATGCGGCCATCAACCACGCTGCGGAGGAGTTTGCCGAAGGTGCACAAGGTCTCTCTCTGCTGCCACTTTCTGTCTCTAGCTGGCGCTGTAGCAGCGGCGCAGACTAGGAGGCATGAAGCAGGCATGTCTCGTGCTGCTTGTGAGCTCGACTGCGCTAAGAGAGTCCATGCTCAGCCTTATGCCTTGTGATTGCAGACAATGTCCCACTGGCCAATCGAGATCACAGCGGCGTGTGGCGTCAGCCTCAGCCAACCTCGCATGGGCAGGGCGATCCTGGTCAGTCCCCGGCCACCCACTGCCTCTCTCGTGTCAGGAGCTGCTCGACCTAGAGCTCAGGCTGATGAGCTTCACAACTTGATGAGGCCCCTGGCTAGGCTTCATTGCCACTGACTGTCGCTGCCGTGTTTGGGCCTTGCCAGGGTCATCAAGCATACACGCATCCGGTCAGGAGCTTGACGACGAAATCGAGCTGGACTCGGAAGGCAGCTACGAGGACGAGAGCGTCGAGGTCCCGCAGTGCAGCTGCTGCATGGGCCTGCCTGCGCAGGGCCTCGGTTTCCGCCAGTGCGGCACCTGCGGCTGCGTGCGGCAGGCCGCCGTGGCTGTCAAGTGCCGAAGCTGCGGGCACACTATGACAAGGAGGAGCAGGGACTGGGTTCCGCCCCCTGTTGACCCCAGCGAGATATTCCCGTTGCTCGACTCGGCAACATACGTGCAGCGGAAGGACCTCATTTGCCAGTCCGCGTGGAAGCTCGTGCGGCAGTCGCGTGGCAACGTGCAGTGCGCCATCTTCATGTTGAGCAGGAGCACTGGCAAGCGGACGGGGCGCAAGAAGGAGGCTTACTTCTCCTATGGAGCTGGTACAGCAGCCTTCCGCTTCAGCAAGAGCGAGCAGGCACGCACCATATTCGTGTCGCTCTTCAACACTGCCGAGAAGGAGGAGCCTGCTGAGACCTCCATGAAGCTGGCGGCATGAGAGCCCTCCGATGACTGTGCGCTTGGCCGCTGCACTGATCTTGGCCATAGAATGGGTTGGCTACGACATCCAGCTCCACACGCGCTGTCGCTGTACATCCATAATGAAGATGCCAGCAGGACTTACATGGATCACCCTCAAAGATGCATGCGTGGTAAAGCCCAGGTGATACTTCCTTTCTGGTGTCGAGAACATCAGGACACTGTGACAAAGTAGTTCAGAGATTTCAAACAAGCAGGAGCCAGTGACTACAGCAGATCGCATGCCGCGTGCATCAAACTGCAGCCTCACTTAGACCAGTTCCGCGGTCACACTTTTCGGCTCGTGCAAAAGCCTTTAATGTTTCAATCTTTGATTGTGGGCAAACCACTGCGTCAATGCACTGGAGGTGGTCAGCAACAAAGACTGCTCAGCACCCTCAGACACCGGACAAGGATGAAAGTGCCATCAGAATTACATGGAGCTTCTGGCTACTTGCCAACCCTTGGGTGAAGTAGAGCTGCAGTTAGTGATGCGGACTTAGTGGAGTTGCATGCGAGTCGATGAGATATGCTCTTGTGGAGACTGCTCAGCAATGAAACAAGCAGAGCTGATGCTGTGCACTGGTCTACTTCAGCATGAAGAAAGGCATCAACTACCATCCACCAATTATAGAGCAGATGGGCCACTTGTTCAAGGGCGATGTAAAATACGAAAGTGAGCTCTTCCAAAGGGGTAAGGGGCTGTGAAAAGCCAGCCCAGAGAGGATGGACAAGGTCTAGAAAACCACGCAGCTATGAAATACACTACAGCGAATAGGATCTTAGCAGTCTCAAGTCAGCAGCCGCAAATCGGAGAAAGTTGCAGCTGGAACAGAAGAAGAACAGAGGCATCCCGACAAGACCCAGCCTACTCCGAAGAAGTAGAAGACAGGCGCTTCCAGGGGAGGGCAGTGGCTGTGCGAGGCCAGCTCTGAAGCCTTAGGCCAGCTCCTGTTGCGGACTGACACTGGGTTTGTGGCCAATCACAGCAATTGGAAGAGTGCTTCTGTACCGACAACTGAAGCTCGCCACTGTCGCCGCCGCCAGCTCTCGAGGCTCGCCGGCGCGCGGCCAGCCGAGCTCGCACGGCGGCTCGGGCTGCCCATCTCCCGCGCCGCTTTGGCGATCGCTTGCGGCGCGTCGATCGGGCTGTGGAACGTCGCTGTGACCGCCGGCTGCGGGAGCGTCGTCGCCGCGCCCCATGCACCGGCGCGCCTGCGGCGCAGCGCGGCCGTCGCGGCGGCTCGGCTGCCGGCCGGCTTCTGGTGGCTCCGTGAGCGAGTCAAAGGCCCTTTGAGCTCGGTGCACTTGGTGGGGACGCGAGGTCCTCGCCGGGCCGGCAGCCATGGGCGTCGTGTCCAGCATCGCCTTCGGCTTCCTCGCCGGCGTCTGCTCCGTCGCCGCGCTCCGCGTCGTGCAGCGCCGGCGGTCGCGCGAGCGCCGCCAGAAGGTCAGCGAGCTCGCTTAGCGCAGGCAAAGCCAGCTCTTGGCAGCCGCTGTAGTAGCTCCTCAAGCGCCAAGAGGGCTTCGCCGGTGCGCCGCTGAGGAGCCCCCGCATGGCGCCTCGGGGCGCAGCGCAGGCGGCGGACCTGGCGGCGCTGGGGCGCGCGACGCCGGAGGACCTGCGCAAGCTCTTCCCCGAGGGCCTCTTCCCGTCCTGGGTCTCCTTCCCCGAGTACGAGCACGTACGGACGCTGGCCGGCCGAGCCACAGGCCATCTCTCATTAATCCCGCTGCTTGGATGCGCACCCTCCTTGCGCCCGTCTCTGCATGGCTTGATGTAGCTGCTGCACAGCCATGTAACCCAGCTCCGGAGTTCGCAGTTCGGATACTGAAGCCGTAGTTGGCCTGCGCCATCGGCAGGTCCATTGGCTCAACACAGAGCTGCGGGAGTTGTGGCCGTACCTTAACAAGGTAAGACTGACAGCAAGGCCCTCGATAGTACGGGAGCAGGACCCGTGAGGTTCTTCAGACAGTGTCGCTCACTTGGTGTTCCCACATCACCTGCGGTTCTTGACGCTATATGGGCAATGCTACTGCATATGTAGGCGTTTCAAGCAGCTATTTACCTTAATGGACAAACAATCTATCCTTGCTACATGACAGGCAATCTCAGCCGTCATTCGTGCATCCGTTGAGCCGGTTCTGGAGCACTACAGGCCGCCTGTCTTTGCCTCCCTGAAGTTCCAGAAGCTCACCTTGGGGACTGTCGCACCCTTTGTTGGAGGTAGGACTCCTTTTCTTCGGTGAGCCAATGCACAAGCGGTTGCTGGGCAGCGTCCTGTACTTGTCATTTCTGGAATTGCACACGACAATGTTAATGGTAGCACGGAGCATAGTGGAGTAGCTGCCAGTATACAGTGCAGTGGCTGTATTGACTGGCTCCAGAAACTTCTGTGCAGGCGTGAAGATGCTGCCATGCGGCGATGACGAGGTCGTGATGCAGATCCCATTCAAGTGGATTGGCAACCCGTCATGCATCCTTGCTGTGCAGACGATCGTGGGTGTTTCTCTTCCTGTTCAGGTAGCACCTGAACTCTGGCCTTCCATAGCTAAGTCGCAGGCCAGCGACAGTACTGCTTGTTGTGAGTAAGCTTCAGGGTTGAGGTATTTCATTTCAGTGTCACACTTGCTACTTGTTAGCAGGTCCTGAGTGACTTGACTACCTGCCCGAGAACACCATGTTGGAACAAGCGGCTCGGAGGAGACAGCTCGCTGCTTTAGCTTGCAGGAAGGCTGCATGTGCAGGTAAAGGACGTAGCTTTCCATGGTGTGTTCAGGATTGCCCTCAAGCCACTCATGCCGCAGCTCCCCTGCTTCGGAGCCATGGTGCTGTCCCTGCACGACAAAGTGAGTGTGCATCTAGAGCAACACTCACTGTATCACAAAGTATCTATCGTATTGTCCGTGCGAACTAGCTTGAACTTTTGGAACTGCATGCACTTGCCAGTAAAGTTGGAAGTGCAAACGGCCATTCTGATGGGCTATGGGCTTCTTGAGGTGTCATTCAAGTCTAACGCCTTTGTGTGTGGATCTCAGCCAAGTCTGGACTTCACCTTGAAGGTCATCGGCGGCGATATCAAGGCCCTTCCTGGCATCTCAAGCACCATAGACGTGAGCATTTGACTTTCGCCAAGACCCGACTGACTTGGTTTGCATCTGCAGCAGTGCAAGTAGTATGGTCCCACTTCAGCTAGCACGGGCACTTCATGGCATCTTACAGGGGCGCAAGGGCTTCGAGCCAGACTCTCATCATTAGTCATGACTTGTGCTGTCAAGGGATGGCAAACGATCTGTTTGCTATCTCTTGACAGCACATAGCTAGAGGGGTAGTACAGTAAGCTGATAGCACATTGTCTGATGTCTTACTGGACCCCAGTTCTAAGTCTTGTCTTGCAGGGCCTCATTCGAACAGCTGTCACCGACTCCCTTCTCTACCCTGCACGGATCGTTATCCCACTCATTCCTGGAGACTACAAGTAAGCCTGCTGGTGCACGCCATGCCACTCAACAGGTGGAAGAAGGTCATGTACATCACTATATCTGATATCTGCTATCTGCTCGTGGATCACGTCTTTCATTCAGGGACCTGGAACTGCGGGCAGTGGGACAGCTTGAGGTGAAGATTGTTGGAGCCAAGAGTCTGCTCAACAAGGATCTCATTGGCAAATCTGATCCCTTTGTCATACTTTATGTCCGGCCCATCCCAAGCCGCATGTGCCGAACATCCGTGCAGGTGGGGTATCATCACGGGTTCCAGCTCAGTCTTTGTGTCGGACCAATTTTGAGTAGCCTCAATTGCATTGAGTTCTTATATGAGGTGCGAGCATGTCAATAGTCTTTTGGAAATCAGGCCGCAAAGTGCTGGCGACGTCCAAGAGCGCCAGAAGTGCAGGACAGGCCTACAATGATCTGCAAGGAAGACTTACAATGACTATTCTTGCATGTTTGGTACCAATATCATACTCAAGCCATTGAGGGGATAAAAGTCATGTGCAACAGGCTTGAGAAGTTTGACATGAGTAAATTGGACGTGCAGAAGAACAACCTAAATCCGATCTGGAATGAGAGCTTCTCACTCGTGGTGGAGGACAAGTCTGCCCAGAACCTGGTGATAACAGTCATGGACGACGACGGAGTTGGCCAGTCGGAGTTTCTTGGGATGGCACGGCTGGCCATAAATGACTTGCAACCCTGTGCGCCAGTGGATACGTGGCTGCCACTGCACCAGGACGCACCTCCGTCTGGGTCAGATGATGAGAACCGTGGTTCCATTCACATTGAGATCTTGTACAGGACGCTTGACGAGGATGGCCGGCCGATTGGGTCTGTGCCAGGGGCCCCGCCCTCCTCGGCTGGTACCGTGCTGGAGCGGGAGATGGGCATCGCAAGAAGGCCCACAGTCTCGCAGGAGGTACCATACTTGAGGGGTGTCCTTGTCGTGACGGTCATCCGCGGCGAAGAACTGGTTGTGCGGGACCTGAATGGCACCTCGGACCCTTTTGTGCAACTGCAAATGAAGAACGGGGGCCCCAAGAAGAAAACCAAGGTTGCCTGCCTGTACTCTGAGTGTGCTTGCACCTGGTTGTGCTTGGGAGAGCCGCCTCAGTAGCAACTTAACAACAACACGACCTCCTTCTGCAGATGGTGCCAAAGACCTTGAACCCCGAATGGAATCAGACCATCGAGTTCCTGGTGGAGGATGCCACACATGACATGTTGGTGGCCGAGGTCTGGGATCATGACATGTTTTTCAAGGTAAAAGGAAATCTGCAGTACCGGCTTCTACACTCTTATTCATCGCTCTTTCTAAGTGCATGCATCACTGCTTTCTTGTCAAGCTGGCCTAGGGGATGTCCATTGCTTGCCAGTCATAGTATCCCGCTTGCAGCTGTGCAGGCTTTTGGCAGCTTAAGTATGGTCAAACTAGTGATGAAGGCACATACTGCAATTTGTGGCGCTTCCACTTGAGACATGGTCACGTGCTCGTCATGTGCAGGACTTCATGGGAAGAGCAGTTTTTACGCTCACGAAGCTGCTGCAGGTGGGGGAGTACGAGGAGACGTTCACTCTCACAGATGTTCCATGTGGCAGGCTCACCCTACGGCTCAGGTGGAAGCCCTTGCAGTGAGATGGCCACAACGGGCTATGCCAGGCAGGCCATCATTGTGTGCGTTCTCTTGCTCTCAACGTCCTTTTCTGCTCTAATCATTTGACCTCAGCATAAGTTTGCTACCAGCTGGCACGCGCTTGAATCTAGCACCAAAGTAGTCTTGAGGAGGCATTGTTTGCCTTGCATCATCTTATTTTGTAGACTAATTAGCCATTGATATGCTCAGCAGGCACGATTTGCCTCTCACATCATACCTGGGTTACAGGCTAGTCTCACACTGCACACCTGTAGAGGTGTCCATTGGGCACGGCTCCCCCTAGCTAAGTCGTATTTTTTGTGTTGCAAGACCTGGAGTGCTCGTGTGCTCACCCTCTGTTTCTCAGTGCTGCAACAAGCTGATTACTCCATACAACAGAGAATGGATGTATATGAGCAACAAGGCAGCGGCACTGATGTAGACTTGGCGTTCAATTGAGAACTTGTAAGGAAAGGTATGACGGCCCTCGACCAGGTCAGGCGTCAATGTTATTGTCATAGCAAGACCAAATATACAGGCGCTCTACCTCGTCAGCAAGAGGAGATTGCATTAGACTGGAATATCACATCAAGGGTCTCGGACGATCTCACAATGTCCTAGCTAAGCTATATGTATGACAAAGCAACAATGCAGCAAGACCTGTCAGGCCTGCCACAGCTGCAAATTAAAGGGCAAAGGAGGATCACAGCAAGCTGAGACGACCCAGGAAGAAGGCAACTAGCAAGTAGTAGGCGGTAATGGAGCTCAATTCCTGGCTAGCTCAAAGGCAGCGCTACCAGGCTGCTGCCGCCAGCAGCATAATCTTTAGTAAGGACGACCATAGCGCAGGTGACCCCACAGTCTCCACATCCATGGCTGGCTGAGTACCGATCAGGAGCTGTGACTGCTGGTCTTGTCACGGTGGAAGAGGTGAAGTGGCGAGCGGTGTGTGGGGGACTTGGCCGGCGGACCGAGGTCGCCGGTGCCTGTGGTGGGCACGACGCTCGCGCCGGGGCTCCCGGCTTCGCCCTTGCGCCGGTGCACAGCGCCTGTGATGGTCCCGACGAAGCCGCCGGGCTTCTTGGCAGCCCCACCTTGGACGCCTTCCACGGCAGAGCCGCCGGGCGGGGCCACCTTGGCGCCCTCCTGCTTGGCCTTGATGGCCTCCTTCTCGCGCTGAATGGCCGCCGCTTCCTCCTCCTGCGTGAACGCGTGGTACAGCAGCTGCGCCAGGCAGGCGGGTCCGGACGGACTCAGAGGCTTGCGGAAGGCACATCAATCTGGCAATGCATTCGGCAATGCCACTTGCCTTGAGGGTTATGGTGCCGAGATCCTTGTGCTCCAGGCGATCGTTGTCGAGCTCCCGGAGCAGCGGCATGGTGAGCTCCTGGGGCTGCTCTGGCGCGAGCTTGGCGACTTGCACGGCAGCGGCTCCGAGGAGCGCATCGCCGCCCAGGAGGTCCTCGTCGAACACGCGCAGAACGAGGCGCTGCGTCTCGTGGTCCTCCACATTGAGCTCAAACGTCTCGTCCCACGTTGGGTGCAGCGAGTTGTTGATCGTGCGCGTGCGCACCTGGAACTTGGTGCGCACAAACAGGATGACGAGCGGGTCGGACTTGCCGATGAAATCAGCATTGCGCAGGCCCTTGGCGCCGACAACAGTGACGGTGAGGCATCCCTGCAGTCCGAGCTCGAGCGACTTGTAGTTGCCAGGCACAATGGGTGTGACGATGCGGTGCGGCCACACGAGCATGTCATTGATAGACCCCCAGATCAGGTCATCGACCATGTTGCCGAGGCCAGGCACGGCCTTCACGCTGCCGCCCACAGCCTTGAGCGTGTACGAGATCACAGGCTTGGGTGTCGCCAGGATGGAGGACACCACCGCTGCGACGCATGGCAGCGTCTCAGACAGCCGGAAGATGAGGCGCATCGTTGCAAAGAACTTGAGGTCCTTGAGCTGCACTCTGAGGGCGGCCAGCGCCAGCGTGCGTATCGCCAGAACGATGGACGGGTTGCCGCCCCACTTGAAGTCGACGTCCATCGTCACCAGTCCCTCCTTGGTCGTCAGCCGCACACCTGCGCCCACCACCCATGCCCAGATCATGGCTGCAGCCACCGCCAGCGACAGAGCAAGAGTGCAGCCTGCAGTCGTGCGCAAGTGAAACAATGCTCGTCAAGCCCGAGAGAGACAGACCTCCGATCTGGGGCGCCATGGTGCCGAGCGTCAGCTTTGCAAACTTGAGCGAGGACACGCCGATTGGACGGTACTGAAGCAGCATCGGTTCCACGACCGCCTTGATCAACTCCGACGCAGCCTGGCCAGAGCGCTCAGAGCAAGCAATACAACCGCGTCATGAATGTTGGCATCCCTACCGGATGCTCAGGAGGAGCAGCGGGCTTTCAGGTCCATCTTTCCAAGTGGGGTCCAAAGCAGCGGCCTTAAGACGCAGCCCCAGCCGCGGCACACAGCGGGCGAGGTCGCTCGTCTCTAAATGCCTAGTGGTCGCAAGCGCTCTCACCCTGTTGACGAACGGCCATATCTCCCGCAGCTCCACATTGAGCCAGTTGACCTGAAAGTGGCGGCCGGCCGCGCGGCAGAGGCGCTCGTGGTATCAGTGTCCCCCTCATCGGCCAAGACGACGGCGAGAGCAATGTGGTCCGTGCTAAGTGGGCTGATGGCTGGCTGGCGACACCACGTGGCCAGAAGTGGAAGTGGGGGCGGCGGGGGGGGGGGGGGGGGGGGAG
>WELB01000117.1:145589-159655 GCA_009602725.1 Spirogloea muscicola
GCGGTGGCGGAGCTGACCTCGCCAGACCGGCGCAACGCTGGAGGGCAGCGATGGCGCGCCCACGGCGGCGAGCCTGGCCCCCAGCGGCGGCGGCGGCGGCAATCCAGCAGCCGCAGCGCCTCGGGCAGCGAAGCAGGTCGCCTGGGCGGACATAGAGGACGCCATGGCGCGCCTGGCGGGCCTCCGCGCCGTGCTGACGGCCGCCCAGCGCCGCCGCCGCCAGCTGGCGGATGCCGCCGACGGCGCTCTGCAGGTCCGGCTGGCCGCGCAGGCTAGCTGCGTCGTTGGCATGAGCGTCAGCGGTGCGGCCGCCGCCAAGGCCGCCGCGGTCCCCGCGCTGCTGACGCTGGCAGCTGACGCTGACGTGTGCCAGGCTTGGGAAGGCCGCCAGCAGCAGCGGGAGGAGCTGGGGGCGCTCGCGGGCCGCGCCGATGACGCGAGGTCGGCCCTCTGCCGGGCTCGCGCGGGCCTCGCCGAGCAGTCCGCCGTGCTGGAGCTGTCGCGCGCCGCGCTGCTGTGCAGGCTCCACTCCGCGGCGGCCGCGGCGCAGAGCCTGCCCGCCGCCAAGTCCCGCCTCCAGGTCCTCTCACTCCTGCTCTTGGTAATGGCCTCACGTGGCGATCTCTGAGTGGCACAAGTGCGAGATCACGTACCTGACTGCGACTAGCACTGTGCGGCAGGTGGCTGCCAAGCTCCTGGAAGGGCCGGGAGGCCAGGGCCAGTACATGGGCCTGCGCTACTGCCTGGCCTGCCGGAGGGCTGCCATGGTCGGCATGCTCAACCGGATCCTCCCGCTCCCGCCGCCGGCGCTTGTCGGCGCAGACAATGCGGCCTCGGCACCCAGTGATGCCACCTTGAACGGGCTGAGCGGCCGCAGCCACAAGCACAGCACGCACACCCAAGTAGAGCCTGCGGAAGTAGAGGAGCAGCTACCTGTCAAGGCGGAGGAGAGGGTCCAAGCGCTGGACAGATTGGCTCTGCAGCGTGGCAAAGCGCTGGCCGAGCACCTTCCGGCGTCGCAGCTGTGGCCGACCGTCACTGGAGACAAGCAGCAGCAGGAGGCTATCGCCACAGCGCTCGGCTATGTTGCGCATGTGAGCTCCTTGGGGCCTTGCATGTATGGCACATCCAGGTTGTCAACACATTGCATGCACGTAACTATTGCATACCATGTGCTGCTTATGTTGCACCAGTTCTGGCTATGATCTGATCGGCAGACCTTCGCAACATTGCACCACTCGTTCGTCATCCAAAATCTCATGCGCCTGCAGATTGTTGTCCACATAGCGAGCTACTTGGGCGAGCCTCTCCGTTACAGGCTGCAGCCGCGAGCGTCGCGGTCGGTGGTCGTCGACCCGTCACCTCGACCCCCGCCCGACGATGCGCCAAGCTTGACTAGCAGATCCTCCACTCCGCCGCCTAAAGATTGGCTGGAGTTTGCGCTTTACCAGGAGGGGCAAGACCTGACGCGCTTTGCCTACGCCATCTTCCTCCTCAACAAGGTGTGTGCAGATACCTATTGAAGAGTGTCACAAGTGGCTCAATTAGCACAGGGCGTGACAGCCAGCTTGCTAACAGCGGAGGTCGGAGGTGTTACTGCTGTTTGGTCAATAATGAGGACTCCTGTTGACTTGCAGGATCTGGAGCAGCTGCTTAGTACTCTAGACCGAAGCCCGGTGGGCCCGCGGCACACGCTACCCAACGTGCATTGCCTGGTCGAGTCGATCATCCAACTTCCCAAAGCCCTCCTTGATGAAAAGGAGTGACATGTTCTGCATAGACCACCATTGGCAGTCACAATTCTGCTTGATTCTCAGCGACAACGTAGATGTAGGAGCTAGGAATGTGCGACAAGCACAGTCAGGGCCTGGACAATTGCTTGGGGCCTAGTTGACGATGTACAGGCTTGCAACTTCGTGCCGTCCTTGATAGTCCTTCATTGTCAAGCTGGTCCTCACAGCAACCTAGCTGGAGTGGCCAGAGCAGTGGACCTCCTTTGGTTCAGATTGCTGGCAAGCAATTGTGTATGTCTGAATGGGCAGTAGCAATTTGCCATTGATGGTTACAAAGGCAAGGCCCTGCAAGAACCTTGAAGCTCACATTTCTCAATGTTCTCAGATCCCACTGAACAAGGCCTTCTCATCCTGCATTCCTACCATATTCTTCGTCACTCACTGTAGCAGGGTATCACCTATGAAAGCTGATTTGGTGTGTTCTCTTTGCTGTGAGCTCATTTTGGACAGGTGGTATTAGTGTATATGCTCATCGCAACGCTAGCATCACATTGGCTGAGGTGCTGATCAGATTGCCAGCAAGTTGTCGAGGTTGCTTGCTGGTTGATGTGTCTTCCGGAGAGGCTTTTCCACACACGTATGCATGCTTCAACATATTTGCAACCTTATCCGCAGAGCCTCAGGGCACTCAAGTAACAGTAGTGATTGCAATACCTCCAGTTGTATCATCCTAGAAGTGAAGTCCAGGGTGATGATCTTTCTAGGGAACTGCGCTCAGGCTACTTCCTCTGACCGTAAGAAAACCCTTTACTCAAGGTACGAGATAAGAAGGCACACGAACTCTACCGAGAGAGCAACCTCGAAAAATGGACAGGGCTAAATCTTCTATTCCTGTACATGTATGTTGATGCAAATAGATGAATGAGCTGGACTTAGCGTGAGGCACTTCAGTGCAGCACAACACCGCACAGGCATCGCACACATCCAGGTTAGCACAGCTTGTGAGGCAGACTCATCACAGGACTACACATGTAAGTCCTTAGCCGTTGCTTTCTGATGTGATGCCGACAAGGACATTACTGCTTGCTTAGCTCTTGAACCATCCTTACAAGTAGGACTAGGAGGTATGCCGCAGCATCCAGCACACACCGTGCAGCGACTCTGAGGACAATGTGTGGTCAGCATGTACACACTGCACAGTTGATGCATTACGAATTGGGCTCCATGCTTCAATACTGGAGCTGCAGCTTATGGACAGTCTTGACCTCATCCTCGAGCGTCTGTGTACGGAGTTGCACCTTTCCAGCTGCCACCTTTTAGATACTGCAAATCACAAAAATGCCGCCAGTCCTCCCTCTCTCTCGTCAAGGCGCCCTGCCGCCTTTGGCCTGTCGCCGGTGCCAAACACTCCTGCCAAAGCTGACCTGAGATTGTCAAGATTGCCACCTGTCCCTGCAACCAGAGGGAAGTGGCCACTCTCTGTGTCATATATTTAAGATGTGCATGAGCTTGTAGTGAATCTTCCTATGCTTATCTAGACGGGAAGATTGAAGCAGCTGGTTAGGCTGCTTGATGGGTCTCCCAAACAGATGAGCTCCAACACGCTAATTCACTGCACACAAATTTCTTTTCTATAAACAGATGAAGAGCTTGGCACCTTTATTCTGCTCCTCCAGTCTTTGAGCAATGCTGTCAGCATACTTGGCTTGCCTGCATAAAGCCGTTCCTTGTCAGGTGGCAGGTGTCACAAGGGCTGCCCCCTTTACTCCATCTGGCAAGTGGAAGACCTACTGATGCTGCCAATATGCAGAGTTGCTATTCTGCTCGACCCTACACATATTGCCATCAAACCCAACACATATTGCCATCAAACCCAACAATTGACCCGAATTTTGAGATCCGGCCCTTCAAAGCTGGAAACAAGAATGGCCAAAGTGGCGAACTTTTTCTCGGTCAGCTTGGGACTTGGTCGGTAGTACTTCAGGTACCCGTCCCATGGCACCTTCTTGATGCCTGCACGCTTTGCAATCATGTCCCTTACCCTGGAGGCACATCATAACAACAATGAGGTCACACGAACTGGCAAGTCTGCTAACCCTCTGTGGCGCTGGCTTCAGCAAAAGTGGGAAAGGCTTGCCGTGGTCCCAAAGTTCTGCACCTTTCACCAATTAACATGAATGCATATGCTGACCATGTATGTGCCGGCTAGGCAGGACAGGTGCACGCGACTCACTGTGAACACTCATGCAAGCAGAAAGTAGCACATTGTGCAGAATGAGTGCTCGCAGAGAATCAAGAAAACCTCTCTGCAAACTCGATGGGGCTCTCTCCCTGCCGGATATTCTGAGGCTCCAAGTACCAAACATCACACACGACCGCCCATGAAGTCATCAAACGGAGCAGATGGGCTGTGAATGACTGCCTGCAGGCCCGCAAGACACAGGCGATTTGAGCATCATTATCAAGGTGTGCTATGCCATGATAAGCAGGGAGCCCTGACTGAGAAGAGCTCTCTGCGCTTCCACATTGTTGGCACGGGTGGGAGATTGGGGGAGTGTTATTTACTTCTTGCTGTTCCAGAAGGCATCCACAAATATTTTGTTGTACTTTATAGCAATTGGGCAAACAGTCACGCCCAATTCAAATGCCCCCTGCCAGAGTTTACACACCAGGCAGCAGAGGTCAGGGCTTGTGACTACCGCAACGACTGCAAGGCAACATCAATACAGGCTGCCGTCCCTGAGGATATTCCTGACAATGAAGTGAGGCAAGGGGAGGGGTGTGCTTGTGCTTGTGCTTGTGTGCTTGTGTGCTTGTGTGCTTGGGTGCTTGTGCTCGTGTGGGGGTAAGCTGACACCTTCTTGAACATGACGGTGTACTCGTTGTTCACGCACGTGCCTTCGGGAAAGATGAGCAGCGGGTTGCTGTCGGGGTCATGCACGTGCTCCTGGAGCCTGTTTGCGTGTTCCACCGTGCCAGATTGCGGCAGGCCCCAGTAAGCAGCAGCGAGCAGAATGCACATCGAGAAGACGTGGGTGGGCAGGATGTTACATTGCATGGGTCAAGGAGGCCATACTTTCTGGCAACAATGGCGCGGTCCTTAGATTCGGTGCGATTGAACCAGATGCAGCCCATGCTGTGCAGCACGGTGGTTTGGAGGAGCCCTGTGTGTGCAACCTCACACTTAGCAATTGACTATTGGGTGTCAGCTTCATTGACTACTTTTGTGTACAGCGCTAAGTTGCCCTGCCTTGGTTTTCAAGAACCTGCTGGTCAAAGTGAAGTTTATGCAGCTTAACAAGCCATACAGGGATGACACAGCAGTGGCTCCAGACAGGAGAAGCTACAGGAACCTGGCAGCCGCAGAACTGGCGGAGGGACTCACCAACCCAGCCGGGGTGCTTCTGCATGATGACGGCAAATGCCGTTGCCTGCTCCAGCACGATGAAGTCAATCATCGACGTGTGGTTTGCCACAAAAACCTGCAATTGCAGCTCCTCTGCCGTTTATGTCAAACTGCATGCTCAAGGCTGGGCTCAACGCTGGTGTCGCAGTAACACGAGCAACAAATTCTGACCAGGCATAAGGTGTCAAGGTCCATTGAGCGGAGATTCTCAATAAAGCAAGGTAGATTTTGGACATGTGAAGTCCGTTAATGGTCTGCACTTTGGTCCATTTTTGCCACCTGATTGGGGCGCCTGCTTGGGCGCGGGCCGTGGTACTTGACAACGCCCGTCCAGGACGCGACAAAGACGCTGCACATGAACTCCACCAGCACTCGCTGCACATGATGCAGCAAGCTACGGCAAGGTGAGCCACTCGCACCGGTATACATCGGCTCAGCACAGCAGCATGTGGACACTGATGCGGAGCTTGCATTCCGCGTGTCAGCCTACACTTTATCAAGAAGATGGCAGGCCGCGTCACCACCTCAAGGCGGCGGCGGAGCTTGTCTTGAGTCTTGAGGAGGAAGTGCACGAGGCAAAAGAAGACCACAAAGACGATCCACCCCAGCAGCAGCAGCAGCAGCCTGGCACAAGGAGGCGCGTACAGCAACTTTGAATGCCGTCGGCTGGCATGCATGCAGCAGAGCAGAGGGCCCACTTCTGGCCATGGCGAGGCCAACGAGCACAGTGCCTGTGAGCCCATTGTGCCTAACAGACTCACCGCAAGGGAAAGAGGATGCAGTAGCGCACGACAACGCCCATGCACCAGAGCGGGAAGAGGTAGAGGTTCCAGTTCCACGGCTCCGGCGCGTTGGACTTGAAGCAGCGCGTGAATGAGTCCTGCAGCCAGGCCGGCCCAGGCAACACCAGCTCGGCGGCGGCCTCAGCCAGCGAGGACCCTCAGCTGCGGCGAATGCGTGCGAGCCACAGTTCACGTCCCCAACACGTGAAAATGGAGAGAAGGGTATCCAACAAATGCAGATGGAGGCTGGCACGCTCACGTCCACGATCGCGCTTGCAGCCTCGTTCAGTACAGGCGAGATGTTCAGGAGCTCGCTCCTGGCGCGGATGGTGTCAGCCACATGATAGCACGCAGACGGGTGCAGCTGTCAGAGCAGACGGCGTTCGGCAACTTGCTCTCTCACAGCGAGCAGCGCATGACCGAGCGATCAGGAACGTGGAAGTGGGCGACAGAGAAGCGGCGGCATTGAGCAGAGGCTGACAGGAGAGTGGTGGCGCTGCCGGAGGGGCCCTCGGAGCTGGACTCGAGCAGCAGGTCCTCGACGTGCTTCTGGTAGAGGTCCACCTCCGACGCCGACGGCCCGAACAGCGGCGCATTGTCCTGCCTCCTGCGGTCCCCGCCAGCACGGTGGGATAAGCGGCAGGCAGGTCTTCATCAGGAGGCTGCAGCTGCGGAGCCGGCGAAGCGCGGTTGCGCCGAGTGCGCACTGCAAGTCTTCGACAGGAGGCCGCCATGGCTCCAGCTCCACTGGCACCTGCCGCAGGGCGAAGGTGCGAGGAAGACAAGGAGCGGGTGGCGGCGACGGGAGGCGACCTGGGGTCGGAGGCCGAGCGGTAGAGCGACATGGGCGCCCGCGCGCCCAGCAGATGGCGGGCTCCACGAAGCCCGCGAAGGCCTGGCCGCCGGAGCGGCTGCTGTCGCCGCCGTCAGCACCGGCGGCGGCGGCGGCGGCTCGAGCCTCCGCCGCGGAGCAGCACGCCCGCAGCGGCGGCGCGCGGCCGCTAGAGGCAGCAGAGGGGCGCGGGCGATGGCGGCGGCGGAGCTCAGAGCTCGGAGCTCGGAGCTCCGGGGGCGAGGCGGCGATGGAGGGCCTGCTTGCGCGCGGCTGGTCTCGTCTGGGCCGCAATGACGGGACGGGGACGAGACGGCCTGTCGCATGCATCTCCGTCGTCCCGTTGGCCCCGTCTCGAGCCCGCGGGCCCGGCCCCCCCCCCTTTGGCGGCCGCCTCGGGCAGCCGGGTGCCCCCAGTCCAGTGCTCCACCCCCTCGCCAAACATTTAAATAATGCTTCCAATCTGGTGATCAAATCGTCCCCAAATCGTCCGTTCTTGCTGGTCCCCTCGCCGGCCCCCGCTGCTGCGCCCCCCGCCGGCGCCTCGGGCCGCCGCTGGGCTCCCCGCCTCCCTCGCCCGGGCCCCGCGGGTGCTGCTCCAGCCAGCGGCTGAGCTCGTCCTCTGAGCCTGCTCCTCCGCTCGGCCCCGCGNCTCTCTCTCTCTCTCTCTCTCTCTCTCTCTCTCTCTCTCTCTCTCTCTCTCTCTCTCTCTCTCTCTCTCTCTCTCTCTCTCTCTCTCTCTCGCTCTGTCACCCTCCTCTCTCCCCCCCCCGCCCCGTCGTCCTCTTTCTGGGCACTGCCCTTGTCCACAAACTCAAGCCTCCACGTCTCCAGTCTCCACTCAGAAGTCGCACCCCTCCGAGTCGAGCACCTCATTTCCAGCTCAAGAAGCCAAGCGACAGGTCGCGCTTCGCTTCGGACCCATGGCTCTGGGCTCCGTGGCAGGCCCACCGACGTTGGCACCAGCGCCAGGACCGCTGCTGATGTGGACGCCCTCGAGAGTCACTGCGCTGCTCGCAGCCGCCGCCTTCGCGCTGGTCCTCTACATCGTCGCACCAGCACTGCACAGCCGTCTTGCGGATGCTGGCGCCAGCAGGGCGCCGCAGCTGGACTGCCCGCCATGCGGCGCCGCCGAGTATGGCGGTCTGCTGGACGACGGCGGCCTAATCAAGCTGCCCTTGCCAGGTGCTGACGTTCACCACAGCCATCGTGCCATGTCGCTCGAGTGCAGCATGCAGCTGCGTAGTGGAGCACCGATGTTCTGCCTCTTTCTTGTATCATCTACCATCCTCCTACCAACGCCGCCAGATTCTGAGCCCCTTCTGTCACCCGTGTGTTCGCCTGTCAGATTGCGACCGCAACGACAAAGACTGGCAGGAGGAGCTGGAGAAGACGCCGTGCCAGGCACTCAAGGAGGAGTGGGAGCTGGCGGCACACGTGGCCGAGGAGGCGCAGCTCAAGGCCGAGAACGCATACCTGGATGCGAAGCGCATCGCATCGCAGTACCAGAAGGAGGCTGAGAAGTGCAACGTGGGCATGGAGACGAGCGAGGAAGCGAGGGAGAAGGCCGAGGCGGCTCTGGCAGCTGCTCAGCGGCTCGCTGCCTTCTGGGAGCACCGAGCGCAAGACCTCGGCTGGTCTGACAAGGAGGAGGGTGCTGACGAGCAGCGAGGCGGCGCTGATGATGACGAGCCATGAAAGACACGACTGAGGGCATCCCACAGCTCATCGCTCCTTCATGCCACCATGTTTGGGGTACCCAGTGTGCTGACGCATTTGGAAAGGTTGCTCATGGCACCATTGCTCAAGCTGAGGAGCATGAGGGTCTGCCGAGAGCTTCATCTCAAGCTGCATCATGCATGGAGCAGGTGGTGCGCCGTCTCGCACAGGGGCCTATTGCGAGCGACCATGGAAGCGGACATTTCTACCGGCACAGAGAGCGGCAATCTGGCAGTATGGCGGGGCTGATTGGCGCAATGAGCTGATCGGCAGGGCCACGGGCGCTGGCCGGCAGGGCTAGCTTCCAAGCTCGCGCTGCTCGTGCCGTGGTACAGACAAACAATGAGAATACGGCCTCACTCGCGCTTCTTTGCAGCTAAGGACTCCGGAGTCCAAACTGCAGCTTCTAACACCCCGTTGCGCATCCCCTTGCTGCCTTGCTCCGCCGCAGGCAGAGTCAAGCAGCTTGTGCTGGACTGACAATTTGCAGGCCGCCAGCAGCTCCCTAGTTTCAAGAGTAGGCTTCGCAATCTTATCACATTGTAACTGACTCCCCACTTGCACAAGGAACGTGCTGTGGCCGCTAAGTAAGGTGGCAGCCGACAATCTCCCACTTGTGGCGGAGCTGCAGGCTCCTATATGTGCAGCGAGTGAGTGGTCTGTCACGCGGCAGCCCTCCGGTTCCAGTCGCAATGGCCACAGCGAGACAGAGGTTTGCCACAAGGCACGAGGTGGCGAGCTGGTGGAGGAGGCTCACATTGCCTGGTTCCTATAGATACTCCCGACCAAACCCAATTAGAATTCGGTTCTCCTCTAGAAACACTGAGAAGGTATACTTCGCTAATCGTGAGGAAAGGATTCCTCTCCTCATGTAACACAAGGTGCCACGGCAATGTATGAGACTGAGGAGCAATGGGGATCATGGAGCGAATGAGTGCAAGGATGAGCTTCGGCCAGGGAGCGCAGCTTGGCGAGGAGCAGGCACGCCACAGCCAGTGCTGCTTGCTCTTAGACGCCGCCCTCCCCAGCCAGGGCCTCAGCCGATGAGGAGCTTCTCAAGGTATTCGTGCTGCACCCCACCGATGTAGCGTGGCAGTTCAGCCTTGGTCACCCACGCGTAGTCCGTCACATGCGATTCCTGCATTCGCAGGCTGCCGCCTAGCATCTGCGCACGGAAGAAGAATCGCTGCGTCCCCCCACCCCCGTCGCCGCCGTTCCAGATCGAGCTAGTGCGTCAGTTCCCGCACTCTTATGCAGCTGCTCTCAGCGTCCATCGTTTGATTGCAGCTGACTCCCGCAACGAGCCTGCTGCCTATGATCAAGCAATTGGCACCACGACGAGGCCAAACCACGCACGCTACGTGCCTCCCAGAAACCGGAACACCTCCAACGCTGAGACCAAGGTCTGGAAGCAAGTCGGTGGCGGCCCTCACCCTGGACGGCGATGTCGGCGGTGCTGTGTGCCCGCACGGTGCATTGCCGACGAAGTACACCTGCAGCGCTGAGCCGGCTCGGGCGGCTAGCGCAGCCTCCGCGCACTGGCGACAGCACAACCTTCACTTAATGACATTTGTTGGCACCACCCCCAATGTGGCGCCTCCCAGGCGAACATCGGGGCTATGGCCACGGCAACAGTGGCATAGACAGTGCACGCACCTTGCGCATCGTGCCCTCGTCGCTGTACTCCTTCTCGGGGAAGTGCCACTCGGAGCTGCCGGCAGGAGCCCCCGTCGGCGCACCCTTGACGAGCAGGTATAGCCGCCGGTCCAGCGCACGCTGCAGCGTCCTGGCAGGCCGCACCACGATGCAGGGCGGCCGCCGCCGCCATTACGGAGACTCAGCTTCGGCTGAGCCCGCATGGCTACCAGCCTGCATGGGGATCACGGCAGGGTCTTGGCCGACCTCACGTCGCCGCTGGCGTCTGCCTCCGTCGTCCGGGGCGCAAGCTCGAACGCCGCCTCGCCCTCCTCCGCCCTGCGCCGCCGCCGCCGCCGCCTTAGCTGCTGCAGGGCTTCCAGGAGGGCGCCAGAGCCTGGCGCCAGGCGGCCATTGCCATCCAGAGGCCTCACCTGGCGCCGGCGGTGAAGGCGAAGAACTCCTCCGGCAGAGGGCGGCGGTACGACTGCCGCTTCCG
The DNA here is from genome assembly GCA_009602725.1 of Spirogloea muscicola. NCBI lineage: Eukaryota > Viridiplantae > Streptophyta > Zygnematophyceae > Spirogloeales > Spirogloeaceae > Spirogloea > Spirogloea muscicola. Next base: position 156,196 of record WELB01000117.1, read on the forward strand.
GAAGCTGGCAGCGCAGAGGAGGAGGCCGGGAGGGGCCCAGTCGCAGTGAGGTCTCGCTGTGGCGGCGGCGGCGGCGGCTTTGGCGACGACGGCGTCGGCGGCGGCGGCGGCAACGGCGGCGGGAGGGGTCCGGCCTCACCTACGCGCCGGGCCCGCCGCTGGCCGAGCTCCCCCCCTCCCCTGGGCGGCGCGGCGCTCTCGCCCGAATCAAATCAATCTGTTACCAGGGGGCTCTCTTTTTGTTCGCGGGCGCCTCGCCCCGGAGGAGGGGGGGAGATGGGACGCGCCCCCCTCGCCCTTTTCAAAACCCCAAAGCCCGTCGGAAATGGTGGTGGGGGGGGGTTGGGTTGGGGGCGCCGCAGCCATACGGCCCATGTCCCCGGCGCGCCAGACGGCTCGCCGGCGCCCCTGGGCCTCGTCGCAGACGTCGTTGCACCGTCGGGCGTGACCCGGCGACATGGGCCGCCCGGGCCCGGGCCCCTGGAGCGCCCGAGCCCCCCCCCCCACCCTCCCCGGCTGGGGATGACAGTTCCCCTTCACGCCGCCCTCCGCGGCGCGTCGAACGCGTCGCCGCTCTGACGCAGTCCCGACGCCGNCGCGGCGGGGGCGCCGCGGAGTCGGGCTGCGCGGGGAGTGCAGCGGCGAGGGTCGCGAGGCCGGGAGAGGGTTCGCTTTGAAGTTCTGGCCGCCACAATGCGCAGCCGGTGATGGCGGACGCGGCCGGCGCCGAGCCGGGAGAGGAGGCGGCGGCGGCGGCGGCGGCGGCGGCGGCGGCGGCGGAGGAGGGGGAGGAGGGGGAGGAGGGCGTGGAGGAGGAGGAGGAGTTCGTGATCCTGGAGCTGGACGACCGCGCGGCCCAGTGCGCGCAGCTGGCGGGCCAGTACCTGCTCGCGGTCAGGACCGCCGCCGCGACCTGGGCCCCCGAGCTGCGCTGCCGAACGGGCGCCGGCTGCCGTGCCGTCGACCGGCCCGGCAACACTCATCTCTCTCGTCGTCTCTTTGATAGCTTCTGAAGGCACCGCCACTGCCGCGTGCGCAGGGGCTCGACACGGACGCGCCGGTCCTGACGCTGGGCGACGGGACCCAGCTGGTGAGACGCGCAAGGGGCCTCTGCTGTAATCGGCCACAGAAATGCTGACCTCGAGATGACCCAGTTGTGCTGACCACGTCCTGGGACACTCAGCTCTAGCTCAAGCCCTCGAGCCGCCCTCATCTCAGCCGTACAGGCGAGCAGTCGAGCAGAAGCCCGGCCGCAGATGCCATGGGGGCCGCCCCAAGCTTGCCGAGGCCAATTGATTGTATTCTCACACACTCAATGCCCTCGGCGACAAGATGCAGACCGCCTTTTCTCTGGATCCATAAGTTGATCCTAGAAGGAAGCACCCTCTAGGACTAACGAAGAGGCTCCTGTCTACTGATTCAGTTCTCATCTGTCTCATAGAGCTCTCGTCTCTGCTTGAGAAGGGAGTAGGATCCTTGATAGCCGCCTGTAGCAGTACAGCATACGGGGCCCTACCGAAGTGTGCAACTTGCTGAGCACAGCAAGCTGGCCTGCCTGGCTTTTGCAGGTTGGACGTCACGAGTACGCCCTTGGATCCTGCATGCTGTTCGATGTTGGCCAAACGGGTGAGCGCTTGAACAACTTGACTACCACCGCTGCCAGAATGTACAGGAACGGGCATCGCAGCTGCTGAGTGTCAGCCAGAGGCAGGACGCAGGGTCCCAACTCACCAAGCGGCCCTGGGCATTGCCTATCATTCCTCTTGCAGGGTCGTCAGATAAGGCAGCCAATGGCCGCCAAGACAACAGCGTGCCGCTGTCGCCACCATGGCCACGGCTCATCGGACAGACAAAGAGGAAGATAAGGTTCTCCTTTGCCGACGGCCAGAAGGCCTCCTGACGGCAATGTACTTGCCACGTTTCACCGTCCTCGCGCCAGCCAAGCAAGCCAAACAGCAATAGTGAGAGCGGATGTGGCTTCTGTTGTGTCAATGACGTGGGGCCACTTGAGGCACCAGCCATGTCGTTAACTGCGGCTGTGATAACACAGCTGGAAGCTCCAAGGCTCAGCCAGTATCATGCACCGGAATCTTGGCCACATGTGACAGTGAGTCGAAGGATGAGGTGCCTGTATGAAGCCCTCACACATGGTAAGCTATGTCAATGTGTCTCCTCTGAGGTCTACCTCTCCCAGGGCCAGCGCAGCTGGTCGTCGCATGAGGAGCTGTCTGCCAAGCTGCCGGCTGCCTAAGCCGCCTCGTTCAAAAGCTGGGCAGGCGGCCGGTCGCAAGGAGCAAGGACAGGGGCTACCACCTTACACTACCAGAGGTTGGTGGCTGGCAGTGGTGATAGCGAGCGCTTGAAGCTTCCATATACAGGAGCATAGCGCAAGATATTTGCAGCAGGGGTGGAACTTCCATCATGGATTTTGGGCACGACTACCTACAAAGCGAAGGTGCTACCGTTTGCCTCCAGCGCTGTTGTTAGCAGAAGCTCAGTCCTGCTAGCCAGGTACGAAAGAAGTCCAAAAGCCGCGGTCTGCTGCAGTTGCACCAGTAGGGCCAGGGGAAGATCCTGGACAAGCGGTGGTATGTCAAGCATCAGATAATGTGGGCTATCAGCCCAGCTATTGCTACCACATTAGTTGCAATCGTTTGGCAGCTTAGCAGTGAGTATATCGTTTGCAAATGGATCCAGCCAAAGGCAGAGGCAAATCACGTCCAGCGCCCGGGAGCAGCGCATCAAGTAGCAGAAGCGGCTCGATCGGAGAGCTCACCGGCTACCCACAATCCTTGCAGACATCGCCTGCCGCCCAAACCCTCCGCAGCAGAAAGCCGCAGGTATGCAACCGTGCCACGAGTCACTTGGTCCGAAGTTCAGTGCTGCCTCTTGTCTCTGTCGGGAGCACTATCAGCGCGAGCGTCGGCAGCACTAAGCTGCGCGAGCTGCTCCATCCGCTGGCACAAGAGCAAAGAGCAACAAGCACGGCGCTTTGAGTCCGCCGCCTCCGAAGAAGCCCCGGCTGCTGTAAAGCCCCTGCAGTAACAGCAGCTACGGCTACAAGGGCAGCAGCAGAACACAGCGAGGGGCCGGCGAGGGATTCGAACGAGCACCTCTCGCACGGCCTGCCGCCGCTCGGCCTCGATGGCCGTCACCTTGTCATCTGCGGCGAGAAGGCGGCGCGACCAGGCCAGCCGTCAGCCCGGAGCCAGGAGCTCTCGCAGGCGGGCAAGCGGGCGAGTGCGCGGCAGCAGCTGAAGCCGCAGCTGCTGCAGCCCGGCCGAGGTCGTGGCGGCCGCCGCTGGCTCACAGAAGCCGGTCTTGATCATGAAGAGCTCCATGGCGGCACCGGCGGCGAAGCACACGGCGGCCAGCCCGGAGTACCAGCGCCAGCCCTGGAGCTGCGGCGCGGCGGCGCCGCCGCCCGCCGGCATGCTGCGCCGCACGCACGACTGCGGCG
>WELB01000117.1:167582-202444 GCA_009602725.1 Spirogloea muscicola
TTGCGGTGCTGCTGCTCGCTGCCGCGGCGGTGCTGCTGCTGCTGCGCCGCGACCGCGTCCTCACCTGGCTCCTCGCGCGGGCGCTGCGCCGCGTTGCCGCCGGCCCCGGCGCCACCGCCGCGCTCTCTGCGACGCTGCGCAAAGGTGCGCAAAGCTGCTCCAGCTCCTTCTCCGGCTCTGGCCTCGGCACCACCGCGCTCTGCGACTGCTCGCGACTCACGCCGCCGCGCGCGGCGCGACTGGGGCGCGGCAGGGCCCGTGCTCAGCATCTGCGGCCTGCAGCTGCTTCCGGCGGCTCTCGACGCCCTCGACTTGCCCTTCGCCGCCAAGGAAGGTGCGCAACGCCGCACCTCGCGCAATGCCGGAGGCTCCTGCAATGCGAGCTGGCACTCGATCTGCTTGCCCACGACCTGAGGACGTCTGGGAAGCTGCCTCGCCGCAAGCTGCTGCCGGCTAAGAATAACCACCATAAGTAGCAGTAGTAGTAGTAGGATCACAATAGCAGTAGTACAAAGTAGTAAAAAGAGTAGTAATAGTAGTAGAAGATAGCTGGTTTTCTGCGAAAGTTTCGCCCCAGCAACTGCTATCCATATGCGGCGGCGCTTGCTCTAAGCTCCAAGGCCTCCTCGTCTAATCGCTCAGTCGTGTCTCCGCAGCGAGGATCGACCTGGTGGAGCTGCGGTGGCCCTGGTGGCCCCTGCTGTGGGGCGGCAGGATCGCGCTCACCGTGCAGGGCGTCCACCTGATCGTCACAAAGCGGAGCTTCCCGGTGGTGCGCATCGCTGGCCCTGGCCGCTCTGCAACGCTTGGCAGAAAGGCCGCCGCCGCGGCTCTTACGGCAGAGCCTGAGGCTGAAGCCTTCGCTGCATGCAGCACAAGAAGGCGGGCATGCTCGACCGGCAGCTGCTGGCCCGGCGGCAGCGGCAGCAGGCCGCACAGCTCGCAGCTGTGGACTCCATCCTGTGGGGCGAAGCGACGTCAACCCCATCCATTGGTGCGTTTTGCAAGTCGATCATGAGGAATTGCTGCCGCTCCTTCAGCGAGGGCGGCTCCTCGCCGGCTTGCGGTCCCATGCTTGTCGTCTGCCTGTCCCTCCTCCAGCCGCACTGCAGCCAAGCGAACCCTGCTGGCGAGAATGTACCACCGCGCTTGGTCAGGCGCTGACCGCAGTCGGGATACTGACTGCAGCTGGCTCCACCATTGTCCCCTTCCCGCAGCCAAGCGTGCCACTGCTGCGCTGGCCAAGCCTTTAGTGCGGCTGCTGGCACAGCCCGCCGTCAAGGCGCTGCAGCTGACAGTCAAGAGCCTCAGCTTCGGCTTTGACATTGGCGGCGCATCCAAGGTAGGGCTAGCACAATCGCCAGTGACCCGAGGACGAGCAAGCCAGCCAGGTAGAGATGGCAGCTAGCAGCAACTCACGGCCTGCCCAGTGTGGCCACGCCCTCCAACTTATTGTGCACAGTGGGCTCCTCTCTTCAGGGAGAGCCCTACGCTGGTCTGCTGCTGAGCATGGACAGCCTCCAGCTCCTCCAGGTGCTGCACATTGCCTCCATTGGACGGCCACTGTGTTCAGCAGTCCTGGCTGCAGTCCAAACCCTTAGTGCATATTGAGTCTTTTAAGTGCATTATGAATGTGAGTCCAGCTGCTCAAGTGTTTGCATCTGTGCGCAGGCGAAGGACGCCGACGCCGCCGCCCGCCCAAGCATTCTGCTCTGCAAAGTCTGGCCTACACAGTCCCTCCAGCTCACTCATGGGGCAGCTCGTTGACTGATGGAGATGCAGGCAGTGCCTACAGTGCTATGTAGCACTGCATGTTCTCTTCAAGCTCTGACTACCAGGTGCCTGCTCCTGTCCGCGGCATTTCAGGAGATCCGCCTCAAGGGCTTGAACCTTGAGATTGTGCACAGTGGGCAGCCTCAAGCTGGAGTGGTCAGAACAACTCCCTCATAATATATTCTCCACTGCCAGCCTGTTTACTTGCAGCAGTTCATGCTAAAAGATCAGGCGCTCTGTTAGAGCTTGATGTGAGTCGAACCACGTCACTTGAGTAGTCAAGTGACGTTGCGACCATGAAAGTTCAAGCACGTGTAAACAGCCAACCTTGGGTCGTCTTGCCTCATACGCTATGAAGCTTAGACTGTTTTCCTGACCGTATCCAGGATGACCATGATGGTCGAGCAACACGCGAGGCCATCATCAAGCGGTGGAGTGCCACAGCTCAGGCACGCTTGTTAGCCATCTAGGCCTGCGCCAGAGGGGAGCCCACCAGAAGTGCACTTACTGAGAAAAGAGGCCAGCTCCGATAGCTTTGCAATGAGCGTTGCATCTTGTATACCTGCTGCCCTCGGAGGACAGGAGGTGACAAAGTCACTACATGATGCTCTTTGAGATGGCATGCTGGACCGCTGCTTGTGTGATAGCAACTGGAATATAACACTTTCCAGATGGTGTGATGCAGCTTATCATCTCGGAGGCTAGGCGCCTTGCCGGTCTCAGAGCCAGTGCAAGCCTTTCTGTGGGAGCTCTGATCATCAGCGCAAATGAAACCGTCTTGGAGTGTCTGGTCGAGACACTCCATCACATTCGCCTGTTCACCAAATTTAAGCAGGTTGACTTGGTTGACTTGGTTAACCGCCAAAAGCAAGGCTGCTGGTGTTTCGCGTGTACAGCCTTGAATAGGATGATCAGTAAAGAGCAGCTCTGCTGTGCACTTTAGCGTCGCAGCATGGAGAGGCGTTAGTGAAAAGCATGAGTGGCAGAGCATTTTTTCATTTGTAAGTCTGCCGTTGCAAATGGCAAAGTCTTATTCTTGCGCACCACTGCTATCCAGTTCAGGCAGCCCCGCCCACAGTCGACTGTGCTGGAAAATCCTGCGGCTTGGTGGCGCCATGCTAGTAAGCTTCCTGTCAAGCGGTGCTCTTCCAGCCAGGACAGCTTGCCATCATATAATGGTTGCAGAAGACCATTGCCTGTTCATTTTGTCAGTGATTAGCTATTTCCTATCTAGAGGTTCGTTGCATGTGCAAGCCTCCAGCGACAGCTGCATCCTCTCAATGGCAACCCATGTCTTTAATTGCAGCAGGATTCAGTACGTTGCTGTCCAGGGTGTTCATGATTGTTGAGGAGGCAGAAGGTTGCTGGGCTGACCCTGCCAGTGGCATGTATGTGCGTGCCAGTCTCTGCTGTCCTCAGGGCGCACAGAGAAGCGAATCCGGGGCGCCCTGTGCGGCCAGTAAGGCTTGCGGAGATTCGCCAGCTCCGGGAGCTTTACAGTAGTGCCTATGCCCATTATCATCTCTCACCACAGCAGCTCAGCAGGTGTGCCAGCAAGCGTAAACCCTAACCCCTAACCCTAAACCCTAAAACCCCTAACTGTTAAATTCTGGGACCTGCAGGCTATGATGCAGACAAGCCTTCACAGCAATATAAATCTGGACGGCATGTTTCACGGTGATGACTGAGGTCTCAGGATTACAGCTTATAGGCTCAAGTTTGCCTTGAGAGAGCTATTATGTAGCATCAAACAGTGACAGGCATCATGCTCTTCGTGTCAACCTATTGCACGGCCCAGGGAAGAGAGGACTCTGATGCGGGAGGTGGAGACCTTAGTTGGTACAAAGATTACAGCTCTTATTCGCTGGAGAGTCGTAGCCGAGATGCGAAGGGCAGACTGGTCAAGACGCTGGCAGGTGCGCCATTTCTGTGCCCGCAACGAAATGGACTTTCAAAGAAGTATTGCCAAATATGTTAACCAGGATCTCCTTTGCTCAGTGTTCATCTACTAGCACCAGGCTGGAGCATGACACTTAATACTCTGCAGAGATGCTAAGCACTGTGCCTAGAAGTTGCCCTGGGGTGGTCAGGCTGGGCGATTCGATGCATATCTCAAGGAGATTACATCAATGCTGGACAACGTTGACCTTGTTCTGCAAGGGGTCAAGATATCAGGTTGGTTAACAGGACAGAGCTTCCATCTAGCTTGTATACAATGTAGACTGTGCAAGGCTTGCTGCAATGCCAGCCACTTTCTCAAAAGCACAACTGCACTTGTGCAGCAAAGGAAGCTGCAGCACCAACTGAATGTGATATTCAGCTGGCTTGCCCCCGGGTACGCAGTCACTGAGTTGGTAGTCTGTTCTGCTCAATCACATAGAAAGGAGGTGGCTGCTCGAAGTTTCAGGAGCCTTCAGCTCTGATGACTTGGGCAGAAGGGTTTCTTCTAGGCAATACAGCTTCTTATGGGCCATTGGCATGGGCGGGACAGATTAGCCTACTTCTGTCCACGTCAGAGAGCTTGGATTGGGGTGGAGAGGTGTCCATCAAGCAGATAGCAGCCAACATTCAGGTGAGTCCTTGCAACCATTAGATCTGCCGGATTTAGGTTTGATCGTGTGGATTTTGAAAGTATCTACTTAGCATTTCAAGTTGTAGTCCAACAATGAGTAGTCCAACATTGACTAACGTCTTCTTCTGTAATGTGCACAATTTGCAGGCCGGCAAGGCAGGAGTGAGGCTGGAAAGCGGCATCCGCGCCATGCTGATAAAGGATAGTCAAGCATCTCCGCAACCACATGGTTGTGACTTCATTCTATCTAGGCAAGTTTGTCACTCGGACTGACAACATGTCTTCCAATCACAGCCTCAACTACTACATCTATTTAGTTGCCATCCTGGCATTGCCTCTCAGCAATGCATTTTCAAAGATGGCTAGCACTAAGTTGGTCATATTTCTTGCAGTCCTGCTCAAGGGGACCAGACAGGAGCACCAAGTAAAAGTGGCCAGTACCTGTTCGTGTCCGTGGTCCTCCAGATGCCTTCCAAAAGTGCAGCTCTGGACACCTTGCCCAGCTTAGCTTGCCGCATCTCCGCCACCGACATTGTGTTTCTCCCAATCTGGACTTCACGTCTGCTTCTTCTTCTCGACTCGCTTGCATTGGTAAACATTCCGCCTGAATACCAGCGTGTGCCACACTTGACAGTAGATTGTTTCTTTAAGTTTGTCCTTGAAGTGCGTATACAAGCTGTACCAGAGCATGCGAGGCATGTTGTGCCTCTGTATGTGCACGGACCTGGTTGGTGTCTGAAAGAGGAAGTCCTGACAGGGTTTTGTCCTTGTTCATTGGTCAGACTGGTCCTTCGGAAAGGGGAGAAGCAGGCCGGAAGCAAGGAGAAGGAGCGGCGGAGTGGATGCCTGACCTGCGGCGGCAGCAGCGGAGGTTCTTTCGCGGGCAGCAGCAGATGCAGGGTCCTGCAGAGGCCGCTGCCTTGCTGCACCCGAAGGTGGTTGTGCGCAACAAGGCCAGAAGGCCGCTCAAGCTTGAAGTTGTATCTGGCACCATACGCCTGCTTGTGCCGTGTCACGGCATGGTGAGTTGCCCATCAACAACCCCTTGGCTAACTGGATACTTGATGACATTGTTGGCACTCTGTGTACATTATTGATCTTGTGACGCATTGTTGGCTTTGTCAGGCTGGCCAGTCATCAGTAGAGAGTCCAATCCAGGAAGGTGTTGAAGCAGCCGGAGGTGGCTCAGAGCCAGGGCCCCACGCCCTACTCGTCATCATTGACGAGCTCTCTCTGCAGACTGAGCGGTGACCTTCCACCTCTGAAAAAAGTTGCACAAACTGAGCAGAGTTGCTTGCTTGATATTTACATGTGTGATGGCAGCGTTGCCAACTTGATGGACTTTGCCCTCTGCGCGCAGCCCTGTGAGCCACAAGCTTGCTCAATCAGGCCAAGAGGACACAGCTTGGATCATGAAGTACCACAGCCACAGCACTGCGCCACTCCGCTTCCAGAAGCTTTACTGCCAGCTGACGCTGGAAGCTTGCCTTGCCAGGACGCCAGACTTCTCGGACAGGTACTCTGTGAATGTCTCAAAGGGCTACTCATACCTGACAGGTCATTTGATTCAGCATCAGTGTGTACTCTGAATGGGCTGTGACAGGCCTCCTTCGCAAACGCAAATCCGCCTGTGCAGGGTACCTATCTTGCAAAAGCTAGAGGTCTATGTTGCGCTCATCCTCTGCGCCCAGCCTGCGTCACTTACTGTCACGAAGGTGAATGCTCGTCCACTTGATCATATAGTGAGCGGAGGTCATACATCAGGTCATATGATGACGTCTTCATCTTTGGATGAGCAATTTTCACTTACTGTCAATGAATACCACTCCCTATTGGATCTGGTCATCTGGTCCTTAAGCAGAGAGAAAGACTCTTCCAGTAGAGGGCGATGACTGAAATTGGCCAGCCCAGAAAAAGAATGAATGAAGTTCTAAGCAGGGTTCTCTCCCCCTGTGCAATTTCATCAGCTCCTTCACCTGTCTTTGAACTTCTCTACGATTTTGCTGCTGGTGTCACCTATTGCTGCAGCCGAAGTGGCACGTTTGAAGCAAAGGTTAGACCAATTATGCTACAATCCAGTCCAACTCTTCCCTTCCATGGAATGTAATCGCCAGTACTGCACAGCACCTTTTATCCTGCGCATAGGGCATCTGGGCATGACCAATTTTCACTCTAGTCCACTTGAAGCAAGTGTTTGGATGCTGAGACTTGCCAATCTTTGAACTTAAAGCCTGACAGACATCAGCAAGAGCCATGGGCAACGGCCAACCCGTAGTGCTGCCAAGCCAAGTGGGAAAAGCTCAGGAGGAGGAGGGCTTGTTTGGCTTCTTGAAGTGCAGGTATGGACAAGGAGGTCCAAGTGTGCATGATCTTTCCCTCTCCCTCTCTCCCCCCCCCCCCCTCCCCACCACCCCCTCTCCCTTGCACTCGCTCCATGCGCTCTTGCACTGAAAAAAGCATGGTCTGTAACTCTTGTACTCATGGCAATGATGATCGGCATTGATGGGTGCACAAAGCTGTTCACAGGTGCCAGCTGTAGCAGTGAAGGTGCTGCAGTGGAGACCTGAGCTGCATTCAAGGATGTGTGGCTGCGATAGCTGCGATGACAACAATGAGATCTGCTGGCTGGATCGAGAAAGGCCTCTCTATCTTTTCCAGCTCAGCTTGCTCAACGTCGTTGTCAAGAAGCTGGGCGAAGGGGTCAGTTCCTGTTTCTGCACTGTGTTGATTGTCAGCTGTTGCTGTGCAAAGTCGCTTTCCAGGTATGCCAACACGAGCGAGAGAAAAGTCTTCCAGTAGAGGTCGTACACGAGCCAGCATGCAATGAGCTGATGAATATTGCTACTGACTTGCAGTTGAAGGTCCTGGTGGGTCTGGGTGGGCTGATTGCTGCAGACCTCCAATTGAAGGTACTGCTTCAAGATTTCACGGTCAAGAAATGAGAGGCAGCTAGTAATGCCCTTTTCAAGCCCAGCAATGATCTACTTCTACTTTGTAATGTGTAAGTAAGGCTGACATGGGGCAGAGTCATGATGTCTGTGCCATGCATGATTTTGCAGCTTGACCTGCCAGAAAGCTACATCATCAGCCCGTTGCTGGAGTATGAAGGCGACAAGCTTCACCGCCTCCAAAGAGTACTTTATCTTTTACTTTCGCCCATTCTTGTATCATCAGTCATAACGCGCTTAGCCGACATGGTACACACGACTTATTCTGCTGATACAGGTAGTAAGGAAGTGGAGGGAGGCTGCTGCAGCCAGAACGGGACGACCTAGGCGAGACGCGGCCAGTGGAATGACAAGTTTCGTACGTCAGGTTGGCAGCTCACACCTACGCAACTCATGTCATGCCTAGTTTGAGTCCCTCATTGTGCTGAGGAGTAAGGGGCTCATGCGCATTTGGTCAATGTGTAACGTCTCGATGCAGATCAACACGCAAGTTCTTATGCAGCCCATGCGACCCACTATTGTGGACGTCCACATCACCACCATACCTGTCTGCTGGTAGGCTGTCTAACTATCGCCAAGGCTGTGAGGTGAAGGCAACACACGAGGCTCTATAACGGCTGGTTTTCATGCTGGTTTTCATGTACATTATGATGTACATTACCAACAGAATCAAATCACACATTCTATGTGCAGGAGCATAGGCTGATTCATTCAAAATGCGTTCATGCAGCCACCTTGAGTCCATGGTTGATCTTCTCCATTGCTTTAGCAAATTGAAGCGAGTTGTCAGCAAGGTGGTCATCAGCTCCAACGCAGTCAAGAGCACGTCAAGCCAGGTTGAGAGTACCCAAATTCAGAAACCTGCAGAACTAGTAACACAATCAGCAAGTGACGGTCCAGACGGCCCGTTGTGGAGGATTGGGCAACCTGGCCTCAGCGACCTGTCGCAGAGCTTCTCTTTCTTCAAGAACCCCATTGCAGAACCAGAGCAGCCTGAGGACACTACAGTTGAGGATGTCCACTTTGAGGTCCTGAGGACAGACGCGGCATCGCAGCTCAGAAACAGGCCAGCAAGCACTTCAGGCGACCTGGCGGCGCAGTTGTTCCAGAAGCACGCGGGTAACAGAGAGACGGGGCTTTCAGCCAAGGGCTTGCAGCTGAAACTACAGCTGGCGGCATTGGAGCTGAGGGTGGGCACGCTTGATCACGCCTTCATGAAGCTCACAGCCGGAGGAGTGCGCACGACATTGAGCACTGCCGGGACACCCGAGCAGCACAAAGACGGAGGCAACGATTCAAGGAGTAGAGATAGAGAAGCAAATGGCAAAGGCGCGGAAGAGAACAAGGGAGGGCTGTTCCTTGTGCTACAGGTCAACACTTTGAAGGTTGAGGACCTCTGCTTCAAGGACAAGAAGTACCGCTACATTGTCTCCCCGCAAGGCAGCCTTCCTTCTGTCACGGTGCAGATCAGCACACGCCACGAGCAATGGGTCTCTTCTCTCCCTCCACTTCCCCAGGTACTGGGCTTCTCACTGCCGGTCAATTACATTGACATCTGGAGTCATCGAACTATGGTCTGAAGGACACTCGCAGCACTGAGGCTGGTGTTGTTAGTAGCGTATGACTACTTTCTTATTGCAAAAGGTCATGGTGGTTGCTTTCTGCAGATGAAGATCTGGGTGGAAGGCAATCAGTTGAGGCTTGTGGTTATCCTGAGGTTTATCAAAGACATAATCTTCCTCATAGCACGACTGAAGGAGCTCAGATCCAGAGGTGGTACCAAAGCGAAGCCACCACCCAAGAAGATCTCATCTGAGGGTCCATTGAATAAATACTCTCTTCTCATATACATCACTCTCTGTGACCTCACAGCAATGATGGCAAGGTCTGAAGCTGGTGCCCTTGCCCCCTGAGTATGGTCAACTGCACACACGGCCTTTCACTGTGATACCCTGGTGGCAAGAACCTCACCTAAATATATGCAGTATTGGGAAGCTAAGGCAGCTAAGGCCTGTCCAGCAAGTACATTGTCAGTACTTGTCCACTAAGCAAGAGGGTCCAGGCTGATGTGATCTGAGTTGCCAATGTCCAGGCATTCGTGGGAAGAAGAAAGATACGAGATTCGAGCCCGCAAGGTTGCCTGCACGATTCCCAGCGTTCCTAGTGTCCAACTCGCGGAGTACTATTGTCGCCAGCTCGGGAATATCCCGTCAGAACACGCCCAATTTGCCATGCCACCAGACTTCTGGAGGCCCTTCCAGCACACTCCCGGCACGCGTCCTACGATTGCTATCCACATGATGGACTACTGCTTCTACTATGTCAGTCCAGAAGGTGTAGACCGGCCATGCACTACAGGCAGCAGTGATGTCTCTGCCATCATCCAGGTATGCGAGTGCAGGTATTTCATACCTGGACAATGATAGGACATGCATAGCGCATCCAAGATTAATTGCAGTGTGCTTACCTTTGTGAGCTACCTGCTGATTTTAGTGGAATATGCTTCTTAATTTGGAGAGACTTCATTGCGCCAGGTTCATCCATTTCGTCTACGAGTTTTATGGACGGAGTTTGTGTGCATCTTCGGGGAGATACAGTATGCCCTCCTAATGGGCCTTATCTTTGACCAATCCGAGGAGCCAGGATCCTATGCAGGTACACTGCTAAATACCCTACATCTTCTCAATCCTCATTGCACCTCAGGTGACTGATCTCAGCTAAGTGCACCACCAACATGTGTTTCATGCTTGTGCCAGGTCCGGAGCGGGGGTTTAACCCATACGTGGGTCAAGTGCAGGGAGGTTTGTTGAGCGATGTTGTGCCAGACACAGACCTCACTGGCATGCAAGCCTCCTGGGAACTCCGGTTTGAGGTCGTCAATGCCACTATCACGGTGGAGATGCCTCCCAAGCTCCTCCCCCACTTTGGTCGAGGAGAGCCGCTGAGCACGGTCGCCATCCAGAAGCTGAAGGTGACAGTGGGAAGCTACTGGCCCCCACCCCCGACGTCACGCTTCCTGGAGCTGATTGTCAGTGGTCACAGTGTCGCAATCACTGATGACCGCTTTCAGAGTGTCACGCCCGTGCCTCTGGAGATCGTAAGGTGCCCCCACGATGTGAAGTTTGGCTCCAGGGATGCTGACAAGTTGGGGGGCGATCAGCTTTGCACAGCGGATTACAACACCTTTGTCCTGCAATATGCCATCAAGAAGAATCACACGCACGCCATGGAGATCACGTTGCTTCGCTGCAGCAAAATCTGGGCGTACTTTTTCCACTTTGGATATGTGAGGGCGATCATTGACACGTTTGCGGGCTACTTCTTGAAGCCCCTGTGCGCCTTCGGTCCCAGGAGCTTAGATCCTGACAGCTTCTTCTTCATCAATGTCATCACTCAGGTGCCCATCACTTTCACAGCATCCCTAAGTCTCCCTGTAGTCATGGCATCTTTGCAGTGGCTTCTGTTCCTCTTGTTAGCATCTTACGTAACGTTGTCTGACTCGCAGGACTCAGAGGCCTTCCTTCCCATCCCCGATCCAGCGATAGCAGCTGAAGGAAGGCTTTGGAACCTAGATTCAGATGAGGAGCATGACGAGGTCTGGCGGTTTGTGTACGAGGTGGGGGTGTGGAGCAGCGCATTGAGTACTTACTTCCTCAACATCAGAGATCAATCACTTAGGCTGAGATCCAAGACAATGCGAGTCTCTTATAGCTGGGGAGGGGATAAGAGGTCCAAGCTCCGAGTGGACTTGGTCGGATCCAGGGCCTGCCAAATTCACCAAGTAGAGGTATTGGCTGTATCCACATCCTGAATAATGAGCATTTGGACCTAGAGTTTATAAGTGCCTAACATGGACAAATCACAAATGAACATGAAGTTGTCACCTAACGTTGGCCTTCACTGCATATTTGCACATTGATTTGGCTGATAAGGGGACTACCATCTCCGCTTTCATCAATCTATGCAGGCATTTGCTTTGAGGGACTTCTTAGGCCCGATGGATGCGTCGTTCCAAATGGACGTGCATGTGCCAAAGCGTGGCAATTCTCGAAGCACCAAGTTCCTGTTCGATTGCTCTGTGCAGTCTCCTGACAAGCCCAGGAGCTGTTTGCCTATCTATCTCGTCTTCTCGGTATTGCACCTTACATTGTCCTTTCACGCACACATCTATGATTGAAGGATATGTTGGATTCCCTTGTTTACAGTCCTTATGATTGACCTGCTGCTCCTTTTGTTGCCAGCACATAACGCTTGTTAAAGCTGCCGTGGAGGTCCTCTTTCTCCGCCTCCGTGAGAAAGCAGACAAGGACACCCGTTCCTTAGAATCAAGGCCTTTCCTGCCGTCTGCTCTTGCTGTCTCTGTCAACCTAGACAAGCTAGCTCTTGCTTTGGTTGACGACAGGTGAAGAGCGTCTCTCCTACAGTCACTCACACTCTGCCTTTCAGCTGCTTTTTGCTAGCTGCTAGTTGTACTGGGAGGCCTTCAGCTACCAATTTGCTTGCCAGAGCTCTCAAGCATATACCATGTTGCACCCAGAGAGCACCCAGTGCAAGCAGATATACTGGGGCTGTACTGATTGACACTCAGTAGCTTGGTCTCTGTCATTGATTGATTTTGACTGCAGTGCTTTGTGGTGACTTCCCGGCAGGCTAGGGACGCCAGCCACAATTCTGGAAGTCATAGCAGACACATTGAGTTTCTCCTGGCAACTTGAGAAGGCAATGGAGGCTAAGCTTCCTTCACAGTTGGCAGAGCTCAATCTTTTCCTTTCTGCAGTCTACCTTAACGATAACATTGAGGTCATACCCTTACACTGCTAACCTCACAGCTTGATCGTGCGCGTTAACGTCTTCATCACTGTTCTTGATACCCCTTCTGAGACTGATAGTGATTACGAAACTGGCTCAATGTATGGTTTAGACTTTGAAAGGTGGCCTGTTGATAATCTCACTAGGAGCGTGTCGTGCCTATTTGCAGATGATGGATCCAGTCATAGAGCGGTGGCCAGCGAAGGTCTCTTTAAATTCAGAGGGTGGGAGGTACCACTTGGTCACTGAGTCTAAGCAGCTACTGGCTATAATCTTCACGCCCACCCAGTTGAGAGCGTATGGTGATGCCCTTGGCTTCTTCCAACTGCTGCTGAAGGGATTGCAGTGGAAGCAGAAGCCCAATGCGTCAGAGGCCACTGAGGGCTCTGGTATAGAGGTTAGTCCATAGTCATTGATGGTATTTGGCAGGTCCATCTGCTGCTATCTGTCTTACAACAGGTCCTGCATCTGCATGTACGAATTTCTCTCTAGTTAGTAGTTTGTGCATGGTTCGTGGCCCTCTTATAGGACTGCTATGCAGTCCGAGGTCCTTAATCAATTGCCGTGCTTGAAAGTTGCAGGCTACTCCCTCTGGCCTTGCCAGCATGGGAAGTGAGGCAAGTTGGCTGGGAGAGGTCAGTTTTTATGCAAGTGCATATATTTTCCACATTACAGATACTAGTTGAGCATCACATTGCAATCATTACAAGCACTGTACTTCACTTGATTGTGATTTACATTGTAATTTTGCTCACATATTCTTATCGTCACTTGGGTTTCAGGCCAAGGAAGAACCTCTTGTGTGTGAGGACACTTCTTTACAAGCTGTCAGTGTGGCCGCTGAACAGGTAGATCCTAGCGAGGTCAGTCATCCGTCAGCTTCTAGTGCTTTTGCACTGACCATCAGTGAGTACTCCAGGTACATGCCATGTGGTGACTGAAGATCCTGGGCTATGCTACTGAACGAAAAGCTGGCTCTGGATACAGGTTTCTGTCAAAGAGTCATTGAATCTGATGACTGATGACCTGCGGAAAATGGCTCGATATCGACTAGAAAATCAGACGGGCCATAAGCTTTACTACTGGGCAGGTTGGTACTGTGTCTTCATGCCTCTTTGTATATCACACTAATGAGAGAACAGGTAGTGGGCCTCGAGAGCTCTCCATGGACTTTGCAATAGATTTCTAGAGCATCTGATATTGATTGCGACTTTCTGTTCACCAACTTCAGAAGAAGGTGTCAAGACACAGGCTTACTCCGTGGAACCTGGGCAAGAGTGTGTACTCCAAGTGCAGCCTGTGGAGAGAGTCATAACCTTGTTTGACTCGCGAAAGATTGTGGCTAGGACTATTTGCCTCCAGCCCCAGAAGGGCTGGGCCCCGGTCTCAGACGTGGTGGTCGATAAAGTGCGTATACTCAGCTAAGATCCTAGCTCTGAGGTCTGCCTTGCCTGCACACTGCTGCGGCACCTCCGGCAGTGAGCTGCAACTTTTCAATCTGTCCGCAGAGATGTGAAATTCATCGTTGTAGTCTGTACACTGATTATCTTGCTTAAGGGTCACATTCAAAGCGTTCTTTATACTACTCAGGGGCATAAGTGAGGTGATTAGAGCACCATATG
This sequence comes from Spirogloea muscicola, assembly GCA_009602725.1. NCBI lineage: Eukaryota > Viridiplantae > Streptophyta > Zygnematophyceae > Spirogloeales > Spirogloeaceae > Spirogloea > Spirogloea muscicola. Next base: position 181,307 of record WELB01000117.1, read on the forward strand.
CATAGCTTCAAGGCACTGAGTATGGTGGAGCTCCATGGTCCTTGTGCATCTAGGTGGGCAAGTACGTCATGGAGCTGCAGTCGCCCCAGGGTGGTGCAAATGTGCCCCTTGTGGTGGATGTGATCCTGGAGGAGAGGACGAAGAAGGTGGTGGTGCACTCGACCCTCCAGCTAACCAACTGCTCCACTCACTCGCTCTCCTTCTCTCTCAACCTCCCCTCGTCTCCACCTGCTGCCATTGGTAAGTTGAGGGAAGTGACAACTACCACTATTTATATCTAGTCTGGACATGGGGTGAAGGTCAGATGTCTCTGTAAGTGAGCACTAGATGTGAACAGGCACAGTGTGGCTAAGGGCATGTCATCCTCATGATACTGCTCTAGTCAAGCAAGACTTCAGGAGAAGCTTGGGTTGTCGGGCAAGTTGGTCCTTGTACCACCCAGTCTGGATGCTGTGAGCCAGCTGTCAGATGTGCTCCTAGCCAGCCGTACTTTGTTTGTGGCAGGCCCCCTTGTTGCAGGCGAGTCCTTGTACCTTCCCATACAGGCCCTCCTGGGTGGCAAGCTCTACCTACAAGCTCAGGTGACGCAGCAGCCAGCTTGTCTAAGCTTCTGCAGTCGTGAGGTGCTGCAACTTAAGTCAAATACCTCTCAGGACATGGCAACTCTACTGGCTGCCAGTGATCACTACCTCTGTCCAGTTGAGGCAAACAGCTGCCATGGGCTCAGTAAGTATAGCTCCTCATGGTCGCACACGATCTGCAGGGTTATGCCAAGGGGGAGAAGGACGTGATAAGCTTGTCAAGCAGCGGACTTCTGGAGCAGCAGGGCCTCCTTGCCTGCGCCTCTCTCCAAGCAGACAGCCCTCCGTTCTTCTGCTGCCTGCAAATCATATCTGACCCCGCTACACGGGCAGCCAGCGGTGGTGCAATAGAGGTCAGCTGACTTGCTAATGGACTGTGCTTCTGCTGAAGTGGTGGCCTCTCTGCCAACATTGGTTGCTCCTCTTGCCCTCACGCTTATGTCCACAAGTCAAGCAGGAAAATTGTTTGCTTGTGTCGTCTACTTAGCTTTCTCTTACATTCTTTTCTCTTACATTCTCTTCAGGAGCATTCGCTGTCTTTTCATGCCCCACTGGTGATCAGCAATGCACTGCCCTTTCCGATGGAAGTTGTACTGCACAGCGTTGAAGGGAACTCAAGGGACTCACTACACATTGCCTCAGGTACATTCTGGTCATTGCATCACTACTGCCTATCTGCTGAAAAGCCCAGTACATGCCTGAAAGCTGCAGCTTCGCTGCTGCTCGCTTGTTGACAGTGTACTTCACTTATTGCAGGGAAGGATGTCCACATTCACAATGTGAGCTTAGACCACCATCTTGAGGCAACAATTGATGTAAGTACCTGGCCTTCGCACAAATGAAAGTGACTCTCTGTAAGTCCTCCTTGTCTGTGTTGCCAGCAGGTCATGTTATGATTCTGCTATGGTAAAATCACCTTGCATTTTTGGTTCTGCAATGCAGGTTCAGGCCTTCAAGTCTAACGCAGTACATGTACACCATCCTCCAAAGTAATTCTCCTAGCTTTCTGCCCTGGATGTCTGGGATGCCTGTGAACTCAGAACGCATGTTAGACAGACTACTCTCACGCCTGCTGGGATGAGAATAGTAATCAGTGCTAAAGCAGTCGGTTGAAGGCTTGATGCTGAGGTGCATTGTCAGGAGGGTGCTGCAAGACCGCATTGGGAGCACTCTGGTCTCTGAGCTGCCGGGCTTTCGACTGCCTCATGACTGCACGCTAACCTCTGCTGTGGGAGACCAGAAGCTTCTGCTGGGCATTGATAACCAGTGAGCCTCGTAAAGCTTGCTGCAGGCCTTATGTGGCCGCCTGTATGTCCCCTCGCACACTATACACTCCAGTATTATGGTTTGTTAGACCTGCAAACAGCTGAAAGCTCATTCCGTGTGCATGAACTCTCCCCACTCTCTACATTTGTGGAGCCTTGATGGGCAGACAGAGCACTTGGCCGTGACTGAAACAGGCACTTGGGCTGTTCAAGTGACGACCGATTGCTCCATCATGCAGGGCGAGCAAGCGGTCGAGGCAGCGGAGAATATCTCTGTTCTCGCCTTATTGGATCATCAATGAGACGGGCCTGACCCTCTTCCTGAAGAGCTGGTCGAGCAGTGTGCCCCCCATTCCCTGCCCTCCTGACGAGGTACTTTGCCGCCACGAATCCTTGGTGGGCTGCTCTTAAAGTTTACTTACGCTTGCGTCGTGTTGCTTCGACTCACTTGGATCCTTGTTGACTATACAATACAGGGAGGGGCTCTGCAGCCGGTCTTGTTCAGTGCCAGCAAAACCTTTGGCTCACACACCGCCTTGAAGGTCGCTAGCTCAGATTGGTCAAAATCAATCCCACTAGACACTGTTGGCATCAAGGGCGCAGTGCATACCACTACCCGGCCTTTGAAGAAAAATCAGCAGACTCAGGTTCTCTCCTTCCGTTTCCATGTTAGTGATGAAGTAATTAAGGAGAGGACAAGAGGAAAACAGCCCAAAGTTAGACTACAGGTCCCCAAGTTATCACTTGAAATTGATGGAATTTGTGTTTTACACTCTCTACTTACATGCTGCAACTTGTTCCGTGTGCATCAAAACGATACAAGACTTGCAAGATGAGGTTTACTCAGGTAAGCATGCAGGGATATTTTTATGTCTTTGTTTTGCAGGTAAGTAGACGGTATGAGTTTGGCGTGGAGATCAGCTTGGCTCCATCTCCATTCCATCGCACAAAGGTGGTCACAATTACGCCACGTTTTGTACTCAAGAACCGGACAGGCATGCCGCTTCTCTTCAAACAGGTGTCGGCACAGGTTGAGCAGGTCAGTAGAGCAGGCCTTGACCTGCCGCAACGAGATTCTGCAGTCCATTCACAGCCATCGCCCCCTTTGGAGAGGAATATCGCTTTCCAGCCTGCACAGATTTCTGAGCATGGGTAACGCAGCAGCACCCGCCAAGTTTCACATAGGCGGTTCACATTGCTGTAGGTGCTTGCAAATGAAGCCACAGTGGCATATCACTGGGACAGTGATAAAGGAGAGGAGTCCTTGTGCATCAAGCCGACAGATGGAGACTCTTGGGACTGGTCTGGGGCATTTGACATTGACAAGGCTGGTGAACTTGGTCTGCGGATCCACAATAAGCAGACAGGTACATAATCTCCCAACCTCCATGAGAGCGAGAGAAATGCAAGTGTGACTATGCCTATCTACTTGTGTCCACGGGCTTGCTTGCGGGTGCACATAAGAAGCAACACTGTGCAAGGTCGTTCATAGAAGGGCTCCCAAGAGTTTCTAAGGGCCCCGTCTCCTTCCCTTCCCTTGCCCTTCACTTCGAGGTATATCACAATATTGCGTACAATGCAGGAGGAATGAGGATCATAATTGTTGATGTATCGCCCAATGGTCCTTCGGCGTTAGTGACCTTCACTGCCAGCTCCAGCAAGGGGAAACGAGCACCCTACAGGCAACCTCTATTGCGATCCAAGATCTGCTTGCTGCGCAAGTGGCTTCTGCTGTTGCTGTCTGTATAGTACCCTAGAGACAGTGGTGGAGCTGCCAGGTCTACCCAGAGGCAGTTGTCTATGTCTGTGCTCACAAGTCATTGTTGGGCTGCCACTGCCAGGTTAGTGAACAGATGCGCAAGGCTTGAGATATTCTTTTACCAAAAGCATGTGGAGCAGAATAAGCAGCACCTTGGTCCCAAGACTGTTGCTCCATATGCTTGGGACAAGGTGCGATCAGATTCTCTACCTTTGAGATGCTAGCTGTGTGACATAGAGATGAAGTTGGTGCTTTTACACCCTTTTGAATGAGATTGGACTGTCAGGAAAGAGACAGAGCATCAGGGGCCAGCATAGACTGTATCTGCTGCTCCGTTGCATTCTACTCCTGTTCCTACATGTCTTAAGTGATTTTAGCTGAGAGAAGTGTAAGTAGATGCTGCGATATGCTGTAAGCAGATCATGTCTGGCAGGGTACTCTTTCATCATGGGAGATATTCTGGATAGAACAATAATTTCAAGGTGATTTACTAATGCGATTGGACGGGCTATCCGAAATTTGGCTGTTGTCTGCAGCCAAAGCTCCCCCACTTGATTGTGGTGGAGTTGCCTGAATTCGGCATCTCTCAGGAGTACAGTGTGGATGACCTCAAGCCACGCCAACCCATTCTGCTCCAACAGCAACAATCAAGGTCTTGACTTGCATCTCATTAACATTCTGGTTGCTGGTTTGGGCATACCTTATGAGGATGCAAGAAGCAACATGCGCAGGTCTTGATGGCAATGCTCAATCAGGTGGAGCTTGAAGTTCTGCGTTGTCCTTGCTGCGCAGCTTCTTTGAAGGCTTGATGGCACCCAAGCTTGGAAGGGAAGTGCTGGGTAAAGTATACGTGCACATACAAGCAGACAGGGCGACGCGGGTGCTGTCGTTCTCTGATGACGAGATCAAGTCCTTCAGGTGCTCCTAGTCACGGGTATATCAAGTCGCAGAGCATGTGAGCTGGTGGTCGAAGCTTTGGCGCTTGTCCATGTCCATCACTGATGCTGCTGCTACTAAACAGGTAGGACGGCGGTTTTCTTTTGGATAGCTGGAGTAACTGAAGCTGCGATGTGGCTCGTGAACAGGGAGTCAGAGGATGAACATAAGGAGCAGGTGTGGAAGCATATCAAGTTCTTGGAGGAGAAGAGTGTCAGATTGCAGCAAATGGTGGAGGCCCACCTTGGCATGGTGCGTAGATAGACAAGGCATTATCTGAGTTGGAACACTGTGCAGCTGTGTCGCTTGCATGATAGAGTACTCACAGCATGGGCTCTAACGCATCTCGTATCTTTGAAAATCGTGTCTGCCATGTTCAAGGACTTGAGCACTCTGGAAGCTGCGCCTGCGGCTAGCCAGCCTGCACCTTCTGATGACTCGAGCTTTGAAGACCCTGCTTTGCAATTCGACCCCAAGGCAGAGCAGGCGCTGAGCATTGTGGCCACCAGGGCTCGCCAAGCATTGAATGCTGAGAACCCTGATCCTTTGCCTGCACCAATACTTCTGAATTCTACATCTGATCCAGAGACTGCCAGTGAGGAACCAGAAATGGACATCGTTGCACACCCCGAGATGTTTGTGCCATCATTCAGAGGGTTGAGGCCTGTGCCAGAAGGAGAAGAAGAAACAGGGCATGGCCAGGAGATGGCCCACGTAGTCAAGGAGCCTTCTGATAGGCTTCCAAGCTCTGAGGAGTTGAGCACTCCAGATGCCCCTTTGGAAACTGGAGGCGAGCTGACAGGCAAGAGGGAAAGCCGGATCCTCTCTGCGGCGCTTACTGCTAAGTCCAAGACACTTAGTAGCTTGCTGGTGCACAGCGGTGGCGGCAGCAGTGCCAAGGCCAGAGGAGGAGCGGATGAGGGACCGAAGAGCGTATTGACGAGGAACGCCGTCGAGGGGAGCAGTGAGAGCGTCGCTGAAGCGGACGAGGAGGTCCGGCTGCCTCTCCACAATGTTGCTGAGGAGACGGGCCTGGTGGGCCAGCTCAGCCGGCTGGGCGGGGACCTCCAGGTGAGTGTGGTGGGCGGCCAGAAGCTGGCCAAGAAGGAGGACGGGTGCAGCCCATATGCTGTCGTGGAGGTGAGCTGCATGGCCCAACCTTGGGCGTAAGACCCTGCCACAGAAGCAGGAGGCGTCATTCTTGTGGTGCCTTTTCCAGGCTGTGGTGTCACTTGATTATGTTGAGGTTGATTATGTTGCGGTATGTATCACAGGGGTTTTGGGTTATAACAAAGAAGTAGGTGTAAGCATTTGGATTAGGAAGTCTGAGAGCATCCAGAGGTTGCTTCTCTACGTACTTGATCCATGCCTCGTGACAAGTCTTCTTGCCCGCTGCAGGTGGCTGGGCAGCTGAAGCGGACGACTGTGCGAAGGAAGACGGCCAGCCCAGAGTGGCATGAGGAGCTCTCCTTCAAGTCTGTACCCACAAACACCGATGTCAAAGTCACCGTCTATGATCACGAACTTCTTGGTCGCGACTCTTTCCTTGGAGAGGTTCGTACATGTCGCAAGTCTGAAAAGCTGTCCGACACTGGCAGTGTAGGCACTGTGCATAAATTCAATCATCTGCTTGCACTCAGTATCTGCTCAGTCTTTCAGATCCTAATGTGGATGCCTTTTGCCTTTATCTGGTCCTGTGCAGGTTGTGATTGCCCTATCTGATGGCGGGTTGGACAGGTCTGCAGAGTGGTATGTCCTTGGTAGGCGCGGAGCTCAGGACAGGGTCAGTGGTTCGATTGCCCTTGCCTTCAGCTGGACAACGACAAAGATTGACCTTCTGTCACAGATGGTAAGAGCTGGCATCTTCTTATGATTGGCGTCCATTTGTTCTACATTCAGAATTCGATCCTATTTCCATTGGCTGTCTCCCAAGACCTTGTTCAAATACTATACTTCTGTCTAAGACTGTCAATTAGTGATTGATGAGTACTACATTTTTTGCTACTGTACTTGATGACCCTTGACAAACTCCCATCTTACAGCTAATGTCAAGGCAAAAGGACCTTGAGCAACTCGAGGAGCTACTTGCTATCCAGCGAGAGCGTGAGATGCAACAGCAAAGGCAGTCATCACACATCAATGCATCCTCTTCCACAGTCACTGAGGAGCACCAATCACTTCTATCACCTCCACCTTATCGACAACAATTTGGTCAGCTTGAGGTAAAGACATGCCAATGACAAGGACGCTCATCGCATGTTGTAGAGTGCTGTTGAGATTCGCTTGTACGTGTTGCTCTTACTTACACTATGTTGTTCTGCCACTTCACTCCAGGTCAAGGTGGTGGAAGCTAGACATCTGCCAGTCCCCACAACATGGCGGTTGTCAATGCACATGCGTAATGCATATGCCACCATCACCTGTGAAGACAAGCCGACACAGAAGACCAGAGTCGCCTCAAGTAGCTTCTTCCCCGTTTGGAATGAGACTTTCTTCATCCTTGGTGTGACCTCCTCCTCTACCTTGAAGATAGAGGTAAGTGTCTGTCTCAGCAGCGAGACTTAGTGCTGTTGCTGAGGACTGGCAGACTCACACAAGGAGCAAGCATAAGGTCAGGGACGTCAAAGACCGACTTGCCTGTCCGAATGACTATAACAAGCATCCGTGATGTTCTGCTGCAGCTATTTGACCACTTAAGTGTAGGTGCTGATGAGTTTCTTGGAGAGGTCATTCTGCCCATCTCCGCTCTCGAGGTGAATGGGTGCTGCTGCATAATAACAGCAGCCAGCAACTTGTGTTAGCTGCTCTTCATGTCCTCAAGGGAGGCGTTCTCAGCTCATGTGTTTGCAAGCATGCTGCTTAGACATGCTGCATCTACATGTGTCAAATTGGGCATTGCACAAGTTGCTGGCTTCTGAATAGATGGCTTGTGAAAGCAGGAAGGCTTCCCGCAGTACTTCTGGCTCAAATTGCACCAGCATGACAGCAAGGTTAGTCGCACTTGCTCAATGATCATGCTTGTCTATATTCAGGTGCATAGTAGACCTCAATGAGGGAGCTTGCCTGTCTGTAAGAGAACTCTCATTGTGTGTATCAGTGTGTGTTCAGGAACCCTTACCTGGAGAAGTACGGCTTAGGCTACATTGGCAGCACGACAACAGCAGTATCAACAAGCCTCATGGCCTTATCGCTGAGGTGGGGCACGGAGACTCTGTCTGTCTGCATCTGTTACTCAAGCAGGAGACTGGCATGCTTGACAGGCTGTTTGTGGTGCATTATTTGCCGCATTTGCTAAGTCCAATTGACCTGCTAGTGCATTTTCCTGCTGGAAGCATTGGCTGTCTGGCTCAGCAAACCATCATCCTTCTCCAGAAGGTGACTCGATGATGTCCTGCATTGCAACCCCGTGTCAATGGAGTCTTCCTCACTTCTTCTATGTGGCTTGACGGAATTTGTGCAGCTCAACGTGGAGGGCATTAGCCTCTCGGTTGTGGACAATCTACCTCGAGAGATGCTGAATATAGTTTTCAGTGGCCTTGGTATCAGTCACCACAGAACTGTAAGGCACTCTGCTGCTCTTAGGAAAGACAGTGGAACGTGGTTACTGTGGCACTTAACATAGAAGCTGTACAGAGCAGCCAATGGGGCAACTTTTCTGTGCTGTCCAGTGCATGAGTCTGCATGGCAAGATTCAAGAAATATAACACTTGTTTCACCCATGGTCTTGACCATCCAGGTGCATGAGGCTGGCACGAAATTTACAGTGCAGTCACTGCAAGTGGATAACCAGCTTCTGACAACCCAGGTTCCTGTGGTATTCTGTCGGGCCGTCAAGGAGGTAAGCATCTGTTCGGCCTTGTATATGCAAACTGTATAGAGGTTTTTATGTGACCAAGCTGACTGCCTTTCCGAGACTACAATTGCAGGACAGGAGCTGGCAAGAGCTGCGTCACAAGAAGACTGCGGAGCAGCCCATGATACTCCTGGAGTGGGAAAGAATGAAGCACAATCCAACGATCCTGTATTTCAAGTCCTTCCAGCTCATGCTGCAGGAGGCAGATTTGCACCTGGAAGAGGACTTTGTGGATTCCCTGGTCAATTACTTCACAAGCCTGCCCATGTCAGACCTCTGGCAGCAGCATTATCATAAGGTGCAGCCTTCATTCATTACCTCTTACTTTCTGTGCAGTGATGCGCCTCTTCATGCAAAGATTCCTTAAAGGTCACATACGAGCAGCTTGTGCATGTCTAGAAAATTTTTAACCCTGCCTTCCAGTGCCCACGTGTGACTTGAAGCTCTGTGCCTGTGCTCTGTAGACAAATGAAGCAGACGTGGCCAACTATGCAAGTACATACACTGTCCCACTAGAGCAGTGGGTCGCAGGCAAGCAGGTCAGCAAATACAGGATCTATCACAAAGGGCAATACATCTAATGTATCATGGCACGATGCCAGTATTGCTGTTATGTGTCAGAGCCCCTCTAGTATGCAGCTAAGTTGTATACTGTAGGCATGCTCAAAGCAGGCGGTGTGCTGTCTGCTAACACAATGTGCACTGTTGTGGCAAGGTGGTGAGGTGGTACTTCGAGAGGCTGCATATCCAGCCAGTAAGGATCAACGTGACATTTGTGACAGTGGATGTTCGAAGAGAGGTGCAAGTGGCAGGCAATGAAGTGTGGCACTTGCGGCAGGTTGCAGCTTCTGCAGGCTTTCCTCTCGTGACCCTTGTCTCGGTGCCTCTGCGCCTCAACAGGTCTGCAGAACTCCTCTAGAGATTTTTCTCTGTGACTGCTGAAGTTGCTTGGAGCACTCTTTGCTGCACTTCCCAGTCTGCCCAGCTTTTGGACAGGAGCCTCACATCCTGCATGAAATTGAGAGGTCAACTCCTTGCAATTTCTGGTGCAGTCTGGTCATCGACAATGCCTTCCAGAATAACGATACGCTTGTGAGGAGTGTGGGCCGCCACTACATCCTCCAAGCTTTGCAGGAGATTCACAAGATTCTGGGTTCTGTTGACTTCCTTGGTGACCCTGTACGACATTTCTACCTGTCTCTTTGCTCGTTTCCAATCTCCTCATTTGCATTTATTGCATGCAAGAGGGGTGCTGGCATAGCTTTCACGCCAAGCCAGCTAGACACTTCATCACTCTTCTTTCATTTGTCTTTCCTGCTCCTGAGACTCGCTCATAAATTCTCAAGAGCTTTTCTCGTTCTTCAAAAGCCCACGGGAGAAAGGTTAACCCTTGTGGTTGGTCCTCTATATTGCCACGACAGATGAGCCTGGTGCATAGCCTCGGCACAGGCGTGATGGACTTCTTCGTGGAGCCTGCAAAAGCCACAACGTCTGTGTCCAGCATCTCCTCCATTAAAGCATGACTGTGCATCAGGAGGTAAACTGGAAGGCTTGTTGTTGTTGAGGGCCCATTTCAAGCTTTTATGTTCCTCTTCTTGTCCTGCATTACAGGCCGGAGGAGTTCTTGAAGGGCACCATGGCAGGGTCAATTAGCCTCATCAAGAACTCCACTTACGGGGTCCTCAACACCGTGAGCAAGCTCACTGGAGGTGTCGGCAAAGGCTTGGCCCTCCTGAGCTTCGATGACGACTACGTGCAACGGTTAGCACCTCCGACTTTCATGCTCACAGCAGGCGGCATAGATCCTGAGCGTTCCTTTCTCTCACCTGGCTCCTCTGACACTGACTCTCGATATGAACACGTCCTCTGAATGTCCAGTTTCAGTCAGAGGCCGGCAGATGCACAGGAGACTCTTATCAGGGGGGCTCAGGTACAGTGCTATGCTTACTTACCTTCTCAGGGTTGCTCTTGCCTAATGGTAAATGCTTGATACAGTGTGCTCTTGCAAGAACAAGGCAGAAGCCTGCCAAATCTCTTACGCACTCCATCAAATGCCACAGGACTTGGGTGCGGGCTTTTATGAGGGTATCACAGGACTAGTTACGAATCCTGTTGCTGGTCTTGAGCATGGAGGGACAGTTGGTTGCGTCAAGGGCGTCGGCAAAGGAATGGCAGGTACAGCACTGAAGAATTTATGCCGTGCTTGACTTTACAAGAGCTTATTCTTGCTCCCTGGAAGTGGGCCCCTTAGACAAAGCGCACACGTCTATAATGGCAGGGACTTGTGGTCAAGCCGGCATCTGGCATATTCGAATTCACTTCAAAGACAACAGGAGGGATCGGAAGCGGCATTCAGTCGCTAGGCGATGACGTAGTTAGAGCACCGCGCCAGCGATCACGAGCGCCGCGCACCTTTGGTCAAGAGAGCGGTCTTGAGGTATGACAGCCCCCCTTGATGTTGATGCTGTGGCACTCTGTAAGGAGTGAGGACATCAATAAAGTAGAAAGAGAATAGCAGGGCATATGAGTTGACAGATGTTGATTGGGAGAAACAAGGACGGACGATTCTCCACCTCAATTACTGCCACTGTTGCTCCCAACCAGTGAAAAGGTAGTGCTGCATGTGAGCTAGCGCAGGCCTCGGCAAGTTGATTGACTCTGCTAGATAAACAATCTGTTGGTGCCTGATGGTCAGAACGTGGTTGACACCCTACTTTGATGCATTATCTGGGCATACTTGGCTGGGCCGCAGATGGCATCCCAACAACTTGAGCAGCTGAAAGATGTGTTGGACCAGCTTGATCACGGCAAGTATCGGGATGAGAAGATTGTTGACTTCCTGCAGACAAAAAGCAACAAAGCCGTGATGCTCACCAGCAGCCGGATCCTGTACTACAGCACCGTGCAACAGCACCTGCGCTGGCAGATACCATTCTCAGGTCTCTTAGGACCTCATATCCTACGCCCTGAGGTTTTGTCTGGTGTTGGACATTTGAGGTGGCAGGACAACAAATTCACTGACATGCATGCTCTGAGTACACACCAAGTAGTGGCTGCGGCAGCGCTTGAAGCATCCTGCCTCCTCGTGCAGACATATCGTCGATTGTGGCCATGGAGGGCCGGCTTGAGGTGATCATCATGTCGTCGCACGCCCTGGGTGTCCGTGGTGTGCACCTGAGTGTGAAGGTACCGCGGCGGAGCACCGTCAAGTGCTCCACGCGCAACCTCCACCAGTCCCTCCTTGTCAAGCTCAACAAGTACTGCCCCACGCCCATCGCAGTGAGCAGTCTCCAGGGGGTAAAGGATACGGTAAGTTCCTCAAGTGCTTGGTTTTATCAGCTGTGTGTCATACAAAGCTATCAGATGCCCATCACTAGGCTTTGGCTCCAGGGTTCTATATCGTCATATCATGATTATGCAGGCTTATTGCTCTCAAGATTGATAGGCTTTACCTGGTTTTACGAGTCAGGTGAGCGAGGCCTCCGTGAAGACCACCACCGGTCGACTCATGGCCAGCATTCCGGGCATCACCCAGCTAAAGAGCATGATGCAGCATAAGAAGGGCGGGAAGAAACCCCAGTTTGCATCGCCGCCGCTGTCAAGCGTGCAGGCCGAAGACGATGCCGCCAGCCGGCTTTCCATTGCAACGACCGCGCCTGCGGAAAGCCTGATCTCCACGAGCCACCCTGAGTTGTTGCCCGTGTTGGAAGAAGCAACGTCCAATGGCGGGGCCAAGGCTGGCGGCAGCGCCCAACGGAATCAGTCTTCGGAGGCTGCATCTGCAGACGCCCTTTACAGAGAAGTCATGCAGGAGCTCACAGCCATTCAGGCTGTGGCCAGGGCGCCGCCAGCGAACATGCAGCCCGCAATGATGTCCGTCAAGATTCTCTGCAACAGCCTGCTGCAGCGCCTTGAGGGTCAAGCTGGCAAGGGCTCTGCGGTGGGCCCAGTTGACGGCGTCGTAGCCCTCTTGCAGTGCATTGAGAGCGTGGCAGAGCAGTCTGCCCGCGAGCCGTCTGACAGGGCCGCAGCGTCGTTGGACGCTATTGCTGCTCTCTGTAGGCAGGCCATGCAGCACGCGCAGGCCGAGCTTGGCGCCAAGGCTGAACCTGCGGCATGACTGGTGGACTTACTCGATCACATTAGTCTAGATAGTCTTTGCGACAGTTTGTAGCATTGCCTTTGTGCCATCCTTTGGGCTGGCTCCTATTCTTTGGTTGACATATTTAACGATCCATGTCATCTTCCCCTGTGTCGAAATTGCTACTTTAGAATCCGCTCTCAGAAAGCTTGAAGGTGTGCCACAGGTTCCACAGGCAGTGGCGCCGATGCTTGTGACCATTGTTGCTGCAGGAAGCAACTGCAATTTGCACTTTTAAGGGTACGGTGAGCTACACTCCTCCATCGTATAGCGCCCCTCCTCCCCCCCAACTTTCCCTCCCCTCCGATGCTTTCTCCTCGTTGTCTACAGGTTCTTGACTAGCTACACACTAAGGGCTCTTGTAGCCTAGTTGATTGTAGAGTGCTGAATTGTGAAGACAGATATTCACATGCAGCACATTCAAAGTATCTGCTCACTGTCCACGGGGGTGCCCTTAGTCATTGCCCATTCGTAAGCCCAAGCAATTGCTCACATCAAATACCACACAACGTCTCCGCCAGACGTACTGTAAGAAGCTACGGCTGGTCGAAGTGCCATGAGCTGCACATGCATCAAACGAGTTGCATACTTGACAGTGCCCTGAAAGCATAAGCCTCCTCCAATACACTGGGGAGCAGGAGGGACCTTGAAGCCAAGTCTTGGCTCATTTGGCAGCCCCAAGTTGTCAACGTCCTTGGCTTTTCCTTGATCTTGTAGTCATGAGGAAACAGGTATGCTAGGAAGCTGGCATGAAGAGCACACGGCACCAAGAACAGCTACCAGATATTCAAGCAAATCATGCAACTGTAAGCGCATGCTTGACTAGCCTTGTCAATCCCAACAGTCTTACTCAGCCTTATTAAATGCCTCTTCGCTGAGAGAAGAGCTCTTCTAGAGGGGGGGCCTCTCTGATCTGCGGCTGCTTAGCAGAGGTTACTGAGTGATTCGTAGCAGCTATGCTTCGTTTTGTGCTTGCTTTCCTTAGCGCTTCCCCCTCTCCTTAATGGGCGAGCCCTTTGTCTTCTAGAGGGGGGGCGAGGGCTGTGAAAAGCCAGCCACAAGAGTTTGACAAGTCCAAAGTGCGCAATTACCACTCTTGGCTGCACGTCCTTATATGAATCCCCACGTATGATCCATCAGTGCTGTGTTGGACCCACTTATGCACTGGCCATGGTGGAGTGGCATTTACTAGTTAAAGACTGACCTCACAAACCTTCGCCCGAGCTCGTCCATCAGGCCTGCTACTAGGGCTCGTCATGGCACCCACATCCACCACATGAGAATGCCATTACTTGCTTGGCTTCTCCAAGGTGGCCTCATTCTGGCGCCTTCCGCCCAACACTTGCCTCGACTGTCGTGGTTGTTGCCGTCAACTGTCAAAAGCGGGCCAAGCTCTTTGTTGCTCTGGATTCCCTCTGGTCAACGGCACACGATTGGCATCTGCGTGCCGGTCGCGCCCTGGCTGCAGCTTCTAGCTTTAGACAGGGGACCTGCTACCCGGAGACTACTTTCTCTGACTTGCGGCTGCTCACTAGGAAGGATTGAGCACCCACGTGCCACTTGGATCGCGGTGTGCTTTCAGCCCTTTTCTGGCCCCTTCGATTTCCGTTCTTTCTGTTTCTGGGCTGGCGCATCACAGCCATCCCCCTCTGCTGGAAGATTCTCTCTTTGGGCACATTAAGTTGGCTGTCCCCTCTGGGCCCTGCTGTTTGACGCTTGGCGTCGTGGTCAGGGGGGCAGCTTGGGACCTCAGCACTATGTCGTACATGGCACTACCCGAGAGGCTGATACCGATCAGTGCTCCTCAGCAATGCCCATCCTTGTGTTTGTGGACGCCCTTGATACCGCACACGTTGACTGCACCATTTCCAAGTGGTTCGCAACTCTTGGCCTCCATTTTGCCATGGAATCTCCTACTGAGCAATACAGGGCTGTTCTGGGGTGGTGAAGAGCTGATGCTATAGCATCCACTCTTCATTCTGCTTGCAGCACTCGCGAGCTACTGTGCCACAGTTGGTAAGCTGGCCAAGCACTGGCTGCTGCACCGCTCTTGCCAGGGCGAACGTAGGCGCGGCTTGATGTATCAGGTCTGAGGCCCATGGTCATTGAGTTTCTCTGGGCTGGCACTGGCACACATCGACAAAGAAGCCACTGGCAAACATGGGTGAGAGCACAGAGGTGAAGCGCCTGGAGGCTTGTAGCCCAGTCGTGGCCACGGTGTGCAAGCGAGCTGCGATGGAGCAGCCGGCCACACTGCCTTGCCCATGCTCCTTGCTCCGTTTGTGGGCTGCCTTTTCATAGCCTCGCCCCTTTGCGAGAGCTGCTTCCTCTGCTGGCAGCTAGTTTGTCGGATCTGAGGCTCCTCACTCGTAACTACTGAGTGATCCATCCTCCCCCTGTGCTGACATGACATCTTCAGGCCCCTCTGTAGCTGCTAAACGCTTGTCGGCCCCTCCGAACCCTTGTCAATTCTTTTTGGGCTGGCTTATCACAGCCCTTGCCCCCATTTGGAGTGCCACTTCTTTCAGTTCTGACATAACATCTTCCGACCCCTTTGTAGCTGCTTCACGCTTGTAGGCCCCTCCGAACCTTTGTCAATTCTTTTTGGGCTGGCTTTTCGCAGCCCTTGCCCCCATTGGGAGTGCCACTTCTTCTGCTGGGCCCTTTCAAAGAGCTTCTTCTCTGTTGACAGTCATTTTAATTTGCGGCTATGACCAGGGAGCCTCTCTGTCCTTTGCTGGGTGGTCGATTGCTCCTTTCCAAGTTGGGGCTTTCCCCATGACCTCCCCAGTCGTTTAGGGTTTGCCCTTTCTCAGCCACCGCCTCCTCGTACGGTGTGCATGTGATGGAAGGGAGGCCAAGCAGAGCCAGTAGTTGTTAAGGCACGATTTAGTGCAATGGGGCTACTAAAAGCGAAGTCCTAGAGGGGCTATGGTAACAGGGCGAGAGAAACAGCTGTTTTAATATAAGGCAATGGCTGTGAGAGGCCAGACCAAAAGGTACGTACAAGGTCTGAAAGGGCGAAAGCACAGCTGGAGGGGGACTACAGTACCCACAAACTGAGCACAACAACTTCGACAGGCTTGCGCCCAGCACGCTGATGAATGGCTAAGACTGAAAGGTATGCAATTTAAGCAAGAGCCGCATCCAGTAAGACGCAACAATGCCTGCGGAGTGCCAGTCTGCCTCAAGCTGCACCTATAACTACGATGGCGCAATTGAGAGCATTCCCGAGGGTGGCGATGGTGGTGAGAGGCCAGCCCAAAAGAAGTGAGCTAGTACGAAGGGGGCGGGAGCTGTGAAAAGCCAGCCCAGAAAGAATGGACAAGGCTCATAAGGTGTAGATCTTCAGAAGAAAGGGCTCGCCCATTCAGAGGGGGCGAGGGCTACAGAGGTCCATACAGCAGGGGGACGCCAACCCGGCTGCTAGTACTTCTGACTTGCAACTAACATTCTCCATTCTAATCTGGCCGATCACAGTTATCGCCTTCTACTGGAAGAGTCTTTTTCTCCTTTACTAGGGGTCACTGAGCGGCCATCCGCATTAATTTCTCCCTGGAAGAAGGAAAGAAAGGAAAGGACAGGCGTTGAGTGTACGCCGGACTTGGCCCTAGACCTTGTCCAATTTTGGGCTTGCCATCCACAGCCCCCGCCCCCTTTTGAAGAGCTCACTTCTTTAGACAGACGAAGAAGAATGCAGCTGCTAATAATCAAAAGAGCGGCTGTAAGAGACCAGCCAGATGCATACAGGTGCTCATGACGGAGCCACCAGGCTAGGCAGACAGGGCGCTCTTAGTACCCCCGTGTCAGCAGCAGTAGGAAGTCAAATGAGCTGAGGGGAGGAAGAGCAACCCCGCTGCGCAAGTCAGAGGCTGCTGCAAGGGTGCGACCGGCTTGGCGGTGCAAGGCAAGCGCTTGGGACCGCTGTAGGGACATAGATAAACGCATGCGGTAGTAGGACACAAAACTCAGAGGCACTGAGCCTCCAGGAAGTGCGAAGAAAGATAGTGGCTCTTCCAAAGAAGAATGTGCTCGCCCAAGGCAACAGCTCTTCCAGTTTATGGCAATGGCTGTAAGAGGCCAGCCCAAAGGAATGTACAAGGCCTGAAAAGGCCGGACAGCGAAAGAAGAAGAAGTGCTCGCCCATAGAGGATAGGGGCTGGGAAAGGCCAGCCCAAAAAGGATGAACAAGTCACGAATGGGCCAGGGGAATCGCTGTAAAGCTAGCACAGAAGCAACTAAGCAGCTACGAAACACTCAGTGACCCCTGCTAAGCAGCCGCACGTCTGAGAAACTGGGCTCCTGTTAGCAGGTCCGCTGGCCAGGGCCAGAGGCAGCAGCGAAGCAGGATATTACTCTCCAAGACGTCAGCAAGAGGCGCTCAATAACCTCTAGTCCGCAAGTGCATTTCAGAATAACCAGAGGGCGGAGAAGCGTCGCCCTGACCGAAGTCGGAGGCAGCAGCCAAGGCGCCGAGCAGCCAAGCAGCCGGAGGGTGCGAGGGCTGTGAACAAGAAGAAATGACGCTTCCAGGAGAGGGCAGTGGCTGTGAAAGACCAGCCCAAAAACAAGATGAACAAAGTGCGGAGGGGCCAGGGAAAGCTCAAAAGCACACAACGAATGAAATAGCTACGAGAGCCACTTGGGAGATCCACTTCTTCGCTTAGCAGGGGTTACTGAGTGCTTCATAGCTGCTTAGTTTCTATTTGTGCTTTGTTTTTCTTAGTGCTTCCCCTGGCCCCTTCTCGTACTTTGTTCATTCTTTCTTGAGCTGGCATTTTCCAGCCCCTATCCTAAATGGGCGAGCTACGAAGCAATCAGTACCCCCTGTTGAGCAGCCGCAGGTCGGAGAAACTAGTCTCCTTTCTGGCTTTTGAACATTGTCCAAAGGCCTTTTTGGGCTGGCTTTGCCAGCCCCTCTTCTCTATGGGCGAGCGATTTCTTTCTCTGTCTCCGGTACAGCCACCCCGAGGAAACCGTGAAGTCACGTACAATAGCACGGAAGGTACTGTGCGTCCTCACGCAATAGTACCTGTTATCGGCTTTAGCTTTTTTGGCGCCTTCCGGCCCTGTACAATCTGTTCGTGGCCTCTAACATGCCCCCTTCCCCCGATCCCTGAACCCCTCCGTCCCGGGACCTTGTACATTCCTTTGGGCATGGCCTTTCACTGCCTTTGATTTGGAAGACTCTTTCCCAGTAGGATGGGAAGTAAGCTCATTCGGGGGGGCAACCGGCTCCGCCTGGAAGTGTCCACGTCGGCGCACGACACGCCGGCCGGCGGGCGGGCGGGCGGGCGGCGGCGGCGGCGGCGATGAGGGTGCCAAGAGACGCGGCGGCAACTGCGGCATGGAATGCGGCGGCGAAGGCGGTGGCGACGGCGGCGTGCCGCGGCGGCCCTCCGGCGCCGACAGGGACTGGCAGCGGAACGAGCGGCTGGGGAGCGGCACCCTTCGGGCCGCGTTCACACTGGCATGGGCATCCGACGGCGCAGGTCCCCCGGCCGAGGCCCAGATCCACGGCGCCGAGGGGCCCGGGCCGGCGGTTCGCACGACAGCAAGTGTGAACCGGGCCCAGGAGCTCCCGTCCTCCTCCCTTCCTGGCGACATGCAGTCTTGTCCGTCCGTACGCTCTCCTCCCTCGCCGCCGGCGGCCTCTGTCGCGGCGGCGGCGGCGGCGGCGGCGACGGCTGCGGCAGCGGCAGCGGCGGCGGCGGCGGCGGCGGCTGGGGCCTCGCCGGCGCGCTGCTGGCCGACCGCGTCGTGCTGGAGAAGCTCAGTGTCCGGCGTTGCGCCTTCCGCCGCGGCGACGTCGTCGTCCTCAGGTCCTCCCCTCTGCCGCTAGCTCGGCCTCCACGACGGCGCCTTGCCGCTGCCGCCGCCGCCGCCGCGCATGGCGCTGACCCACGACGGCCTTGCCGCCGCCGCCGCCGCCGCTGCGCAGGGCGCTGACCCACGACGGCCTTGCCCATGCCACCGCCGCCGCCGCCGAGCTTTGCGCTGACCCACGACGGCCTTGCCCCGCCGCCGTCGCCGGGCATGGCGCTGACTCCTTGGCGGCGGGCGGCGCCCCCAGGTCGCCCGAGGAGCGCGGCGCGCTGCTGGTCAAGCGGCTGATCGCGCTGCCGGGGGACTGGGTGACCGTCCCTGGGAGCTTCGACGTGGCACAGGTGCCGCAGGGCCACTGCTGGGTGGAGGGCGACAACGCCGCCATGAGCTGCGACTCCAAGCACTTTGGCCCGGCAAGCCTCCGCCGCAACCCTAACCCCTTAAACCCTAACCCTAAACTCCAAAGCCATGAGTAACGGCCGTCGCCACACTGCTGCGGCGGCCATTGAGAACTGTGTGTCACTTCCCTTCTACGGGTCAGGTTCCGCCTTATGGGGTCCACGCGTGTGCCTGCAGCCGACGGCAGCGTGCGGTGCTGACTGCCATCTCCGTCTGTCGTGGAATTGCTGTGTCGCGCGTGGCAGGTGCCGCTGGCGCTGATAGAGGGCCGCGTGACGCACATCGTGTGGCCGCCCCAGCGCATCGGCCGCGTTGAGAGCCACTTGCCTGAGGGCCGAGTGCTGCTGCAGCACCAGTGATGGCTGCAATGACGGATGCCTGCATCTTCGCCCCGCCCGGCGGCTCTAGTAGCCGCCCGGATGGCCACGCAGAGGCCGTCGTCGCACTTTGCCGCCATGGTGCCTCTGCTCACACCTTCAGATGGATGGCGTAGCACTGACCTCCTCCACGATCCCGGCTTCAACCACGAGCAACCACGAGCCGTGGAGTCAACTGGCCAGTGTGAATGTTTGTCAGTGCTATCGATTTTGTTGCTTATACGACGTTCTTCTTAGCGGTGGCCCATTGGCCTCCACAGTGACTCTCAACTTCAAAGCCTGCTACAGGAAACATAGGTAGGATATATATTAAGACAGCTCCGTAGTCGAACGTAAGATGCTTTGCAAGAACTAATGGCATGGTTGCCTTTACAGCGTGGAGGCCAGATCTTGCCCTCCATGTGCAGTGCATGTGCTGTGCCATCCAGCAATTCTGCAGTCTGCAGCCTATCAAGTTGCATCCGCTGCCACCAATGATCTTGCACCCAGGCAGCGAGTCCCTCAGAGTCTGTCTTTGACTGTCAGCTCCGCGGATCATGGGGCCATGCCATCTGGGCATCTTTGTGGCGTCACGGTACAAATACTTGCTCAAGATATTAGAAATCAGACGAGCCGTCTGTCCCAAGTGTGAGGAGTGATGGTGTCTAAGAAGGGGGCGCCTCCTCGATGACTGGGGCCTTGTAGGGCTTGGCCAGGTAGTCTGTGAACTCCTGGAATGGTGACTTGGTGAAGCGTGTCTCTCGCCACAAGTCCGGCGTGAGGAACCCGTATGTGTGCAGCAGGCATTCATACGTTGCCTGCCGAAACGTATGCAAATGTCAGAACATCAAAACAAAGACAACAGGATTCAAAATCAAGTTTGTCAACTAGCACAAGCCATCGACCGAGCTTGAAAGGCCCTCGAGCGTCAAGCCATTCCTGGGAAGAAGCTCCAATGTCGGGCTTGCAAGTCACAAGGAGCACGGCCACATGTCTGCATTGCGCAGGCGCTACATCTGTGAAGCCAGAGGGAGAAGAGTGCCCGCGTCAAGAGGATGAGGGAGAGCAAACCTTGACGAAGTTGCCGAGGGTCTTCGTGGAGCCGCGGGAGGAGGTGAAGACGTCGTCGATGCCGGCGAACTGGAGGACCTTCTTGGGCACGCGGGCGGCGACAATGCCCGAACCGCGGGGCGCGGGCACGAGGCGCACGGTCACGGAGCCGCACTTGCCTGTGACCTTGGTGGGCACCGTGTGGGGCTTCCCGATCTTGTTGCCCCAGTACCCGCGGCGCACGGGGATGACGGAGAGCTTGGCCAGCACGATGGCGCCGCGGATGGCGGTGGCCACCTCCTTGGAGCACTTGACGCCGAGGCCGATGTGCCCGTTGGCGTCGCCTACGACGACGAAGGCCTTGAAGCGGGTGCGCTGCCCGGCTCTCGTCTGCTTCTGGACGGGCATGATCTTCATTACCTGCATGGGCTCACCAGTAGATATCAATGTCACACTGTTACCTTAGCCACCTTAGCATAGGGCTTCGTTTCATGTAGCCTCGTTTCTTTGCACTCGACTCTGCCTGAACAATGTGTTGGCTTGAGTTGGCCTCCCTTTCGTTTCATGCACACTGCGCGCCCTATGACCAGCAATAGCTACATCGTGCCCTCCACTTAGCGCATTCAGGATAAAACCTCTGACACAGTATTTACTACTTCGTCATATCTTTGTGAGCTCGTCCCAGATCAATACATTACTGAAAAAGTTTCCCTGAAAGTTTCTCTGGTAGAAGTGATTTCTCTCACCTCGTCCTTGAGCGCGGGCCCCAGGAAGAACTCCACGATCTGGTGCTCCTTGATGGGCAGCGAGAAGAGGTAGAGCTGCTCCAGCGACCGGATCTTGCCCTCCTTGACGAGGCGCCCCAGCTTGGTGACGGGCACCCACGTCTCCGCCTCCTCGCGCTTGGGCCCCCGCCGCCCGCGCCCGCGGTCTCCGAACCGGCCGCCGCGGCCGTCGCCGCGCCCCCGGTCA
>WELB01000117.1:241668-270618 GCA_009602725.1 Spirogloea muscicola
AAAAAAAAAAAAAAAAAAAAAAAAAAAAAAAAAAAAAAAAAAAAAAAAAAAAAAAAAAAAAAAAAAAAAAAAAAAAAAAAAAAAAAAAAAAAAAAAAAAAAAAAAAAAAAAAAAAAAAAAAAACAGCCTCCGCCGCCGCGCCTTGCCGCTGGCGGCGGAGGCCGCCGGCGCTCCGGGCGGGCGGGGCGCGCGCCATGGCGCCCGACGAGGAGAAGATGACGCGGCGGTCGCCGCTGGACTTCCCCGTGGTGAGCTCCCCGAGGTCCCGTGCTCGAGCCCCCAGCTCGTCGTCCCGAGGGCCGGGCCCCGGATTTCCGACCTCCGCCTCCAGCACGTTGCCCTGGCCGCCGTCGCCTGGTCCTTGCCGCTGCTACCTCGTCGCCGGGCTGCTCCCGCCGTTGCCGCTGGCGTTGGGGCCTCCCCGCCGGCTCCTGCATAGTGGGCTGCCTTTGTGCCACCGTGGGACTTGCGGCCGTTTGCGCCGTGGCTGCTAGAGCTCGCCGCGCCCGCTTGCAGATCAGCATGGCTGCCGCACGCCCGACCGGACCTTGACGCTGTTTGTGGGCTCCTTGCTCGCCGCAGGAGTGGGACCGGCCGGGCCCGGGGCGGCGGCCCGACATCTTCCCGCAGTTCAGCCCGATGAAGCAGCCGCTGCCGCAGCCGTTGCCCGGCGACCCGCCGGAGGAGGAGGAGGAGGACGACGGCGAGAAGAAGCCCGAGGAGGAGCCGGACCCCGACAAGGAGCCGGAGGTGCCCGAGGAGTGATAGCACGCCGGCTGTTGCCGTCGACGACACAGACTGCCTCTCTTTCTCCTTTTCCACTCTCACTGCTGCTGGTGCGGAGTCAAGCTCCAGTACAATACTCTTGATACGCCCCACAGAAGCTGCTGCAGACGGTCATCTCGTGCTACAGCCTTTCTATCTTCCCTCCCTCCCTGCCTCCTGTTCGTTGTCGCTGCCGGTCTCCTTCCTGATCTTAGCCAGGAAGCAAGTGCAGGCATGCTGGGCCCGCTCCTCCATGGTGCAGTTGTCCATCCTCTGCCACAGCTTGGCCATTGGAGCCTCCAAAGAGGCTCCAGCAAGCTCTGCAGATTAGTCGCACTAGATGTTTCGTCACCTCCCAATTTTGACATCATGAGATGAGGATAATCTGTCTGTCGCAACACCAGGTGCAGTGCTTAGGGTGCCTCTTCTGAAGCACATGAAAACTTGCAAGCTCAATGATTGCTGTATGCAGTATCGAACACCTTAAGCGTTGCACCCATCAATGACTCAGCAGGTCGGAGCGGAGCAGGCCCTCTGGTGATCTGGATTGTGCTAGGAGCACGCACGCTAAATCAGCTGACTGCACAAGCCACATGAGAGGCATGTTGCATTCTCAGGTGGGGTAGCTCCTGGTTCATTGGCAGCACAGAGATGATGCGCGGGCATGTCAGTAGTGGAGCCCGAGCTGGCCAGCTGAAGGGCGACAAAGGAGACATTGGACACATCAGGCATCCGCGGAAACTGCGCCAGGCGAGGAGGCGCCCAGCGCCGTGTCCCAAGTGCCAGGTGGTCATTTGGCAGCCCACTGGAGGGAAAGTGAGCTGGGCAGCGGTGGGAGCCACCCTCATAATGGTCACCCTCAGTGCAACGCCATCAGGCTGCCTGCCAGCAATTAGTTTTTCACCAGGTCTGACAGAGCTGCACTCTCACTTAGATTGGCCCGTGATGAGCCACCCATGTGAACGAGAAACCTTGGCAAAGGAGAGTGCATTGCAGCAAGTTGGCAGGTCAGCCTGCAGCTATGCAGCATACTTCATGTGAGTGCCCCGGATGCCACATTGCCCAGATACGGCATACAGCACAAGTGCTGGCTACACTTGACGATGAGTGTCAAGTCAGGTATGATGGCAAGAGCACGAGCAGCTGTCATTTGCTGCTTTGAGGCACGCAGCCCCTGGATGAATGGTCTGAATTTGCAAAACACTACCAAAGAATCCAGCTCTGCTCAGCTTGTGACAATCTAGCTTCGCATCTGCATGGCAGGACTGGCCACTGATGACAAGCAGTGAATAAATCTAGCATGAGTTACTCCATTTGCTCGTAGACTGCGTCATCAGTATGCCGTCAGAAACTCATTGAGCTGATTTGCCCTCCTCGGACAGCGGGTCTGAGGTGCTGAAGATGTCGGCGCAGCCTGACCAGTCACCACGCTCGCGTGCCTCCCAGTAACCGCCCTGGTATGTGAACGTGCCGTGCGGGCCCTGCTTCTTGAACCACCGCGGCTCCCACCCTGCCTCCTGCGCCTTCCTCGCCTGCCCAAGGCACACCAATGCTTATGCGCGACAATGATCAGCCTGTGAAGGTGTGTACAGCTTTTCTAGAAATTCTTGCATAGACAATACTTCTGTAGTATCCATATACAAACCACTTTAACGACATGGCAACTGAATGCAGCTGGGTGAGATGGGCTGCTCACAACGCGCTGCCGTTGCTCCAAGCGCAGCTTCTCACTGTTGGCCTCGTCAAACTGCCCGTTTTCCAGCAGCCGCTGGTCTGGCCGCAGCCTGGAATCAGTTGGGGGCAACTTCTCCTGCAACAAAGCCAACATGCAACCCTTAGACAAATACTCACAAGCAAACGAGTTTGCAAAGTAAGTGTGTGCCTGTAACCTTGAACCAATCAGGGGAATGAGATCTTACCCTCAAGCCAGGGAGGATCTCATTAAGGGTGATGGCAAAGGACGTGAGGCCGTAGCGCATGGGATACTTGGAAGGTGGGGAGCGCTGCCACACAAGCACCGCATCCTCCATACTCTCTACATCCGTAGCCTTGGCCTTCTTCCCCAAATCTCCCATCACGTAATATACGCAGTGGTCCCACTTGCCCAGGATTGCTGCCACGTTCTCGCCCCGTGCATTCACCACGTGCCCTTGCACCTGCCAAAGTACGATATATCAGGCAATAATTCTTCCATCAAGTGCATTCATCATGTGCCCTTGCACCTGTCAAAGTACGAAAATCAGGCACTAATTCAATCAGAAATAAGACACAAAGGCCCTCCTCTGTGAGGAGCTCTCCTGCATCTATGCAGTGTGCTATCAATCTGCAGCACAGAAGAAGCTGCAGTGATTGCAAGAAAGTCACTATGACCTGACGAGGGTTCCGGTCCATGAGCGACTGCTCTTTGAATTTAAGGCTGGCTGAGAAGCCGCGGTTGCCGTTGATGCGCATGGTGCCATAGTGGTCCGAGTACAGCTTTCCCAAGATAATGTTGTAGATCGAAGTTGTCACCTAAGACAAGACACTAGGTTCTGGCTTAGATATCAAGAATGACGAAGTTGCCTGCAAGAAGGTCAGCAATCAATACAGACTCTTCTCAAACTTCAGCATTGACCTGCCTGCATTAAGCAAGATTGACGGCATAGCGGCAAAGCTCCAAGTGCTGGGAACCCACCTTGCTCCACTCAAAGCGCTCGCCGTCAATAAACTCCAGCGTAAGAACACCGACAGGGTCGAGCTGGATGGAGCGGCCCCAGAACTTGCTCTTGAGGTTGCAGTCGCCCCAGAACTTCCACTCCACGCCTTGGCATGCGCACGCCACAATTGTGGGGTGGTGGCTGACCTGCAGGCACATGTTTGGGGCACAGATGGTGTCATTGCACCTTGTCGATATGATCAAGCGTCAAACTGTTGTAACTTCTGCACAGCAAATTATGTACAAGGATCTGTAGATCAAGTAGCTAGCTCAGCAGCAGCCTCAGATCTTGAGGCAGGCAAGAAGCAGTGTCATGAAGCCACAATGGAGATGCCCCCCAAGCCCACCTTCTCGGAGAAGAAGCGTAGGCCCTTGTCTGGCCAATCAGCCTCATAGGTCTCGCCAAGCAGTGGGTTGAATGGTTTGTTGGACCGACCCTCGGTGCAGGCGTAGCTCGAGATGGCGAATGCAGCGACATGGATTGCACGCATCAGCGGGTTGCCCTGCGCACCCGCAGCACACCATAAGACTGCCGCATGCAAGATGGAGGCCACCACAGGCAACAAGCTTCTAGCTCATGAAGTCTATCTCAGTGCACGTCTGGCTGATTCCCATCAAGATCTTAATACCCTTTTACCTGGTCAGATGCAACCTCAGACCAGAGCAGATGACACATCACGAAGAGGTCCTTCGGATCAACTATAGCAGCGTAATGCTCAAAAGCAGCCAGTGGCAGCAGCTGTGCGTCAGCACAACCGCCGTGGCGGTCGCCATTTCATGGGCAGGGTGCTCAGCACTCACCCGGCGGCCGTACTCGGCTGCGCGGTCAAGGAGCCATGAGTACTCAAGCTCCTCGAAGCAGCGCTGGAGCGTCGAGATGGGCTCGTTGAAATAGACGGGCAGGCAGACCTTGGACAGGTCCTTGCCAACATTGTCTTTGATGATGGACCACAGGCTCACGCTCTTCTCCTTGAACATGGCATCTGGCAGCTTCTCACGACGCTTCACATATGGGTACGTGAACCCAACCTTCTCCATGTCCAGCGCCGCAATCTCCTCTGGCGTCGGGATGTGCAAGTCCTCCAGCGCCGCAGCCGCCTTGCCAGGTGCGGGTGCTGTCGTGCCGGCAGGCAACAGTTGGCCCGACGCAGGTGGGCCTGTGGCGACGGGCGGTGGTGTCTTGGTCCTGTACTTCGCGACGTTGGTGGCGCCAGACATGCTGCGCGTGAGGGTAGCGGGCGACGCAAAAAACTCCTCCGACGTCTCAAAGAAGACATCATTGTCGTCGCCACGGCCGCGGTTGTCATCGTCGTCATCGCTGCCCAGGCCGCCCTCCTCTGAGTCGCCATGGTGGTAGTCCTCGTCGTCGTCCGTCTCGCTGCCGCCTGCGGCTGGGCATGCATGCTTCCATCAGACTGACGACTGAGCAAGAGAGCCATGTTGTCAGCATTACCAAGACGATAGGGCCGCTGATCATTGACAGCAGAGATGCACACTGGCCCACTGGCGCACCAGACGGATGATGAGAGCGGCGAGCACACGTGCTGGTGCCGCGGTCTCACCCATCTCGCGGGTCAGTGGCCCACTCGAGTTGTTGTGGCCGCTGTCCTGCCTGACAGCCCCGGCGGCGAGCCGAGATGCGTCTGCATCATCGATCATCCGCGTCTCCAGCTCCACCTTGTCAGCCTGCCGTCCCCCCGGTCCCGCACATCAAATCCACCCTTTCTGAGCTAAGCCCACCGGAGTTCCTAAAGGACTCAATTATGACCGTTGAAAACACATGACACGATAGGATTCATCAAAGCATCACATTTAACAGCACACATGACCGTGCACACTAGTGTGCATTCTGTACAGAAATATACATAGGCCTGATTGTGTTTTCTCCAGATTTTCACCTCCAGCTCATTCAGGCGCTCGACGAGGCGGTGGCGCTTCTGCTTGTGGTCGCGCAGCTCTGCCTGCATCTCCGCCACGAGGTCGTGCACGATGCCCTCGCAGTCGGCGATGAGGTCCTCAACACACCCGGCCTCGGCCATGCGCTGCCGCAGGCGCTCCGTCGAGACGGGCAGGTCATCTGCTGGCAGCAGCATCGCCAGCGGATTGCCAGCCAGGTCCTTGGCCACCTGCCGCAGCGCAGCCGCCACCACCGCCGCCGCCCCTCCATTAGTGCATGACTCCATCGGTGCATAAAATCGTTAACTAGCATAAGGAGCAGAATGCCAAATAGTTGCAAGCGGCATGCTAACAGGGATAGCCGATGGAGACAGAGGCGGCAGCGGTGGCCATCGGCTCTCACAGATAGCGCCTCGAGCCAGGCCATGCGGTCCTCCTTGCACTCTGCACGGAGGTGCAGAGTCCGCGTGCCCGAGTCCACGTAGAACTTCTTCTCGTCGGCATTGCTCGGGCGCAGCGTCGACACCTGCAGCGACAGCTCCCCGAAGAGCTTGCGGCGCGCCGGCGAGCCCACCGGCGTGTGGCCGCTGCCGCCAGGGCCGCCGCCAGCGCGCTCCTTCTTGAGCAGCCGCCGCACCTCGTCGCCAATCAGCATCAGCTCTGGCCGACGCTGCAGCTCGGCGATGATGGAGATCTTGGTCGGGCCCTCCACTTTCATGTACGAAAGCACGCCCTGCGGTGCAGCGCATTGACGGCAGCACGTCAGCTAGCCAACGCGGCATGCGCAGAAAGCTGCTTGACCAGGCTCTGCAACCAAGCCACTGGCTGGCCCCTCAGCTGGCAAGCGACTCAAATCAGTCGCCCATCAAGTCGAGGCAAGCCCACATGAGCATTCCTGCAGTCCTCAAGCAATCCTGAAGAAAGAGAGTCCATTGAGTGCCAGGAGGAGGAGAAGTAGAGAGAGGTGGGGCAACAGAGGAGGGAGAGAGCGCGCCGCCATGCCTGCTCGAGGATGAAGTAGCGCGGGCGCCAGCCGCGGCCATAGTTGACCCACTTGTGCAGCACGCCGGCGACCAGCGGGCCCGTCGGCAGCGCCGCACCCTCTCCGGACAGCCGCCGGTTGCTGCTGCCGCGCGGCGTTCCGGCCTGCTCGGCCAGCGGGCTCCACCGCGGGCTTGCCATCCTGGGCACCGGAAGCGCCTCAGTTGCTCTCGCCCATGGCTTGCCACCGCCTGCACTCCCAGCTCCCTCTGCCTGTCTCTCTATCTCTCTCTCCCTCTCTCTCTCTCTCTCCCCCCCCCTCCCCTAAAATTGCCTCCCTCCCTCTCTCCCCCCCACTCCCTCCCTCCTCCGGTGTGTCTCAGTCTACCTCTCTGCCAGTCAGTCTGTTCACAGCGCTCTCTCTCCACCACCTGAGCAAGGCCTACGACTCTCTCTCCCACCTCGTCCTCCTCCCTCTCTGCCGCCCTACCTGGAAGCTAGCCTCCTCCTCACACCCACAACCCCCCTCCGCTCTCCCTCTGGCTGCCCGCTCTGCCTCCCACGCTCTTCCTCAAAACCCCCTCTCTCCGGCTCACCACCCCCGCCTCTCCGCCCTCTCCCTCTCTCTCTCTCTCGCCCTCCCACGCGCCCCAGCTCCCTCCCTCCTCTGCGCTCTCTCTCTCCCGCGCTGCCCAGCTCAGCACCGCCGCTGCCGCCACCGCCGCCGCCGCCTTTCGCCGCCGCCTTACACGCCGCAGCTCTCCCTCGGCAAAGCCTCCACCTCGCCCGCCGCCGCCGCCGCCGCCGCCGCCGCCGCCACCGCCGCCGCCAGCTCGCTCCGACGTCCAGGTTAGCCTGTCTGATCCTCCAGTGCACCAGCTCAGTCGTCCGTACTTGACTGTCGTTTTCGACTGTGCACAGCCGTGGGGAACTAACGTCTCGCAGTCACCTTAGTCACCTTGCAATTGGGCTTTCTTTATTGTAGGCCCGCTTTTGCACTAGCTTTTGCCTGTATTGGCTGGATCGGCTCCGTGTGCACCGCGCGCCTTCCTTCACTTGCTGGTTAGAGGTTATCTAGTGCCCACTCACAGAAGTCACGCAGAGTGGTTTCGTCCTTTTTGCACCCTCCGGCCCTTCATTTGCGGTTCTAGGTTCCGCATGGTAAGCAGGAGCACATTCATGTCACAAAGTTGTGGCCCGCTGGCCGCCGTAGGAGTGGAGCATACTTGTGGCTGGTACTAGCTAACACCAATATAAATCAAGAACTTGGTCTACCACAGTCGCACAATGTGTGAGGCAGTGCCTCCAAAAGCACCTATGCCGAAGAGGCTGACAAGAAGTCAGCTGGACCAGCTACCTGGTGAAAGGCGAAACGCGCTGCTTGGCCTCGTCCATGAAACCTCCTGCAAGCACACCAAGGGACTGGCACCAATGGTACCCCGTGGAAGGGTGCGCCATTGTCTCCACAGCACACTTCGCAAGGAATAACTTCTCCTTGTGCCGCCTCTCCATTGCGGCTATCTCAGCGAGGTCCTCCTCAGTCAAAGGATGGTCTGCATCACACTTCACTATCACTATCGCTGTCGCTGTCATTCGTCCAATACCCTCCTGTGGCGTAGAGAACGTCCAGATTTGCTTTCGTGGCAGCGCCAATCTGCTGCTTGATGCAAGCAGGGTCAGAGGCCGTTATAAGAAGGTCCGTGTCGCGACTTGTGCAGACAGAGCCGTGGACTTCTTCAAGCGTGAGACAGTAGGAGATTGGAATGCGCTTTCTGTTCTCTCTCTCCAGAATCTCCACTAGTCTCAGCAGCACAACTGCAAGCATGCCAACTCCGTGAAGACAAAGCCCTCGCACGACAAGGTTTGCACCGTCACCGTACTGCGCATGCATTGGTTGAGGCAGTGGGCTCGCCAACATTACCCAGCCGGCAACGCCCACTGCCTTAAACACCAGATTGTTCCTAGGTTTTCCCACTCTGGCCAGAACACCTTACCGACCTACGGCTTTGTCCCCATCCCCTCTTCCACCCCCACCCAGAACCTTAATGCTGTAGCCACCATATCATAAAATGCTCATGTGCTAGTGCAACTGTGGTGAACCTTTTTGTAAATATTGAGGACAAGCGTGGTCCTGTACGCGCATGAGTGTTATGATGAAGGGGTCCCACGGAGAATCGTGAACTCACCTCACGCCTTTGTACTGAAGAATCTGACGTATTTGGCATCACCTTAAACGTTTCCACCTGCCAAATGTCAGGTTCTTGCATGGTCGCATTCGGCCTGGCCGTAACACTGGCCTATTTGGCCCGACCGCGACCTCTTGTATCGACCGGCTGAAACCCCAACCTGAATTTGCACGCTATCCTGCCGCTGCTGACGCGCCGCCGCAACCGCCGCCACTGGTGCCGAGCGCTGAAGCGAGTCTCCCCGTCGCTCTTGTCGCAAAGCTCTCCTCGCAATCAACATGGCTGGTCAAGGCCAAGACGCCACAAATCACATGGTATCAGAGGAGGCCTCGAGGGCCTGCGGCAGTTTGACGGCACCAACTGGACCATCTGGAAGGAGATGGTGGAGCTGGCCGTTGGACCACCTTGGTCTACCGGCCATCCTACAAGGGACAGAGGCAGAGCCAGTGTCGCAGGAGGACGGCGCGGATGCTTCTGGAGCGATGCAGAAGTACAGGCGGAGGCAGACTCGCTGCCTCTACATTCGGAAGTGCAGCCTCAACCGCTGCACAGCTGAAGCTGGTGGTTGGAAAGAAGGTGCTGATGCTTATCTGCGTGGTCTTTCTGTACTCCTTGCACAGTGTCGCCCACGACTCTGTGGGTGTCTTCTTTCCAATCACCAGCCTCAGCTTTGCAGCGTTGAGGCTGCACACCAGAATGTAGAGGCAGCGAGTCTGCCTCCGCCTGTACTTCTGCATCATCGCTTCGGAAGCATCCGCGTCGTCATCCTGCGACACCGGCTCTGCCTCTGTCCCCTGTAGGATGGCCAGTAGGCCAAGGTGGTCCACGGCCAGCTCCACCATCTCCTTCCAGATGGTCCAATTGATGCCGTCAAAGCGCCGCAGGCCCTCGAGGCCTCCTCTGATGCCATGTCGATTCGTGGCGTCTTGGCCTTAGCCAGCCATGCTGATCGCGAGGAGAGCTCTGCGACGAGAGCGACGGGGGAGACCCGCTTCAGCGCTCGTCAGCGGGCGGCGGTGGTGGCGGCGGCGCGTCGGCAGAGGCAGGACAGCGGGCAGTCTCAGGTTGGGGTCTCAGCCGGTGACGATACAAGAGGTCGCGATCGGCCCAGATAGAGAAGTGCGCGCCCATAGAAAAGAGGGGCTGGCAAAGCCAGCCCAAAAACGAATGGACAATGTCCAAAGCCTAAGAAAGAGGAGCCGGAGAAAGGACTACACTACAGAACACTGCAGAACACAGAAACGATGCAGAGGAAAGCTCAGTACCCACGAGTGAGCAACATCAGGTCTGAGTAGCTCGCTGCAGGGAAAGAGGCACTCTGCCGAGACCCAGAGGCGGCGGCCATAGCACGGCCTGCGCGCGTATGNAATTTGGCAGCATTCAATTGGACATCAATGTTGCAGATTTGTACCACTGACTCACCCAATTTGAAGCTTGCAGAAATGGCACCGGGCAGTATGCAAGGGTGCGAATGCTTTCTGTGACAGGGATGCTCCGACCACGACTCAGTTGCTCACCTGGTGATCGATAGCAATCTTTAACAGCCCATTGTTCTCGCTTGGCTGCAAATTCTACAAATGGGGCACCTGCAAAAAGTAATGTAAAAGCATAGCATTCATATGCTTTCATAGTGCGTATAGTGCATAGCCGCGACAATAGTTGGCCACATGTGGAAGGACCGACCGCGGCAGCACAAGTCAAGCGCCCATCTCAGCCAGTCAGAAGAGTCAGTGATCTCACCGTCGAGCTCCACCATGGCCTTCTTGATGACAGGCTTGTCCTTCCCTGCAATAAATCAGTAAGATAAAGTGCATGAGCCCATCATAAACATGGTGTTACTATCTCATGGATCAATAAGTACTCAATTTGAGTGGATATCTCAGTGAGTATCAAATTTTTCAGTACGGTCGATCGACAAACATAGTCTTTCTGCTTGTAGCCAGTCTATAAAAGTGACAAAATATGTGTCAACCTTTTCGTCGTTCTACATCCATAAGAGAGGTCAGCGCTGTTCCACCCACTGTCCACTCTGCCACGGGGGCCGTCAAGTTTCCCACCTGAGAAGCCATGTCATGTGCAATTCAATCACAACAAGCTCTGGCAATCAAGTCTCTTTTGTCAGTAGGAAGCAAACAAAATTGCCAACATGATGCACGAAGCTCCACCCTCGGAGATTACCATGGAACTGCACTAATAGCTGGAGGCAGCAGGACAAAGCATGGCTTTGCAAATAACACAATAGTGGCAATCGCTGCACTTCAGCATTCATACATCATGCTAAAGCATAGCTTACAGATGCAATGAGGCCTGTCTTCCCATATTGCACAAGAGCGCCAGCAGCAAAGCCCAGCGAATAGCAATATGTAGCATCAAAATTGCTTGGCATGCCACACCTGCCCTCATACCTGATTCATCCCCAAGAAGCACAGGAAGGTGTAAAAACGCTTTGCTGGAGCAACTCAGGGATTCTATTGCCTTCTGTGACATCTCCCCACAACATATCTCATGCACAATCTGCTACTGATAGCATGGTCATGAGGGCTGAATCGTCTAGGACCACGTAGCGTCACTGTGTATCGACTTAGCATGTCATACTCTACCTCAAGGTGACCTATCTCACCCAAAGAAGTGAGACTGAGCTGAGAACTTGCCACCAAAGGATCCTGCCGTGCATCTACTCAGCAGCTCTGTTTCCATCATCTCAATGAGCATCTTCTCCGTGTCAATCTTGGTGACCTGATTCAATAGCCCGTCAAGGTCAGCATGGTTGCTGAAGCTGATATAGCAAAAGAACCAACACATAAGTAGACTTTATGGAAGCAGGAGTGATGTATTGGGCTCAGCACCTCTCTCTGCTGTCTGTGTCTCACCTGGACATTGCCGTGTGGGTCGCGGTCCAGAAGCAGCTGTTTCTGAATCGTCTGTGGCAGGGACTCATAGAGAAGGCGTGATACTTCTGTAAGACCAGCCTTCCATTGGCCCTCCTGGTCACAGTGTCCGGCCGCCAATATCTCATTGAGCTCGGCAATGAGATGCTGGATCTGGTGCTCAAAAAAGGGGTGGTGTCATTCACCAGTAAGTCATTCTGTTGATGATCTGCCCAAAAGGTTGGCAATCTGGCTAAACAGACTAGCTCTACTACCAATATACGACTTTAAGTACGGACGTTGGGGTCAAGTCTGTCACTATGGCCTAGTAAGTAGTAGGCAGTCGCGGTATTGAAGGTCTGTTTGCAGCATAGCAACTCATACCTCAGGGATGAAGTCAATGAGGCCCTCTGGTATGAGAAAAACGCCATATTGAAACCCATTTCTTGCTCTTTTGCAAACAACATCTGCCATGTATAATGTGACCTCCTTCAGCGTCTGTTTCTTCGAGCAAACCTGTTGGGTGCCGTAGGCAAGGCGCCATGATCCCCCATCACTGTTTGTCAGTATGGAGAAAGCAGAGCTACTAACCAAAGCTTACCCACACCTGTCATTTACAACAAAGCAATACTCGTGAAAATATTCCAAGCCTGGAGCAAGCAGACTGCTCGACGACTACAGCATTACCTCCTCGCCAATCAGAGCAACATTGGGGTGCGTTTGAAGAGCACATTCAAGTGTCACATGAGACGCTGCACGGCCCATAAGACGGACAACTGCAGAAAGAGGCCACCCATCATTACAAATGGCAGCATGACTTCTGACGACGCACTGTGCTCTGAGCCATGTGAGTTGATTCACAGCCCCTTAGACAAACAACTGCAAAGAGAAGGCCACCCATGGTTACATCTGGCTGCAGGCGGTGAGTTTACTTGATGCAACACGTGCTGCAACAGCACTAAGTCCAGGTTCCGCTGTTGTAAGAGAGAAGCAGTTGACTGCTCACCATGGTAATACTTTCCAGCGGAACGAGCGTCCAACATGATGTTACCAATCATTTCCGAATAGATCTGGTGTGAGAAGAGGTCATCAACCTGGTCACTGTGATGCGTATGGGTACATCACATTCTGAAGGGATGACTGAGCAGTAAGAGGGAGGCACAGCATGCAGGGCAGCCATGATGTGCTCCATCATCCAGTTGTGAATGTCCTCACCACTCAATGATCTCACACTACTGACTATTTATTGACATCTGCTGCGCTGCTCATGCACAATTCACATGCCAAGCAAAGAATGTGTGCACAGACCTTGCAAGCGGTGTCAAAACCAAAGCTGATTGGCACCTCCTTAGATTTCAAGTCTCCATCAATGGTTTTAGGGCAGCCAATAACCTTCGTCTTCATGTTCCTGACACTGCATCATCTGCCCAGTCAGACGGAAATCTTGACATTCCTCATAACCTTCTTCACTCAGAATAAGCTTACAGCACCCCTTTGTGCACTATGTCAGTCATCTTATTAACTAGGAGGCATCTTATGCCTCTCAGTAGCACCTTCCATCCAATCCACTCAATGAAGACTAAAGTACTGAGCTCCGCAACATCAAGTGCATTTCAACGCCGTGCACCTTTCCACTTGCAAGGTGTGTTGTTTCCACTGTTAACAGTAAAAAGGATCAGTTCAAGCAGTGGAGCTCCAAGCAGGTCTTACGCAAAATACTCCGCCAGCAAGCATGCATTGGTGTTGGAATCATCGCCTCCAATCACCACAAGTCCATCCAGGTCCAGCTTCTTGACTGTGGCCTCTGCTTGCTGGAACTGCAATCATAGTATGCAGCCCGTGCCACAGTGATTGTCCTGTTCGAAAGGCCATGAAGCGGCATGACAAGCCCCTGCTGGACCTCAACCTTGCCTCACGCAAGCACGGCTGCCTGTGGTCTACTACCTGCTCAAGAGTCTCAATCTTGTCACGGCCGCTGCAGATGATGTCAAAGCCTCCCTGCCAGATGGTGCATTGCAGTGTCAATTTGACTGCACACAAGGTGGTGGAAGCTTTGCTGCACATAGTGCAGTCAACCCTGCCTTGTTTCCAATTTATGATCGTGTGGCCTCTGCAGGACCTCTACTAGGAGAGGTTGGGTAAAACCTACTTGGTTACGGAAAGGGAAGAGGTACTCGCTTGTAATCTCTATTGTCCTGCATTTCATGATCCCAGCTGGACCACCCAAGAAGCCTACGAGCTGGCTGCCGGGGGCCTTTGACTGAAGATAATCTGTCAAAGCCACAAGCAGGCAGAGTTCCATAATAGAGTCCATTGTGACGAGGCACAGAAAATTATCTATGTCACAATCTGGTCTACATCCATCAGCCCAGAATCTCTAAGAATGTCAGGAATGATGGAGTGCTCGCAGTGGTCACGTGCACCTTTCCTCACCCCCGACTTGACCTGTCACTGTTGCGGATCATGACTGGATTGTACATTGCAAGCAAGCACTAGCGTGTTTGTGGTTGTGGAGCTCACCAAAGACGCCTGCAATGACATTGTGACCTCCTGGAGCTTGGCCTCCTGAGAGGACAACTCCGATGCTCAGAACAGGTGGAGGATGTGCCAGGTCACTTTGGCCAGCTGCGAGTTGAACAGAAGGCTGTCCGTAGAGGTGAGGGAAGAGGCGTGCTATGGAATCTGCATACCAAGCAAATTGCAAAACGTAAGGCAACCTCACCAAGGAAAGTTCTTTGCGTAAATCTCCGCAGAAGCTTGCAGGTGTGGTGCTACCTTGACAAGGTTGCAGCAAGTATGTAACCAACAAAGATATGACATGAACAGTCGGAGGCCTGCAGAGGTTTGAAAGTACTGCCTCTGCATCAAACTGCATCTAGGCAAGTGACTCTGACTGAACTGACTCTGACTGACTTTCCCATCTAAAGCAGCTTGAGATACTGCCTCTAGCTATTCCAGCTCACAAGGGAGCTGAGGATCTCGTATCTAAGCTGTGGCACTTTTGCTTGGTCTACTTCTGCAATTGGTCGTTGGACTGCCCATGGTCGCAGTGACCAGGTCAGACACTTCAGCAACATCAACAGGACTGTGGGTGGGTGCTACGAGTTCTAGCGCCACAAGTGAAAGAAGAACACAGAGCCCTACTTTAATGGCTCGATAGACAGACAGAGGGTACCAATCTGCGCCACCAATGGTCGCAGGATATGGCAACCCCTGTGGAATTCCTGGTGTCCAGGAGCCGGCATCAGGTGTACCTGCATTCCCAGCGGCCGTGGTTGGCTTGCCCACTGCCAGTCTCGAGTCCTGGAGCAGGACAGCCGGCAGCGGCGGCTTGTACTGGAGGCGCTCCGCCTGCAGCGGGCTGTATGCCGACATGTCCTTGAGCGAGAGCAGCTGGACGCCGCCGGCCACGGCAGGCGCGCCGCCATTGGCGACGGCGCCATTCTGCTGCGGCGCGGCCACCGCGGCCACCATCTAGCGAGAGCGCCACGAACCAAGGCCGTTGTCCGACTTCGGCGGCGGCGGCGGCGGCGGCAGCGGCGGCGGCGGCGGGATGACCGCCAACGGGAGCGTGCGGCGGAAGCACCACACGCCGTGGACGCTGCGGGAGGTGATGACGCTGGTAGACGGCGTGGCGCGGTGCGGGCCGGGCAAGTGGGCCGACATCAAGAAACATGCCTTCTCTTCCACCGACTACCGGACCGCCGTCGACCTCAAGGCAAGTACCAACTTCACCTGTCCGCACTATTCTCCTTCTTAGAACCCCAATTGCTCGAAGTGCTGAGTGTGCCGCTGATTGCGGATTGATGACCCGACGTGCTGTGTCTTCAGTATTCTCTCCACTCTGCTTGTCTCGTAGTCAAAACCTGTTGACCTTGGACTCGGCTATATCCGTTATATAAGCAATAGATGTGTGCCCAACCATGGCGGTGGAGTTCAAAGAGGCCCCAAAGCAGCCATTGCTATTCGAGGCAGCTTCAGGCAGTGCAGTGGCCTTTTGCTGAGCAAAGTGCTTAGTGCACTGTGTATTGCACGTGAATCCTTCATTTGCAGGACAAGTGGCGGAATCTGCTCCGAGCAAGTCGCCCCGCAGGCCAGGCGGCTAAGCTGGTGGGTGGCCCTGCTCCATATGCAACAGCAGTACTGCCAAGACAGGCGCGCCTCATGGATGACACAGACGGCCTGCGGCGAGCATGGTCATGTATGCAAGTGCATCGTTGCAGGGAGGCTGACTGAAGGCTCAGCTTGCCTTGCAGGGCGAGCGTCGGAAGAAGAACTTGTCAGCGTCGGTGCCCGCGCAAGTCCTGGCAAGGGTGCGCGAGCTGGCAGACCGCCAACTGGTGCCAGCCAACAGCAGCGGGAGCAGCGGCGCAGGCACCAGCGCCGATGCCCGGGGTCCTGAGGACGGGGAGGGCCACAGCGGCCCCCGCGACGTGGACGCTGATGCAGCTGAGGGAGGTGACGGCGGAGGCCACGGCGGCGGCGGCGGCGGCGGCAGCGGCAATGCCGGCGACACGACCAGACACCCTCTCCTTGAGGCCGTGGATGCTCGCCATCCACTGAGCCCCGCTGCACGCAGCGGTCGCTCATCCGGCCGCAGATAGCCTCAGATGCCCGAGTGCGGCGCCCCCGCTGCTCGCTGTGCACTACTGCTTTCTGCTTCCCGCACCTCAAATTGCTTCCTCCTCTCTGCTCTCCTGGTGCTCGCCGGCAACCGTCAGACTTCAATTAGCCTCCTTAAGCTCCTCCTCCCCTCTTGTTCCACATACTCCCTTGTGTACAGAGGACTGCGCAGGAGGCTCGCCCACACGCGCTGACACGGGACAGATTGGAGCTCCGCGCGCTTGGCTTGCACGCCACAGGACTCCCAGCCCGTTGTCACATGGCTGGATAGAAATGGTCGTCTTGGCAACCTTTTACCATCAAGAGACAGAGGCGTCCCTGCAGGCACATGGGTTTTGGGGGGCTTTCCTGCCCAGCTGTGATGTCTTGATTTTGCCCTCTGCATCTTTGTCCACCATCTGGACCCAGTAACTGAATTGGCCCAAGGTGCAGGCTGTCCCGATTCACTTGTAGATATCTGCAAGAATAGTCTGTGCAACATCTGGCACCTGCAAGGTCCTGTGTGGGCAATGTCTATGGGCGCACCCTTTCTGTGTGGGCAATCTCCGAGCAGTCACTGCAGCGAGCCAAAGGGTTGCGCTGCTTATGGCACAAGCTTTGTAGGAGAGATGAGGAGGGGCAGCAGGAGCTTCTGCATGTTTCTCTTTGCACTTAACATGCATATGTGAGGGCTTGACTTGAGGCAGATAGTGGCGGCCCTAGGCTGGCCCCAGGCCGGCCTCTCTTACAGAGTACCTGGACATACATAGGCAGGAGGAGCCTCAAACCCATTTGAGGTCCTTGCGAGAGCTGACCGCACAGAATCGTAGGGCTTAGAAGTTTGAGCTCGGGGAATACCGCAAGCTTAACAGTGAAGGGCAGCAGATGGGCTTGGCGCTAATCCTCTGTGAGAACACCTGTAGCAAGCTACGTATTTACAACCTCTTGGCAGCCTCTTGATCTGATCAAGAGGGAGCTTCGGCAGACCACTTCCAAAGCACTGCTGCTTTGAAACAAAATTGCAACTGCGAGGCAGTTCTTCAGCAGCC
Source organism: Spirogloea muscicola (assembly GCA_009602725.1). NCBI lineage: Eukaryota > Viridiplantae > Streptophyta > Zygnematophyceae > Spirogloeales > Spirogloeaceae > Spirogloea > Spirogloea muscicola. Next base: position 258,710 of record WELB01000117.1, read on the forward strand.
TTTCAATGCAAAGAGCAAGCTCCTGCCACCAGATCCGCACGTTGCTGGCATGGAGCACTTTTGCTGGCCATCACAGTCAAGCTTCGTGAATCCAATGCTGCAACTGGCCACTGCTGCTCCTTATCCTGTACAACCTGCAGCCACCTGAAAAGGCCGGCCGCAACTATGGCACCCTGGCCTTGGCAACAAGCCACCACCAGGGGTGGCGCTCGCGGGAGAAGGTGGCAGCCTGCCCCCCTGCGTCGCATTCCTTGAGGCGCGACTCGTAGAAGATGGGCCGCGCTGCGCCACCTTCGGCAACTGTGAGGACCATGATGACGTCCTCCGCAACTTCGAGATCCTCTGCCACGGCATTGTACTCCGCCTGCAGCATCTTGGCGGTGCGCCGCGTCTCGCACCACACGTGCAGCACGCACGTGCAGAAGCTGTGCAGCAATGACACCCCCTGCCGTGCCACGACCTGCATGCAGCAGGGCACCACTGGATTGTGAGTGAGCGGAGGTGCTAGGAAGTGAGCCGCCACCAGGCGCTCGGACCTCGGAGCAGGGGAACCGTCTCAGCAGCGCCAGTCGTGGTGCTCACCAGGCCGCACAGCTTCTTGCACAGCAGGCGGCGGGCCTCCTCGTGTGAGAAGAGCGCGGGGTTTGGGTACGACATGGCCCGCGTGACCGAGACGCCGACGCGCTGCCCGTAGATGTCGCAGATGTAGTCAACCTTTTTCCAATTTGGGTTGCGGTACTTGACCTGCCGGCCAGCATGCAGCGAGGACAAGGGGGGTCTTGAGGCTGCAGCTGGCACAGGCTCTGATGACAGCTTCAAGCTAGAGTTGGAGCAACTCTGCCGCCGGCGTGCAATCGCAATGGGGGAGATGGAAGCGGCACCTCCATCTCTGTGACCACGTTCCTTGCACAAAAGCGGCGGGCGAAGTACTCCACCGACAGCGACTGCAGCCGCACGCGCGACAAGGGCAAGGCTCACCGCGGGTCTCGCGGATCGAACAAGGGTCGCATGAAGGGCAGAAGGCTTGAGTGCATGCAGAGAAGGCCTCTCTTTCATATATAGCAGTCAGGGAGGACGTTGAAGTCGGCGAGCAACGGGATTTGAACCCGTGTTTCCAGATTCACAATCTGAACAGCCTTAGCTCACGGCAGCGGCGTGCCGTGCCGAGCAGCGAGCACCATACCCACCTCGGAGACGACAGAGGCGCCGCCGGCATTGGGCTCGGTGGCCACGCGGGCGGCGTCGCGACCGAGGCAGAACTGCTGGAACGGCGCGTGGGCCCGGAAGTGGCTCACGAACACGTTGCGCAGCTGCTGCGCGGCGGCCGCCGCGGCCGTGCCGCCGCCGAGCGANGCCATAGGGGCCAAAAGCACACACTCCTATTATGTCCCACTGGTCCCTGTGAATGGCCTTGCAGAGAAGGACCAAGAACACGGTGCTCTCACATTCCCAGTCCAACGGGGTCTGGTAATTTGAATCTAAGAAAGCCCTTATAGCCAGCCTTGTACGAGGGCCCTTGTTGTCAAACTCTACAAGCTTTACTTCCATGGAAGGTAACTGGGACCTTGTGCTGCTGTTAGCAGGCGATCCAGGTGGATGCTCGGCTTTGTTGAGGCATCTAACGCACGAGTATGGGGCAGATCTGAAGGTTCCTGGCCTCCGTATTCTCCTTGCCAACGACGGCAAGATAATAGAGGACCTCAGCAGCTACTTTGGGGGGAGGACAAGGTCCCACAAGCCGAAGCACGATGGCCTGTCTACGATCTGCAATAAGCAGGGCCACAGCTACACGCTAAACATAGTACATACTGTGCCAGATGACCCTGATGTATTAGACGGGGTGGTATTTGTCATAACGGACTCGCAAGAACAGCTAATCGTCGGCGGCGTCGGAAGGCGCGGCCATGGCGGGGGTGGCGTGCGGCGTGGGGCTTGCTCTGTCGACTCTGTCTTCCCGCGGCCTGCAGCAGCATGTGGCTTATCATGCCCCGCCTCCCCTCTCCGCCACCCCCCTCCCCGGCTCAGCTACCGCTAAGCTATGTAGAAGTTGACCCGGACACCGTCACGCCAGCCAAGGCGCCTGGTCTGGGCTCCTCTCTCGTTAGCTGTGTACTGTCGAAACTCTGCCGGCGAAGCGGGGCCGCTCGCCCAGGAGCCGGCAGAGCGGGGGGAGCGCCCCCCCATCCCCAAACCATGCCCCGGGGGGGTGATACCAGGAATATGCGCCGGTCGGTCGCGACCGGGCCCGGTCCGCCCGGCCCACCCCCGCTTGATAGGCCCCCCGCCGTCTTCCAGACGCTCCTGGCTCCTCTTACTGGGGGCTTCCTAACGACGGGCCGTTGAGCCATCCCGGTCCGGCCGGACCGGGCTCCCCCGACCGGGGGGCCTGCTCCGGTCGCCGAGCGCGAGCGTCACCCGGCCGTAGCCACGTGGCAGGCTGCCAGGCCCCCTCGTTGCCCACGTGGGACAGGCCCGAGCTCTCTTTGCAACCCACGTGGCGAAGTCAGTTGCTCGTGCTGATAGCCCACGTTGCGCGGGATAAGACGGCGTGGAGCTAGCTACACCAGCTCCATCTCCAGGCCAAGCAGGCCATGACCTGCCTGACTTCGCCCAGGATCTTGCCACTAATCTGCACTACAGGAAGGCCATGTCTGAACTATCATACCAGCCGACTGCCCAGTTTCCCACCTCTAGCTCCCACTTTACTGACGTTTGTGCATTTGCAAGTATGAGAACCATCTGCCTCAGCATCCGACCTTGTGGTGGTGGGAAGGGTGCCTAACTGCACCTGGCCCACTTGCTGGTAAATGCAGACTTCACTTAACGTCCAAGGAAAGGTATGCACCTTCTTGCGAAATGTGTGTGGAAGGTGTCGAGCTCCGTAGGGCAAGGGCAACCCTGTGCTTCTAAAAGGACGCGTCTTGACAACTACACTTCAGCTTACTAAACCAGGATCTGCTTTTGGCATTGCTCCTCTCACTCACCCTCATACTCAATGAGCACATACAGGGGCTTGCCACCAAGTTTCTGACGGCCCTGCGAAAGGAAGCGCACTAGTTTTCATTCAGAGCAATCGTGAAGAGCCGCGGCCTGCTTCTGCGGGCAAAGCTGACAGTGGTTACCAGGGAGCAGCACGAATATCATAAACACATTGATTGACAAGTGCCAGGCATTCATGACCTGGTGAGCGCATCTTCAGTGAGATCTTGTCCAGCCTGCCTCATTACCTTGAGGTCCACGAGCTCGATGACGCACGCACACTCGACAACCTCAGCCCCACCTCTCTCTGCACATCAACGGTGGTGTATGCAGAGGAAGGCTAAGTCGGAGCAAGTCAACCTAGAACTGTAGTGGCAAGATGGAGCGGCGCTAGACAAACATGAAGGGCACACACAAGTTAAGCTGAGCTAATAGGAGCTTTTGAGTAGGAAAATATGACGCGCTTTATCCAATGCACCTCTAGGAAAGGCCCACTTCATGAAGTCGCCTTCTGTGTAGCACAGGTGTTTGCGAGAATGTGAGGGGCACACCTAAAAGGCGGATGCCGGCGCCAAGCGTGCCCCCTGTAGCGACGAGGTCATCAATGAGGAGCGCCTTATCACCCGGCTCCACCGCGCCCTGGTGCATCTCTATCCTGTCCGTCCCGTACTCTAGCGTGTACTCCTCATATATGACCTCGCCTACCCTCTTGGGCCGTGCAGTGTGAAGGCCGAACAGTCAGGAGTCTGCACGACCAGCAAGCTGCGACTGTGGTCCGAGGGCTATGCCTCTGCGGCGCAAGAATGGGATGCCTCAGGCTATTATTCAGGCGCACTGGCAAATGCCAACCAGCAGGTCGTGCTTCCCAGATGCGCAAGATGCTGCCGGCGGCACCTGGAAGCTTCTTGGGCTTGCGGATCATCACGAACTTGGCACCGAGGGCCAGGGCTATTGGGGGGCCGAAGATGAACCCCCTCGCCTCCACTCCTGAGACAATGCCGTGACCTATAAGCTGTGCTGGTCGAGGCTGTCTTGCAGCTCACATCTAACCGAGGACTTAATGATGGCTCTGCATACATCCGCCTCTAGGGACCTCCCAAGGGACGCAGCCAACAGAAGCAGCGCCATTCAAGCTCACTGTCTCAACAGTGTGGCCAGCGGTGGGTGATGCGGTGGTGGTTACAGAATGGAGCCGGGAGAGAGGGGGTAGAGGAGAGCACCAGCGACAACGGTGAGGCCGTAGCTCCTGTAGCGCTCCACGAACATGTCGATGGTGTCCTGGAAGGCGCGGTGGTCGAGCAGCAGCGTCGTCACGTCCCGGAACATGATGCCTGCCCACGCACCGCGAGCGAGCACATCTCAGGAAGGCCTGTGGCAACGGCCTCTCGGCTTGCATGCGTCAGGAGAACGTCTGATGGCGGCCTGGCCCCGACATTGCCATCGGCCGCTAGGGCGCCGTCAGGAGAGGCCAGCCCCCTACTCTTGATGGTACGTGTAGCCTAGCGCAGTGTGTTTCAGTGACCTCGGCGCAAGCCCCCGACGAGGCTACGCGCTGGCCGCCGCTGCGGTGGCCGTGGCGTCGCGCCGCCTATCTGGCCTATCTCGCAGCTTTCACAGGTGCGGTTCGGCAACTGCAGCGAGGTCCGGGGGCTCTCTAAGTCCTGATCACCGGAGCTCGCTACTGCAGGACAGTGATCGCTGATGGCAATGGCGGAATGGCAGTGCGGCCGCATCTCGCGCCGCAGAATGCGGCGCAATTCGAGGACTGAAGGCCCGGCGCCGTCAGAGGGGGTGACTGGGAGTGAGTGCGCGCACCCTTCTTGGGCCAGTCCGGGATGGCGCGGATCGCCGCGGCAATGCGCGGCGCGCGCGGGTCCCCGTCCCTTGTCGCCGACATGGCTCGCGGCTCGCCCGCCGGCGCGGCGGCGGCGGCGGCGGCAGACGGGCAACAGCTCCCGCGGCTGAGTCAGAATGATGCGGAATGACGACTTGCAGAATGTCTGCAAAGGGGTAGTGCTATCTCGGAGGTGCTTGTCGGGCTTGCTGCTCTTGGGTCCCTGCCAAGATTAGCATCCTCATCGAAGTCCCACTTCTTTAGAGCTTGACAGCAACCTCGGCTGTTCGATTCACGGGTGTCACTCGGTGACTGCTTCTGTCACAGATGCGACTCTGGGGAAGGCCCTGAAGAACGCTGTCCTGCTCACTTGGGGCTGCTTGGGAGCAGCGGTGAGCACTCCCCCGCTGCTGCTAATGACTCAAATCTGCACTGAGGTTCTCATTGAGTACCTGAAAGGATTGGAATGTGATAGACATCATGGACACAGCACGCTCTATCCTCCCAATCTTCAGAGTGTTTCCTGTCCCAGAACCTTCTATGTGCTTTGTGCTCATAGACATTGTTTTCACGACAATAACAGAGCGTCTGCGCACTGAACTGCTGCCAATGTCAGCCGGTAACCCGCCGCGACCCGCGCTTCGCGCGGCTGGAGGACGGCGACCTGCGGGCCTTCGAGGCGGCGCTTGGCGCCGGCGGCGTCGTGACGGACGCCGGCGCGCTGGCAGCGGCCAACGTGGACTGGATGGGCAAGTTCCGCGGCGCCGCCGCCGCGCTCCTGCAGCCCCGCACAGCGCAGGAGGTTCGTAGATCAAGGCGATGAATGCAGACTTGTATCTGATCATCCACCAGATTATTTCTCAGTTGATGAATTCTTGCTGGTTACGAGAGTGAGTCCCTATCGGAACTTGGTGATATGATCTCGAAATGCTCAAAGCCTGCAGCCGCCGCCGCCGCCGCCGCCTCCGTCGTGGCGTCTGCCGACACCGCCAGCCCGCTGCCGGCGCCGCAGGTCTCGGTGGTGCTGCGGCACTGCCACGCCCGCCGGCTGGCCGTCGTGCCCCAGGGCGGCAACACCGGCCTCGTCGGCGGCAGCGTCCCCGTCTTCGACGAGGTCTGCACTCGATGTTCGCCTTCCCCAGCGCCGACACCTTCAGCCGCTTTGCCAGAACGCTCGCAGCCGAGGCCGGCAGCTTCATGATCGCGCCGCTGCATGGCTGCGCTCGCAGGTCATTCTGAGTCTGAGGCGCATGAATCGCATCATCTCGCTCGACGAGGTCTGCGGCGCCTTCCGTCCCTGCCCATCAGCTTCATCGCGACGCCCACATTCGCTGCTGCGCAGCAGCCGTGATCGCCCGCACTGGCGATCTTCCGCAGTGCACTGCCAGCCTGCATGCTGTTTGCCGACCAGCTCGTCTGAACCTGCCGCCTGCAGGTGAGTGGTATCCTGGTGTGCGAGGCAGGGTGCATCCTGGAGGCCGTGGACGACCACCTCGCAAGCCGGGGGTAATGCATTCATCCACTTCCACTTTGAAGTGCTACCTTTCACTAACAGCAGTCAAGCTTAATTACACTGCTAAAAGCCAGCGCCCAAGCTTGATATTGCTTAAGCTGGAAGGCGGCACGAACTTGCTTATTGGGTTTAATCTCAGTCCCCTCCTGGTTTGTAGGTTCATGATGCCCGTTGACCTTGGTGCCAAGGGGAGCTGCCAGATTGGCGGCAACGTGTCAACCAACGCCGGCGGCCTTCGCCTCCTGCGCTACGGCTCCCTCCACGGCTCAGTTCTCGGTGAGGGCCGGGAGCCACGGCGCCCCTCCCTCCTTTGCACAAGTGACATGCCAAAGGTTCCCTCTCTCGCCACACCGCCGTCTGTTCACATCCTCATCCCCTTAACTTTGACACTGTAACTTCCCGAAGCTCTCTGCGGCAAAGCTCTTGCGACTTCTGTGTCAACCATAATCTCAAGAAACTTGGTGGGTCTTGTCAGCAGACAGGCTCCAATTGCTGCTCCATATCCAGCCCGCACTCAGGTGAACGCTTGCCAGTAGTGATGCAAAGAGGCCAGCCTCACTGACAAGAGCGCTGCCGCCTTGTGCATCCAGGGCTGGAGGTTGTCCTTGCAGATGGGACCGTAATTGACATGCTCAAGAAGCTGCGCAAGGACAATACTGGGTACGACCTCAAGCAGCTCTTCATCGGTACGCTGGCAGCACCTCCCTTATGTGCACCTTCGACTTGTCCACATGCTTGCAGTGCCAGTGATGGGGGCTCGAGTTTCTGCGGCTGGCTCAGGAGGGGAAGGCACACTGGGTGTCATCACCAAGGTGGCCATGCTCGTGCCGCAGAAGCCGTCGTCCGTGCAAACGGCCTTCTTGGCTTGCGCCGACTACAATGGCCTCCAGGTATGGCAAGCCTCTACATACTCAATTGCTCTTGGTAAGGTGTGAATCATGGTGCACATGATCTACCCTACGTCAGGTGTTAGGTATTACAGAAGTTCCTCATCCTGCAAAAAGAAAGTGGTGTGCAGGCTGCATTCAAAGAGGCACGGAAGCAGCTTGGGGAGATCCTGTCGGCATTTGAATTGATAGACTGCCAGGCCCTTGACATGGTAAGTCGCGTCGTTAGCAAACGATGCCTCTGAAAAGTCAAGATCCTCAAGATGTGGTCTAGAGCACTGATGCTTGTGGAGCATCGCACGAGCACGAGCTTGAGGTTGTTGGCGCAGGTCGTTCTGGCAGCTTTGCTGATGGAGACACGCTGAAACGCGTGGTGCAGTCGTGCCGCTTGGACAGGCCCTGCTACACCTGGAAGGCACGCGGCACCCGCTGCCAGATTGCCGGGAGCCCTTCTATGTGCTCCTTGAGACATCAGGCAGCGACACAGCGCATGACAGGTGGCACTCGTACCTCCCAAGCGAGCAAGCGCTTTGCGACCAGGCAAAGGCTTGGCTGGTGCTTTTACTCTGAAAAGCTGATCTGCCAGTTGCCCACAGGCTGAGGACAATCCAAAGTACATGCATTGCCCACCTTTGCGCAGGACTGAGATGTTGGCTTGACACGCAGTGAGAAGCTTGAGAGGTACCTAGAGCGCGTGTTGGAGGATGGCAGCGTGGTCAATGGCATGCTGGCGCAGGACCAGTCTCAGACTGCCGCCCTGTGGCGCATTCGTGAGGCAAGCCTCAAAAGCTTGCCCCCTTACAGATCCCTTAAGATAATGGCTCTGCCGTACTCGTGAGTGTGACTAGCATGGCAAGATGGACGCTGGGCTTCTTGCAATTTGTATCTCCACCACATACGTGTCAAACCGTCTGCAAGGAGCATCATGGCTGTTGAGAAACCTCAATAAGACTGGTGACACACCTTGTGTACTACGAAGTTCCTGATAGTGCCGACATGTTGTTGAGCAGGGGTTGGCCGAGGCGGTGAAGCTGGGCAGCGGCACTGTGTACAAGTACGACCTTTCTATCCCGGTGAAGCATCTCTATGGCTTGGTGGACGAGCTGAGGGCTAGGCTCGGTACGGCCTCAGATTCATTTCTTGCTGTGCCTACAACCTCAATCTCTGTCCTTAGTTTCTATATAGCCGCTCATTGGTCAGCAGGACTTGTGCAAGCAAGCACTGCTATTCCAAGCCTAGAGTCCAAGCCCATTGCCTCCAATGTGTTCTTGCAACCTCAGGTGCCACACGCCCGTCACACAATAACCCGTGTTTTGCACTGGCAAAGAAGTGACTCTGTTGAATGTCAGCCTCTTCTCTGCCTGCTCGTTGCAGAAGGTGTAGCAACAGTTGTCGGGTGGGGCCACTTTGGCGATGGCAATTTGCACCTCAATATCTCGGCTCCCAAGGACAGCCACAAGGTCTGTCTTTGTCTGTGACGCGCGCTGAGTCGCATTCTCGATTGGGTGTGATATGTTAGAAAACTTCCATAATCAAGTTGTCATAGAGGCAGGCCGCTCAGAGAAGTAATTGACATTCAGCGATGTTTGACCCAGGTTCAAGAACAGATAGAGCCGTTTGTGTATGAGTGGGTGGCCAGCCGAGGCGGCAGCATAAGCGCGGAGCACGGGCTCGGAGTGATGAAGCCACATGCCATTCACTACAGCAAAGCCCCAGAAGCGGTGGGTGGCCCTCCCTGGTATCGAGCTGCCTGTGCGCAGGTGCAGCTGCTGTTGATGTTGGTGGTACTATTCGCCTGGTATGCCTTGCCTCAAATCAAGACATATCCTGCTTCGTCTGGTCATTGAAAACATTGTAATTTGCAGCAGTCATGCCTTGTCCCACTCTATGTCTCTTCGCCAGACACGCTCGCAGAGGTTCAATCTTGGTCCTTTTGGTCAGGCTATGATGCTGCCTTCTGGCAGCCTCAGCCCTGATACATTCATGGCTGTTGGCAGTCTGTGCCTGCATGTCGTGACAGCTGAATCCTTTACCGAGTAGGTCCTGCTTGCTCTTGGCATTTGCATTCATGCCTACTTGTGCGCCCATGCTACTGTGCAGGTTTCGCTCATGGGAGAGATTAAAGCCCTCCTTGACCGGCAGGGTATTTTGAATCCTTATAAGGTGCTGCCCGAGTCAGCAATGCCAGCGCACTAGTATGCAGTGATGCTTAGACAAGCCTACCAACTGGTGCGGCAAGGCTTAAGCATCTACAAGTGTGCACATGCAAACGAGCGGCCACAAATGTCATCCCAACTGTCAAGCACGATCACGCTTTCCTTTGAAGTTCAGGCCTGGAAGCTAAGCAGTTGGGTTTGTGAGGTTGTGCTGGTTGATATGTCGTCATCTTGTAAAGGTGGTGTGAGGATCACAGAGTTCCAGCATCAGTCATCTTTCAATGGAATCTCACTTGCTTGTTGGTGCATCCCCGCAAAGTAATGTCCATAAGCCAAGAGGCGTGGCTGCAAAGATTGCAGCAATGTTGCACACAACCCATCCAAAGTGCTGGGAAAACCCGTAGCAGCTAAGCCCGGCCAAGGTCGCCCAAGTTACTCAATTGTGCATGCTTAGAGGCCCGAAATGTATGTACAATTGGGCGAATGTTCTGATTGTGGGGGCCCTCCTTGATCTGGTCGAGCTGCCTTGGCTATACTTGTCCCCCATGGCGACAATTTTTACAAAGGACTGTGCTGCTCTCATGGCAGCGACACAGGCCGCCCCAGAGTGAAGCAGGAACAGCTCCAGAGGGGGGGCATATTGAGCGTCGGTGACAGCCAAGCACCACCTCGGTGCACACCCTGCTCAACGTCCTCCGCACTTCCGGAGGCTCCCTCGGGGGTTGGCACTTGGAGCAACCTCAAAAGGCATGGAGGGAAGAGAGCAGCTCGACGGCTGTGCTGCGCGGCAGACAGACCACCCAGAGAGCTAGGTGTCGACGTGCGCGACATGGCAGGACAATAAACAGTCAGCAGACAAGCAAGCCTCCAATAGCAACTGCCAAGCAGACGTGGGCGATGACCGGCATGTTCGGGCCGGAGGTTTTGGGGATGGGGGTGTGTGGGGCTGGGGGGGAGAACAGTGATAATGGGAAGTCAAAGGTCTGCATGACCAGCCATCTCATCCTCGCTTGACATGTATCCATCATTGCTCATCTCGCTGTCATCGTCGCTGTCCTCGTCTCCCTCCTCATCGTCGATTTTTGCGTACTTGTCGCAGTACTCTGAGCCAACATCGCATGAATGTGCACCAGATTAATGATGTGGCAAGTAGGTGTTTGGGAAGGCTTGCCCCACTGTCAAAGTATCAGCAGCAGTGAAATTGAAGCATCTGGCATATCATCTATCAATGAAGCCCGTAATCATGTAGACAATGAGATTCAAATCACGTGTCTGTCGAGCAGACATCCCAAATCTCAATCCACACAGAACCGCCACACAAAGATTGTAGGCAGCACATTTGGGAGGCTAAGCTGAAAGAGATGTCCGTGTCTACCTTTGACCTTCAGCTTGTAATGATCTGGCTCTCGCATAAGCAGTGCAGCTGCTTCGCCATTCAAGGGATCCGTGGGGTTTGGGTAGAGGAGCAGCTGGGGCAGGAAAACCTCGAACACGTTGATGAGGTCTGCAGTTGAGAGCGTGTCAATGGACAATATCAATGTATTGTCTCTGAACAAAGAGCAATTCCAACCACATCATGTAGGCACGCCTTCTTGTAGCCTCAACAGCCCAATGCTCCTCATACATGTTCACAGCCTAAACATTATGAGGTGCCATGTACAAATTCAACAATCAGAGAGAGAGAGAGAGAGAGAAAGAGAGATGGGCAGGAGGTTCTCCGCACCAAACATCGGGCTCCACGTCTGATTGATGACATCCAGGCACACAGAGCCCGACCTACAGGTGATGCAAGCCCCACAGAGTGCCGGACATCAGAGGCCCAGCCAAGCAGCAGACCTTGACGTCTGCAAAGGCTCACGTCTAGAGTGACAGCATCGACATAGCCAGGAGCTCCGTCGCCCACGAGCTCACATTTCGTCCACGTTGGGATGGTAGATTCGGTTCACGAAGCCGATGGACGGCGACTTGTAGGGGTAGGCCTCGGGCAGCTCTACGTGAATCTTCCACTTGCCTCCCTCATATGGACCTGCGGCCGCAATTCTCGAGCAGTAGCGCGTCCCTGAACGACAGTTGCTCGCCGAGCCTTCACGAGCAGCGGAGCCCAAAGGCCCGCAGGCCACACTGGACAACACATCCAGGCGGTCGACGTGCGCACTGGCACGCTGCCGACGGGAGGAGGGCTGTGGGCCTCACTCTCTTTGGGCCCGTTAAACTCGACGTAGAACTCGCTCATGCCGTCGTTGATCATGTCCACCTTGTAGTCGCTCATCATGCTGCGGGCGGCAGCAAGGCGGCCGCGTAGTCGTGGCAGGCCGTCAGTCCATGCCGTGCCGATAAGACCATGACCCGTGATGAGAAACGGAGGCACGATTCGGGGCAGCAGCCGCGCCAGCGTCACGGGGTTTTTGGGGGCCAGCGGGCCTCGCGGGCGCAGAGCTCTCACAGCTTCATGACGTCCATCTCGCGGCGCTTGCTCGGAGACGACATGGCCGCGCCCGCCGCCGCCCGCCGCCGCCGCCGCCGCCGCCGCCGCCGCCGCC
>WELB01000117.1:304989-316972 GCA_009602725.1 Spirogloea muscicola
CTCCACCTCCCCCCTCCTCCCCCTTGCCTCCCTCTCCTTCACCACCCCCATCACCCTCTCCTCCCTCTCCGGCTCCTTCTCCTTTCTCTGCATCCAACCCGCCTCCACAGCCGCCACCTCCGCCGCCGCCTCTGCCGGGCGCCCCGCTCGGCGGGGCCGCCGGCAGCCCTCTACCGCCGCCGCCATTGCTGCAACGTGGCGGCCACCATGCCGCCGGCGTTGGGCACCACGCGGCCAGCGTCGGGCATCACCCCCCTGGCACGGGCAAGCACCCGGCGGGCGAGGGCAAGCACCCGCCGGGCGTCGGCCACCACAACTACCAGCCGCCGCCGCCGGCCACCGCGGCCGGACCACGCAACCGCCGCCGCCTCTACTAGCAGCGCCGCAACGGACAGAGCCAGTGAATACACAGCGAGATCGACGAGGGCGGCAGCTGTCTGACACACTGCACATGCTTTCCTCTGGCCTCGTCAGGCCCTCAAGCCACGGCGTGGCCTCTGATTATACAATTACTGTGATTCAACCAGCTGATTGCATTCCAATAATGTGGCGCCCCGGTGCCAGCCGCGCAGAGCATGTACGATAAGCTTGCGCCGGTGCCACTCAGTCCCCAGCCTTGCCGCCTGCTCCGCGCGGAAGGGCATGGCCGGGCTCAAAGTGCTGGAATCAGTTAGCAACATAAGCTGGAGATAAGCACTACATTGCTGTACTGAGGCAGCACTGCCGCAGCCTGCATCGCCGCAGCCTGCACGACCTTGAGCTGCAAGCAATGCTGTATGTACGAAGTTTTGAGCCTGCGACTGCACTCGAAGGCTTGCTCAAGCGGCCATTTGGAAGTCTGATTCTTAGCTATTTCTCAAACATTCACTTTCATTCCTTTGGGCTGGCCCTTCTCAGCCACTGCTTCTTGTAGAAGAGTACCCTCTCTTGTTCAAAGTAAGTCCGCTGGAGCTGGCAAATAAGACATTCACTTCTGCTTCCGCCCAATCCGTGGGCATTTCAGTTAACTCTGCCGGGTTTGGGGCTTTCTGTGCGGCCTCTGCAGAGCGGGACTCGTGAAACTAAATGTCACGAATTTGTGATGGCAATGCTCAGTGCCCCTTGTCCTCTTCCAGCAGGAGCTTCGCAATGATTCGGATGAGCTGACCATCTGCTTCGCCAGCATCCATTGCCTGCATACGAGCAGCAGGGCACAAAACTCCTGAGAGCTGTCAAATGCTGTCCTTTCACACATATGGTCCTTGCAAGTGCATCTCATCCTCTGCTCTGCCTAATAGCTATCATTCAGTGCCTAAATCAAGCCAGGGATGATCGTGACCTGCGGTTGGTCGACGTGGCGGGAAAAGAGGGAGTCCAGGCATTTGCGAAGCTCCTTGAAAAGGACGCCCGTCTGCGCGGGCGCTCGCAGCTGAAGCCAGGAGTCCACCACTACTTCGCCAGCCTGCACTTGCATGCAGAAAGTCAGGACAATGCCTGAGCAGGCTCACCCAGGCCATGCTTGGAGTATGTGCTGCACGGATCAACTACGTACTGCAGACAGCACAAATCAACTCATAGCAAATACAGGTATTTGTTGCACTGAGTGCGATATCTGACATGACTTTTCTGTGTCCTAATAGAAGAGATGGCCAGCAAGGCCGTAGGGAAGGCCGTCAAATAAGAAAAAGCAGCAGCTGACCAGGTAATTGACCGACACGGGGCCTCCAAAGAGGAGCAGCGGGTATGGCGACACGCAGGTGCAGTCGCGGATGTATACCCTTGTCGTCCTTATCTAGCGACACAAAAGACTCAAATCCACCATGAGGAGCCTCGGTGCCAGCGTCCAATTTCATCGACTCATGATGTCATGAACATCAGCATCATCGCAGCGTCATCAGGAGGATGCATTGGTGCACCTTCTCATGGAAGACAAGGAAGGGTCGCTGGAACTCTGCAGCCCGGTGGTTGACAGACGAAGGGTGGATGGAGACCTCAACCTGGCCGTCAGACCACCGTGGCCGCCCGCCCTCATCGCTCATGGCCGTCACGTTGGGGTGCAGCCCAGCCACCAGCACAGCCTGGGGGAGCAGCACAACCCACCTCACGCCCACTTCCAAGTCATGTTTCGACCAACACAACCCAAGTCGCTCATTACATGTCGAGCTTCTTGTTCATATATTCAAGTACAAAGAAAATGTGACTCGTGGAGACGGCACTTTTCATTCAATCTGAAGCTTTCGCAACCACCTTGATGATGGAAGGGGATGCTGCATGTGTATTCCACGGCTTGGAAAGATCGTCCGCCCAGTCCGCAGACCTTGAACTCGCCTGCTGCCCACGTCCAAGGGCAGAATGGCCAATTGTGCTGATTAGAGAATGTGGCACAAGAGTAACAGCTTTGATGCGGCTACGCTTGATTGAAGTTCAACTTGACACTGCATCTTCTGAGAAGTACAACACTAGGGATGGCAAGAAGACTCAAGTCGACCTGCCTATAGCAGCAGCTTGACAGCAGTCACAGCAGTCACCTGAGGGACTTTGAGGAAGCCAATGTCAGCCAGAAGGTTAGCAAACTGCCTGCGCAAGTCTCTGCATAGACCCACTCAGGACACAGCATAAGATCAGCGGCACATAGATGGGTAAATTTCTCTCACCTCACCCGACTGCTCACCAACACACTGCACCAGGAGAGGCTAAGCTGAGCAGACCTGAGCATCTCGAGAGTCTGGTAGCTCAAGAAGGAGCTGCGGCAGTACTCGCGGGCGGCCCTTGGACCAGCCTGTCATGTGCAGGTAGCAGACAAGAAGCTACAATGCTATATAAATGGCTCAATCAAGCAGAAAATGACCTCATTGCTAAGATTCTGATGCATATCCAAGGCATACGCTGCGCTTGTTGTAGTGCAGTGACCTGTTGGACATGGCAACCACATGCCAGCAACGACCTGAGGGCAATGCTACGTGGAGGTTATCCGATGAAATGCCATGTCAACAAAGTGTTGCACCTGACCTTCTGCAGGAGGTCAGCCCAGTGATGGTAGCAGGCAGCCATGGCCAGGTGATCAGACTGCTGGCCTCTTGCAATCATGGCAAGGTTTCTTACGACAGCTTCTCTATCGACCGGTGCCACAAGGACCTGCCGGGCCCGATCAGCCGCCTCCTTCTGCAAAATCAGCGAGGCATAAGTTGGGAAGATAATGACAAGTGGGCCCTGCCCATGCTTGACTGCCCTGTACCATGAACGCTTACTCTTAAGCCATAGACCTGCGGACAGGAGTCCAATATTCATCAGTGAATGCTGTTTGCTGAATGAGGACGCTTGGAAGGTCGAGTGCCTTGTTTCGAACATAGACGAAGCCTTAGCCAGCCATTGGAGGTCTCTGCGCACCTGATCGAGAGGAGACACGAATGGGGTTTTGTAGCTGAGGCAAGCAGCCACGGTGAGGACAGGGCTTATGCACTGCAGCACCGCTCCGTACAGCATCATCTGCATCAAGTGCCAATAAAGTATTGGCACTGCTTCTATTCATCTTACTGCTTGCTCCTTGACCTTCATTTGTGCTACACTACGTCTATTGAAATGACTTGAAGGCACCTACTCGACTACCACATACCGACTTGGAGCAGGACAGCTGCGAGGACTGTACATCATAGCTCAGAAATCTGATGACATTGAAATCGTCGAGGAAGCACAGGGCAATCCCACAAAGTTTGGGTGGAATTGAATCAAAGGACAAGCATCCAAGTAAGCTATGGTACTTGCCTTGCCAATGCGGACATCAACAGGGAGGCCTGCTAAGTGCCTTCCCAAGGAGGTCAGCTGCTTGCGCTCGTCAAGAGCACCCACCTGCAATCATGGCAGGCCCATGCTTCTCATGCTTGTGGCACATGGCATGACATGGACTACCAAGACGTCCGGCAAAATAGGAACTGCGAACAAGAAAAGTAGTAAAGCTGTACCTCCTTAAGAGCTTCAACAGCTGAAGTGATGGCCTCTGGCTTTGGAGGCTCAATTGCCTGCATGATGCATACTATGTCAATATTGCAGTGGGCTGCAGTGCGAGCATCGTGGTTTTGCATCATGGTTTTGCAGATCTACACATCCTTCAATGCAGCCCGTCCTGAGAAGCCCATGAGTCCGATATACCAGGAAAACTACATAATGCAGGCAGCAGCGACAATGAAGGCACAGCAAGACCTGCTGCAAGAAGCTTGTTACATCCCCAAGAGCCAGAAGCTTTATCTGTAGGCAGAGCTCCACTAGCGGCACACGCAGCATCTCCGGTACCTGCATATTGCACACACCATATAAGACCATCACGCCGCCAATTGGCACAGTAATATCATGTGCTATTCAGGATATCTAATGCAGCTGACTAAGTGCAGCTTTAGGGTCCTCACCTGAAAGCGCCGCATCACTGATGTCATCCTGTAGCGAGTGTACAGAGCGAAGCACTTTCCCGGCCGCACTCGACCGGCTCGGCCTGCCCTCTGCCTGGCATTTGCTTGTGATATCCACGCCTCCACCAAACTTGACATGCTCTGGACCAAACATATATCAGCTGTACACTTAGATAGATGCACACCAGTTTGTCGTCACATTGGGTGCTTGCTCTAGTCCACCTTGCTCTTGTACTTACAGCAACAATGACATAGAAGATAATCAGATATGCGCAGGAGTTTGGGCTCGCAGGCAATTGAGTAAATGGTCCACAATGACACATCTGTCTTGACAAGGTGTAAAGGCTGAGCTTACCCTGCGGGGATCAAAGCGGTTTTCACGAAGCTTGCCCGCATCCACAACATACACCACGTCATCAATGGTGATTGAAGTCTCGGCTATGTTTGTGGCAATTACCACCTGCACATAAGGTCATCCACTCTCAGGATTGGACGCTTCAAGACCAGCAGCATAGCAACCATGAATTAAAAATTGACCAATCTTAGGGCCCCATGACTGCCACGCCTAGGTTACGCAGGAGCAGCAATTGAACAACTCGAAATGCTTATCTATACTTGTCACCATTGTTTCTCATTTCAATTTTACCACAGTAGCATATTGCTTGCACACAATTTGAGCAGACTGAAGCCCACAGAGGCCTGAGCTATCGGCTACACTCATGTCCAAAAAGCATCTATCAACTGCAGGTGGGTGTGATCGTGCATTTGACAGCATGCACAGGCGCATCAGCATCCACCAAATTCTATCAGAGTAAGGGTTCAGGCTTAGAGGCCCTGCCTTTCTTATGCCAGGCGGCGGTCTGTGAAATGCCCGGCGCTGGTCTTGAGGGGAGATTGAGGAGTGCAGGGGAATAAGCCAGTGCTCGGCTCCGCCAGCTCCAAACAGCCGCGATCCTGACAGCCTCTCGTGAAGGCCCTGTATCTCTGCCAAGCCCTGGTTTGCATATACCCACGGTGCTGCAATCAGTTCCCTGGTTTGGAGGAGTTGGCTATACCGTGTCATTGCATATCACTTCTGCATGAGGGGTTACCGTTATTACACAAGGCTTGTAAGGCTGTCAGCCTTGCAAGGCTGGCAGCCTTGCTGCTGTGAAGTAGAACTACTTCCACTCAAATTGTGATGGTAAGACACTTGCCGGCAAGAATATGAGAATTGCACCATCCTCTTCATTCTGGTGGATATGCGCCACCAAGTCCTCCACAAGCTCAAAGTCAATGACATCCTCGTTCAGGCTCATCTGCACCATAAACCCCAGATTGGACTTGCAAGCCGGTCGTGAGCAACACTATGAGGAGCCTGCAAATGGAGCCACTTGTCTGAATCTACCCAAGTAGAGCATTAACCACTGACCAGATTGTGCCTGGTGCTTTTCGAAAAGGAATGGTAGAGCTCCTGCTGATAAAAAGGGTTGACGACTTCGTCTGCCAGTGCCGCTTCATCTCCAAAGCCTGTGGCCACGAGCTCAGACCTCCCTCAACCAGTATCCACGAGACTTTTGGCTCCCTGTTCACCAGCAGAACACAGTATTTGTTAAGAACAAGTGTCGGCCATGTACGTGAATATTGCAGTCAGTATGAGCAGTGACGCAATTGTATCACGCTCACCAACCTTGATTTGCCTCCCAGTTGCAGCCTTCAGTGCTGCTGGAGAGTCTGAAGCAAGCTTGTACTCAAGCATTTCATATATATCCTCCAAGAATATCATCTCCACTGGATGTGTCCTTCCCTTGCCTTGGATCACTGGGCAGCCAGCGAAATATGCTGAGTACAAGTCCGCATCAAGTGTAGCTGACCTGAAATGTGCAGACGGCCACGGGTTACCCAATGCTTATAGCAAAGCGAAGTACCACATTGACAAATTTAAGCATGCATATGTGTCTGCAAATGCAAACAGCCTGTTAGTGTCAAGAAGCACTCATGCATAATGAGTGCCTCATCAAAAGTCTCAGCTGCTAGGTCCAACCCCACCCTATGTACAGCATCCCTACAACTTGTCACATCTGTGGTAGACCAAGATCTGGTCAAGTCGCATCACGCTCACATGAGAACAAGCTTGAGCATAGGAAGGCCCTCAGCCAGTCGGCGGGCTACCAGCTGCCTCAGAATCACAAGCAAAAAGTCGCCCTGCAAAGGTTGACGGACCTGATGAGTTGCAAGCACACATGTACCGACAGGAGAACTGCAGGAGGACAACTGTTATTACCTCAACAATCACGACATTGAAGAATACCTGTGTGATCCTCTCGTGCAAATACCTGAATAGTTCTCTCATGGACCTCATCAACGACAACATGTGAAACTCCCGCTAAAAGTCCGTCGCTCTGCCTTGCGATCAAAATGCCAACACAGCGCAACTCCAGCATAAGAGGGAGAATAGGATACGCAGTCATGCCATGTGACATCTGAATATGCATAAGAGCACATGAGCAGGTTATATCTCGACATTTTATGAAATGAGAGGATGCTAAATGGCAGCACATAAAGCCTCCACAAAGCTAGGAGTGCAGGTGGCCTGGTCTTCACTGCGAGGCGGCGCAAAAGTATTCCAGTCGTGCAGAAGAGCAACCGCGTGTTGGCAGACCTGCCGAGATGACACTTATGCTAAGAAGGTCATCCTGACCGTGCCGCAATCACACCAGAGTACAGATCCTGGCAGGACACTGCCTGCACCAGCAAAAGTCCTCTTGCAACGGAGGCTGGGCTAAGTGCGCTGCTAACCTCGCAGCAT
This sequence comes from Spirogloea muscicola, assembly GCA_009602725.1. Classification (NCBI taxonomy): domain Eukaryota; kingdom Viridiplantae; phylum Streptophyta; class Zygnematophyceae; order Spirogloeales; family Spirogloeaceae; genus Spirogloea; species Spirogloea muscicola. Next base: position 312,157 of record WELB01000117.1, read on the forward strand.
CCAGGCGAACTTGGTAACCAACAAGGGAGTCTCTTGCTCCCGGCGGACCTTCACACCGTTCTGCTGCAACTCGCTCAGCAACGGAAACAGCCTGCCGCAGACAGCAGTGAGTTCCATCTTCTTAAAGAGGCACTTGAAAGGACAGGAAAATTGACCACAGCATATCCTTGTCTCTCCTTTCTTTGAAGCAAAGGTCCTCGTCACCAACGAGTACGTGCTGCAGCACACATTATAGGATCAGGCACAAGGTCCTAGTAAAGCACAGCAGCGTTTCTGCGGAGGTTCGACAGCTGCTCATACTGCAATGCGTCGAGGCTGAGTACAGATGATGTTGCAGAGCCCGCCCTGGCCTGTGGCAATCATCTCATCCAAGATGTACTGAGGTACCTGCAAGGACGTGCAGAATACAGGCGCAATAAGTGTATGCTCTTATGTAAGTCGCGAAAGGCAGGCATCATCCTTCACGTTCAATACCTGCGTCGTCTTCCCGGAGCCGGTCTCAGCACTTATGACAACAACATTGTCCTTCCTCAGCGCGTCCAGGAGCTCCTCCCGCTTCTCAGCCATGGGCAGCTTTGCTCTTGCCTCGGCTGCCTCCTGAGATCGTCCAGCAGGTGCTCAAACTATCGCTACAAAGGCTGACTGTGATAGTGTGTGTGTGTTCCAAACTCCACACAGTAACAGCAGGCAATCCTGCATGTGGCAGCTTTACAAAAGAACGTCTACAAGCAATGGGGTCTGCAGCAGCTGTGCCACCTGGTAGGCGCGGCTCGCACAGGTTGCCCTCCAGGCCTGCAAGAGCCGGCGCCCTTCCTCCGCAGCACATCTGGCTACGAGAAACGCGAGAGTGTGTGATTACTTCATTGCTTGCACCACCAACATGGCCAGATATGACGATGGCCACAGTGATCCACAGTGAGAGCAATAGGCGCATGATATCGTAAAACTTTCAGGGATCCCCGGTTGGTACCTTTGCTCTGGCGTCGCTGCAACGCGTCTGGTGTGTCGTTTCCAACAAGCACCTCTGGTGGATGCCAGTCATTGTGCTGGTCAATATTGGCTGTTTTTGCAGGGCTCTGTCCTTGTGCATTCTCCCTGAGGTGCTGCGGATGTGCCAAGTTCTCAGTCAACAGAGAATCTACAAAAGATGAGCGTCGGGCTTCCTCTGCTTGCGCATCTTCCTGACTGCTCGCAACTCCTGCAAAGTGACGGCAGTACATGTCATCTTGCTGCCAATTGATCTAGTAAGAGCCCATCCCATTGCCTGTGCAGTGAGCATGACTGGCGAGGCTTGAGGCATTGAAGATGAGGATGAAGCAGAACGGGAGCTGCAGAATGCAGGCAAGGGAACAGGCGAGCACCTTCATCGTGCCAGCGGAGCCACATCGCTCGGAAAGGCGGTGGAAAGATCCGGTACAGAGGCTGCTCGGGGAGCAGCCTGAAGAGGGCCAGCGCAGATACAGCATCCTGCGCCTCCTGCTTTACCAAGTACTCAATTGAAACTTAAGAAAATGCGAAATTAGCCAAGCCATGACATAACACTTGGTGAGAACTTGCACTTACTCCAGCTCCATGTGCTGCAGACAACCAAGGACCCCTTGACCACTCCTGACATGATTACTCGGTAGGACTTAACCAGCAGCAGCTGCGTACCCTATGTGCTCTCGTACATACATCAGCCCATCCTATGACCTCTATCAATGGGTGCCTCTTCTGCAGGTGCTAGAGCGGAAGGCGACGTACAGCGATGGATTCGAATCCGTCTTCTGACGCCTCGAGCTGGAATGTGACCTGGCCACTGGGGCTGGTCACATTCCATTTGCTCTTGCGGCTGCTGCCACCGGCAGCCGTCGGCCCCCTCACCACCATGACAGAGTAGCGATACTGGCAACCCCACGGCGACTCCGCCGCGGGCAGCTTGATGAACCTGGGCGCCGGCCACCCCGCCTTTTGGCAGTGCTGCTGCAGCACTGCCTTGGGCAGCCGCGCCGCCTCCTCCTGGCCACATGCACAGTGTTCTCATTAGATAGCACTGCTACAAGATTCTCAACACATTGCTTTGAGTCACTTCTGTTACTCAAGGCTTCTCCAACTTTAGATCCAAACAGGATCTGACGTTTGGACACAAGCCTCCTTCTCTTTGCACCAATACCTGCGACAAGTATACGGCATGTGAAGCCTGAATTGGCTGAAAGTAAAGAATGGGATGGTGACTCACCGGCGCTGGGGGCCAGCCCTTGTGGCTGCCGCTCTTGGCGCCCGTCGCCACCCGGGAATCCTGATCGTACCCCCATGCAGCGACGCGCTCCTCGCGTCGCTGTAGCTGTGCAACACTCGGTGGGAGCGGCTCGCCGGAGGCCTCCTCGTCAAAGAAGCCACCCATGACACCATCGTCCTCCTCCTCCTCCTCCTCATTCTCGCTTGCAGTCCTGCTTGCTGGGTGGCCCACTCCTGGGCCTCGCTCATCTGCTACCACTGCGCCGCCGCTAGCTGGCTGCGATTGTACAACTCCTTCATTTTCGCCCTCACCATCAGGCTTTGACAAAGACGGAGGCCCCCCGTCCGTGGATAGAGAAGCAGCCCCTCTTTCAGGCGCTGCAGGTGCGGCGGATGCAGGCAAGAAGGCCTGCTCCGCGCTCTCGAGTGCGACCAGCGACAAGCCTGCACGGTCCCCCGCGACGTTGACGTTGTCAGACTGCAGCAGCTTGCAAGACAATCTGGACACAGAGCACAATGCCACCAGCACCATGCGTCCAGCTTCTAGTCCCCGGGCCTCCAAGTTTGACAATTGTGACACATCCTTATCTCAGGCATAGGCGACCACCATCTGTGCTTTATGGACACTTAGCTGCTAGTATCACCAAAACCACTGACCAATTGCCCCGAGAGAGCACGAAGAGAAGAGTTGAGCGCCCAAAGCCTTCGACCCTTGGATTTGAAGTAGTAACCAGCCTTATCAGAGAGTTCTTAGCTCCAGATGCCAAGGCACTGGGACACCATGAAAGTGGGGCTCAGCAAGTGCTTACCAAGGCGCGCTGCCTCCTCCTTGAGCTCCCGGATGACGCGCCCGGCCGATGCCTGGCGGGACCGGTCGCCACTGGCCTTGGCGCGCTGTGCAGCATCCCGTGCCGCTGCCAGCTGTGATGCAATCGACGCACGGACCTGTGGATTGGTGCTCCTTGCTTCCTTGCGACGGCCCCGCTCCCGCGCATCTGCCCACACCTGCTAGCAAGACGCGAACATCAGAAGCTTGTTGCCCCAGCTCATTTTCAAGAGCATAGATTCAGGCACCCCCATTATGTCCTGGCTATATGACCAGATACTACAATCCATATCCCAGTAACCTCGTATTCCTAATCATGAGTTACTGTGAACTGTAGGTCTTTAAGCCTAGCACCCAGACCTGTAACTACTGACACCAGGCATATGCTACCTATGGAGAAGGCAATGCTGACCTCCCAACTGTCTTCCTCGGACGCCAAAGCCGCCTTGCCGTCATCTGAGTGGTCGTCGCTACTACTGTCTTCGTCACTGCCCTCCTCCTGCTGCTCCATGTAGTGTCGGATCCAGTCCGCCTGCTGAGTGCAGCTTCTACCAGCTTCCTTCTCCATCTCCGTTGCCACCCTCTGCTGCTGCTGCTTGGCAGCCTGCCGTAGCTCGGCCATTTCCCTCTCCTTGCCTGAGGTGGCGATTGCTGGCGGCTTCTCATCGGGCTGCAGCTGCTGCGCCGCGACAATGACATGCACTGCTTCACCTACACCCGATTCGTGGAACATGACATTACGTGATTGGGCTGGCAATTCAAGCTACCAAATAACAGCAATATTTGTGCTGGTTATGGTAACTTGCAGGTGAGGCTGTTGGCCAGGACAACGAGCCCAGGCAAGCGGGGTTGACCAAGGGCGACCCGCTTCACACGCTGCAATGGCTGACTGAGATCGAGCATGCAAGGCTTCCGGGTGCAGCACATTAGCATCTCTCGCAGCAAGATCCGGAACCCAAAGCTTGAAGCTGAGCCCTCAAGGACCAGCCTTATTGCACGCTTAATCTGCCGGGCCAGGCTTGATGTCAGCTCAACTTGGAATCTACAAGCTTCAGCGTGAATTGAGTTGGGTATAAGATGTGGCCACCTTCCACAGAGCCTGCGGTGACGCCAGCGGAGAACTTGATGGGGAGCTCGTCCGCGGCGAGGTGGAGGCAGAGCCAGTCGAGTGCAGCCTCCAGGCTTATGCTCCTCTGGAGAGATGGAGGAGGAAAGGAGGGCGTAGAAGGAGAAGAGAGGAGAGGGAGGGCGCCGCCGCAACGTACACAGTGAGGCACTCACTGTCCGCCAGCAAAGGCGCTGGTGAGCAGCAGCCTTGGAGCCGCAGCGCAGGGGCTGCAGCTGGAGAGGCATACAGTCGAAGCTCGCGCAAAGTATTTAGAGTCTAGGATTCAGGGTCTGGGGTTTAGTGTCTAGGTGTGGCGTCAGCTCACCGGCAGCAGCGAGCGCAGAGCGGCTTCGATGCTCGCGGGCGAGAAGCCCTCGGCGGCGAGCGCCTCGTACGCCGCCAGGGCCCGGCGGGCCGCCTGCTTCCGCTCCGAGGCCAGGAGTGGCCCCTCGGCGGCGGCGGCCCGGCCGCCGTCACCGTCTTGTGGCCGCCGCAGCGCCTGCCGCCATGGCTGCCAGTCAGCCTCCACAGAGCTGTCGTTAAGTTGTGGGAGGTGTCCAATGCCGGAGGCCTCACCCGGATGAGCTCCAGCAGGCGGGCGGCGTCGCCCGGCGCGAGGCGCACTTGGCTGGCCCGCCGCGCCGCCGCCGCCGCCGGCCCCGTGG
>WELB01000117.1:317366-347254 GCA_009602725.1 Spirogloea muscicola
CCGGCGGCGGCGGCGGCGGCCGCGGCAGGACCTCGGCGACGGCGGCGCGGCCGAGTACGAGCACCCTTGCCGCTGCGGCGACGCCTACCGCCTCACCGGTGAGCTCTCGCACAGCCGCCATGGCGGCCGGCGCTCTGCCTGACGACTTCCGGACCTTGCCCACAGTTGGCAACACTTGTTCATGGCGCGCAACGGCGGGCCGTCGTTGTTTAAGCTCCTGCTGCAGCATCTGCCTCAGCGGGGAGCTCGTGTGACGGTCTCCGGGTCACGAAGCCATCAAGTCCAGACGTCTTTCCATAGTCAAACCGAACTCCATGGACCCCTGCAGGCTTGGACGTCGCCGCCGCAGTAGCTGGGCACGAGGAGGACGACCAGCAGCGGCGGCAGGGACAACGTCAGGCGCAGGGCGGTGCTGGCCCCGAGGAGGCGGTGCAGGCGGAGATCCTCGTCCCCTGCGGATCCTGCTCCCTCCAGATCTGTGTAGCCGTTGGCTCGCGCTGACTGCCTGCTGCAGACGCCCAGCAGAGCCCACGATTCAGTGTGCACTTTGCCGGTGTCAGCCCGCAGCTATTTGGCTGGCATGCCTGAGGACTGCCTTGCGTGCACGCGTCCTCCAATGCCGCCAGCCAAATTACAGCAAATGGCCCATTGCCAACAGCGGGCGTCCCCGGCCAGGATGGAGATGACAGGGAGCTCCAACCGGTTGTACAAAAGACCGAGAGCAATTGACGGCCATGCAGGTGCATAAGTCCTATTCTTATGGCCCCCCCAGACTGCTAAAACAGGATATTGTTGGAAGGATGAAGCAGGCCCCACTTGTTTCGCCAAATTTGGCAGGTTCGGTAGGTCTCTCCTTATTTCGCGCTTGGTGAGTCGCAGATTCGCGCAGACCCACTCAATCAAGCCGCACAAGGGCGACCTTTTTGGCGGCTGGGTTGCCAGGAAATAAGAGATGTCGAGCTCAGACTGCCAGGAGGCTATTCTCCCTGCAGAATGGGCTCGTTGATTAAGTCAAGAGCCCTTGTAAGGGGGCTCCATGTCGGGCAACGTGGCAACATTTCCAAGAGGCTCTGCTGCAGCGGCTAAGCATTAGATATCTTTGACCAATATGTCAAAGTGCACGCGCCCCAGAAAGCTTTGTTACTGACTCTGTTACAAACAGCAAGCAGCAGGTGGGACAGAAGAGGATCTATACTGTGCTGCCATGTTTTAGTACATCGCAGCAAGCGACACCATGACATTTTTCCAAGAACCTGTCTGAGCACACAGCATGCTGCCAATGTGCTTGTTGCCAATGTGCTATGACTCAAGGGTATCCTGTGCTGCCTAATCGCTGGCTCGCACATATTCTTTGATTATAATGATCGGGGCCCAGGCCTTGGGACTCGTGCTCCATGCTCTGACCACGAAGGCAGGCCGGCCGAGTACACCTCTGCGTCAGTCCTTTGTAACACCATATGAACATCTCATGATGCCATGGAGTTGGTCCTGGCACTTCCTTGGCCCTACTTGCCCCTTGCAGGCCATGCTGCAGATTGCTGGCCAAAGAATATATATATTGGAAAAGCAATTGTCTTTGCCAAAGAATGTGATGCATTTGCATCCTACGGCGAGTATGCCGCTGATCAGAGCCCGTGCTTGAGGTGGTGGTTGTTCTCAACTACATGAACGCTATTAAGAGTATCAGCGCCGTTGCCGTTGTTGCGGTGTTCAGAGGCAGGCCCAACAAACGCTGCACTGCCTCCGCTGCTGCCGGTTGGTGCGTGGTAGCCGCCGGGCGTATCGAGCTTGTACAGTAGACCAACCATGAGGAGGGAGACGACCAGCATGGGTATGGGGCCGAAGAGCCAGCAGATGAGCGGGAAGGCGACGTAGTACCCGCGCGTGCCGACGGTGTAGAAGTCGGAGCCCTTCTCCAGGACCTTGGCGACGTAGTCTGGCGTCAAGCCCGGCAGCTCGGGCCCCACGGGGATGTTCACCAGGAAGCTGACGTGGTTGACGTAGCGGATGCTCTGCGGCGTCACCCAACAGGGAACGGCACGCACTGGGGCGCGCCCGCCCGGCCAAGGCGCCAACAGGCCAAAGGCTCGCCAGTTTTCACCAATTGGACGCTAGATTCTCAAGCGCACAACTTGTACAAGCCCCAGTCTTAGACGCGGAAGAGGCTATGCCGAGCTCTATCTTGAACATATTAAGCTATGGGATGGTGTGGGCAGCGAGATCCAGGGGGCGGCGCACCTGGATGTAGCAGAGGAAGGCCCAGAGGAAGCAGAGGAGGAGGCAGAAGAACTTGACGGCGATGACGGCGTCGGAGTCGGCGCCCACGATGAAGCTCTGCAGCGCCTGCCGCACGACGGGGTCCAGCGCGGAGCGCAGCAGCGCGGCCATGGCGGTGGACAGGCCGATGGCGGTGGACGCCAGCAGCGACGAGGCCATCACCCAGTTGCGCAACGTCTGCACCGCCAGGATGCTGCGCTTCTCGTTGTCCTGCAACGACGGCGGCGGCGACGGCGGCGCCGCATGAGGGAGCTGGAGCTGGAGCTGGCTCTGCCGCCGGCGAGGTCCCATGCAAAGCAGACGACGTCGTGATGGAGGAGCACTTTGGGAAGTTAGCACTGATGGGGAGTTTGATGGGCGGGCCGCACACTGACCCGCATGATGTGGTGCACCCAGGCGCGGCGGACCATGTGGTTGACGCCGACGACCGTGGCGAGCGGCCGGCGTCGCACCGTCGCGGCCAGCCAGACGTGGTACGCCAGCAGCGCCGCCACGCCCGGCGGCACCAGCACGGCGTCCAGCAGCGCCTCGCTCCACGCCATGGCCCCCGCCGCCGCGCCTGGCCGGGCCGCAGGCCAGGGTTGCTGCAGCTCAGGGCGCGGCTAGGTCGTCGGATCCCGGGCCAGGGTTGCCAACGAAGGGCCGACTCACACTTGGTCGGTTGGTCGCAGATTGGCCTTGCTTTTGGCCTCAGGTGGTACGATTTTGACCCCAAGTGTCCACTCAAAGCGCGACACGTAATCCCCAGCCCAAATCGACCGACCAGGTGTGAAGCGGCCCTTTAGGGCGCGGCTAGGTCGTCGGACCCCGCCGTCTCCCGGGAACGTGGCCCATGTAGGTCGGCCCGCTGCTGATGCATGCTCGATCCCGCGGGCGCCACGTGGCAGCCTGCTGACTTGGCAGGCGCCACGGTCAGCCCGCGGGTCGCCGCCGCCGCCGCCGCCGCCGCCGCCGTGTGCGCCGCGAATATCGGCGGCTTTCGCGCGGCCGGACGGACGGCCGGACGACCCCAAGCTGAGAGCCCTCTCCTCTCCTGGACGCAGCCGCCCTTCTCGCTGCGGAGGCTGCGGCATGAACTGCGAGGAGGCGAGGGAGGCCGCAGCCGCCGAGGAGGCTGCGGCAGCCAGGAAGCGCGGCGCAGGCGGGTGCCGAGCGGCCGCCGCCGCCGCCGCAACTGCGGATGCACGACCTGGCCCGTGTTGGGTGCCCGTCCATCACCTCACGACATTGGGGTACGCATTCCGGCGGCCCATGCTGCGTGCCGTCGACCTGCGCAAGCCATCTTCTCACAGTTGCGCTCCTTACGGCGCTTATTTACCAGGGTCAAAGGCTTCAGAGTCTAAAGCTTTACGCCGAACTCTGAAAAAGGTGCTCTCTCTAATGGGGCGCGGGCTGTGAACAGCCAGCCACAAGGATTTACAAGGGCCGAAGAAGGCGCTGAAAGACCAGACTAAGCAAGGATTGTGTAGCATAATCATCAAATAATCACTAAGTAGTAGCCGCAAGTCAGAAAGACTAGCCGCCTGAAAGCAGTCCCCTTGACGAAAGCCAGAGGCTGCAGCTAGAGCACGGCCAGCACAGATGCAAGGCGGAGGAATATGGACAGGCGCATACGAAAGACCTGCGCAAGCTAGCTAGCGGCGTTGAAGTCGGCCCTGCCCGCTCCCGCCTGTGGTACACACCGCGTCCCGCAAGCCGGGCCAACCGGCATAGCCACTGAGACCCGAAAGCCCCGTGCACACTGACGGCCAGTGGAACGAATTCGTCCCTTTCCGGGTCGTCCGCGTACTTGGCCTCTTTGCCACAAGTGGCATTCGCTGCTGTGGATGCCCAGCCTTCGAAGCAGAGAACCCCGGATATGAGCAGTCAAGCACATCTGTGGTGACCACGTCGGCCAGGACTTGCGGGCCACCGACCGGCGTGGTGGCCACCAAGTCTGAGGTCGAGGATCTGGATCGCTGTCTAGGTGTGACGGACACGTCACTTGGCGAGCTAGTGTAGCTGACTGGGTCAACCGATAATCAGTAATAAGCAGTGAGCGGACGATGTCACGATCGATGACCATAAATACCAGGAACCGAACGGTGTGACATCTTTCGGGGTGCTGTTGCAAATACATCACTTAAGCGTCGATAGTTAGCCTAATGGTCTCCTAGCTACAAGTATTCGTGAAGACGATGCGCTAGCTTAGACGACACTTTAAGTGCCACTTCAAAGAGGCACGTGCGCGACGGGCGGCACGGCCCAGCGGTGGGCCTGCCCGGCGGCATGCCATGCTCGGGCGTGCCAGCGAGCATCGGGCCTGGCGGGTATCGTGCTATATCCTGTCGACGACCTATTCATGTCGATCTGACTGAGACAGCTGAGCTGGCTTGACACGTGTGGTCTGTGGCTGAGTCACGCGTTTCAGATGAGAATTGAGCGAGGATGGGAGTCCTCTTCCAGCCGAAGTCGAGTCAACCGGTTATCAAACCGCTATCACAACAATGCGACACCAAGGCGACAGAGCGACAACGACGACGCGACACCAACGCGACGGAGCGACGACGACAACGCGACGGCAAGGGCCCAAGCCCTCGCGAGACGACAACCATCCGGTTGTGGAACGGACGGCTGGAGCTCACCACCCGGGGGAGTGATTGACCCCTGGGTCCGGTGGTCGGCCCACGAAGGGCCGGCCAAACAGCTTATTAGCCAACCAGCGTAGCCACGGTCGCACCTGGCCAATCAGGCAGCGTTAGGCTCTCTACAGTGCCCGGCCCCAGCCGGCGGCCGCCGCAGCGCTCGGCCCAAGCCCAAGCCCGCCCGGCAAGCTTCACCCTCTTGCCCACGCCTGCGCCACCCGCGCCTGCGTCCGCGCCTGCGCCCAGAGAGCGTAGCGCATAGAGCATGCAGCAGATGGCCCCGCGCCTGCGTCCGCGCCCGCGCCCAGAGAGCGTAGTGCGCAGAGCATACGGCAGACGGCAGCTAGTGGACCTTAGCCTGGACGCGCGTACGACTGCGAGGAGTCTTGAAAGACTCGCGGTGAGCAGCCTTGCATACAGCGCTGCCATCGTCTGTCTGTCTGCCTAGACCGGAGGGTAGATGTCATTGAGTCTGCAGTGTCGCGCGCAGAACTGACATTGGGGTCAAGTATACTGCATCTGTTGCTAGAGTCTTTGCTCTTGCATCTTGCATATCCTTGCATCTTTTGCATTGGGATACGAAAAGCCGAGTTCCTGTCGAATAAAGAGTTCCAGTTGCAGACAGATTGGAGTAAACTCGGCATGGGAGCTGTTCTTAAACAGCAGGATGAGAACCACCATGGTTACGTCATTGCATTTGCTAGTCGTTCTAACAATGCTGCTCAACAAAACTACTCTGCATATGATGCGAATGCCTTTGCAGCTGTTTGGGCTATTACGCAATTTAGGCCTTTTCGAATTGGGCGTCGATTTACGCTGTTTACTGATCATCAACCTTTGAAATGGTTGATGACCTCTACCAATCTGACTGGTAAATTGGCTCGCTGGGCGTTACGCTTGCAGGAATACGACTTTGACATCATTCATAAGCCAGGGCTTCAAAATGTGGATGCGGATGGCCTCAGTCGCCACCCTATTCCAGCAACTTTGGATGATCAGATTGCTTTGATGTCTACTGCCACTGTTCCTGTGCTTCCCAGCAATCCTGCTTCTTACCTGGTTTGCGTTGCTAAGCATTCTCAATTTGCTTGTGCAATTGAAGCTCCTGATGATAGTTTCTTCTCAGAAGATGTATGGTTGGATGTTCCACTTTTACATCATCTTCAGACTGGGACCTACCTACCCAGCATTTCAACCCTCCAGAAAGATCGCATCAACACAGAGCCAGAAAATATGTTTGGCAGAACAATCAGTTGAAGCGACCGCATGAGAATTGTGGACATCAGGTTGTCCATTCTCCTGCTTCAAGCTTGCAACTCGTACAAGATGTCCATACAGACTATGGCCACTTCGGTGTTAAGCGTACAATCAGTCTTCTTATGCCTAGATTTTGGTGGTATGGTTTGACTGACACTGTCAAACAGGTTTTGTCGAAATACGAGGAATGTGATCGTATTTAGGGCCGGACTGATGTAGCAGCCTAAGCGTGGCCAGTAACGCCTAGTCCCGCTTCAGTACCCTATCCGCCATGGACATCTTGTTCGTCAGAATGGTGGAGACCCGGGGTACGAGTCGCTGGATCGATTGCCGGGCGTGCAACATTGGGAATTGCCGGAGGGCAGGGTGGGGTCCGGCCAGACGCGCCGGCTGTGGCTCCTGAGGGGCGCTGACCTCGCGGCGGAGTCAGAGCGAGGGTCAGCGTCAGAGTCAAAGCCAAAGCGGTAGGAGAGCGGCCTGCCCAGATGGCCCAGGCGGGCAAAGGCAAGTGCGGAGGCGGGGCTGGAACGCAGCCTGGCTTGGCGCGTGCCCCCCCCCCAAGAGTGAGAAGGTGCGCGGGGCGCATGCATTGAAAGGGAGGCCAATCCAAGCCAATACATTGTTCAGGCAGAGTCGAGTGCAGACTAAACAAGGCTACATAATACGGAGACCAAAACTAAGGTGCCTAAGGTGACATTAGTAGCCACGGGTGAGCACAAACAATTCTGACAAGCTAACTTGCCCCAAGATCAGAAAGTGGCTCCCAACTCTTCGCACTCTTTTCGAGCGAGCTCTTTCTTCTTTTCTAACGAGGGCAAGGGCTGTGAGAAGCCAGCCCGAAAAGATCAGACAAGATCTCGCCCCTCGACGACCTGAGGTTGCACCCCTCTACGCCGCGACGGACGCGAAAGACCACCTCCAGCCAAGGGGAAAGAAAAGGCACGCGGTGCGCATGAAATCGAAAGGGGTGCCAAGGGGAATGTAGTGTAGCGGACTGGGCTAGCCGGAAATTCGGTAGCCAGTGTTAGCGGACGATGTCACAGTCGATGACCATAACGTACCGGGAACTGGACGGGTGTCACTCTTCGTCCGCCCTGAACCTCTTGCCCGTCACAACGGTAAGCCTGATCGTCTCCTAGCTGTAAGTAACCGTAGAGACGAAGCTAGCGCACGGGTGTCACGTCAGAGAGCACTCCCCGACTGTCACGTCAAAAGACGCACTTGCGCCACGGGCGGCACGGCGGCCCGGCGGCGGGCCTGCCCGGCGGCATGCCATGCTCAGGTGTGCTGGCCAGCATGGGGCCTGGCGGGGCAGCCTGAATCTCCGGGCCCCGGGCTCGTCCCTCCAAGGACCCTGTCTTGGACCTTGTTCATTGCTTCATCCTCCCCTGTTCTGACATAGATCTTCCGGCCTATTTGTAGCTGCTAATCGCTTGTCGGCCCCCCCCGAACCTTTGTCAATTCTTTTCGGGCTGGCTTTTCGCAGCCCTAGCCCCCATGGGGAGTGCCACTTCTTCTGGGCTGGCCATTTACAGCCCCCCGCCCCTTCAGCAGAGCACACTTCTTTCATTCTTCTTTCTGGGCTGGCCACATGCAGCTATTGCCCCTTCTGGAAGCAACTTTCGACTTCCTGGGCTGGCTTTTCACAGCCATCGCCCCTATTGGGAAATGCTTCTTCACTGTCACTTTCACAGCGTCCTCCCCTTGGGAAGAGGTCACATCTTCTTCCAAGGCCTCGGCCTTGAGGCCGAGCCAGTCACACTCTTCGACGAGCTAGGAGAGTGTACACTGCTGGACTGACGCAGCAGCTCAGGGCGGCCATCAGCTCTCAGTCCCGCTTCGTAGGGATGCAATGGCTGCTCGTACCACCCTCAGTGCCGGCCTCATCGACCTGCGTACCTCCTCGCAGGCGGCCGACGAGCCTGATGACGATGACGATGAGTTCACCTCCGAAGAAGCTGATGACGATGGGATCACATCCGAAGAAGTGCCCACGACTGCATGCAGCGTCGCCTTTCCGCCGTCGCTGACGGCTCGGCAGCGGGCCGCCCTCCATGGTGATGCCCATCCTCCTTCTAAGTCAGCCTGCTGCAACGCCCACAATGTTAAGTGCTCCTCCAGCTATGTCACGCACAGGCTCACGTCATTGGAAGATTACCGAATTTCCATCATTCTATGGATTTAGGACCAAGCCTCCATGTTGGACCAAAGTTTCGTATTCACTAGCTTACTGGCTGGGTTGCCTTGCTGGGCTATGATTGGTCACGAGACAGCAGCTCCACGTTCCTTCTCATGCCGATGCCAGCTGGATGCTGCAGAGGCGGCCAAGGAGCACGGCCTGCAGCATGGGAGCAAGACTGACAGCCAGGGACGACGTATGCTCACTATTACACGACCATTTGCAGAGGGGCGCCATGTCGTTGTACCTATGGAAGAGGCTGGGCTCACTGATGCTTGCTTGGGCGAGCTCACTGAGTCCCTCCTGGGGCTCAAGTTGGACGGGAAGCTGCAGCTTTGCAGCGGCACAGCAGCCATGGGGTTGAGGAGGGAGCAGGGTTCTGGGAGCTCTGGCAGAGGGGAGTCTGCGGACGTTCTAACTGTTGAAAGCTTCGTCCATAGCATGGACAAGCTACTTGACCTCGAGAAGGTATTGCTTAACCTGCGCAAGTGCCCCAGCTCCTCTGATCCCGGGCGGCTGTCATTACATTCCACGTTTAACATGAGAATGTTCTGTGTCACTTCTTTAGCTGTCAAGCTTGACTTCACAACCTGAAAGCCGTTTGGCATTGCCAGATTCCGGCAACTTGTGCCAATGCATTCACTAATTGCTATTGTATTTGCGCTGCCATTAGGGGGTTATTCATCGCAATTCCACAGTGTAGTGGACGTGCCAAGCAAGCTTTAAGGCATTTGGAAACCCAATTGCAGCTGTGCTTTTTGGGCGGCATCTTCTTACTCGTTTTCGTCGCCTTCTGCTCATAATCATCTCCCACGGTCGTGGGAAGTGGCTTCCAGGACGCGGAGCTGGCAAGATCGACCGAGCTTGCGACGCTGATGAAGCCCGAGACAGCCCAGCGGCGAGGGCTCGCGCTGCTTAATCTCAAGTGTGTCGACGAGACGCCTGGCCTGTTTGGCAGGACGCTGCTGGTTCTTAAGGCGAACTAGGGTGACAGCCTTCCCACTCACAAGGTGCCGACCTGGCGCCTCGCTGCAGAGACCAGGCTTTAGGCTCACAGGGTATGTAGAGCTGGGCTTTTCTGCTTGTAAAGCTCAGGGTTAGTATAGTTGCCGGCTTGGAGGCTTGAGATGCGAATGTGCTTAATGCAGCTGTTGAGTTTCACACGCACAGTAGCTTGGCTGCTCTGTCCTGCTATGCAGTTCTGGCGGCCTCACGATATTGTGGCATTGAAGCGGAGCGACGCAGAGCCATCCAGCCCGGTGCTGGAGCAGGGCATGGTGTACGACCTCAACGCCAAGGAGGACAGCATCACTGTTGTTGTGGATTCATTCCTAAGAATGACCTGGACCAACCTATCCGCCTTGAGAGGCTGGTCAATGAAGTGAGACGCAGTACCACATTTCTTGGTTTGCCTCGTGGCGTCTGAATGTCGTTGTATGCAACATGCTATTGAGATTCTGCTGTGCAATTGTTGTCGTGGTTTCCTGTTACTGCTTCGTGACATGAATGTGCGTGATCCTTTGGGCTGTACCTTGTCAGCCGACTTGCTTCTATCTGCCAAAGCTAGAGTGCCTTTTGGCTAGAGTGCCTCAGGAGTGGCAGCCTTTCCTGCAGGCTACATACAAGATGATGAAGGACACGCTGATGAGATTGACTCAAGGGGTCCTGCAAGGCCCTGCAGCGTACCTTGTGCCGACGCTGTTTGGTACCAGGCCTCCAAGCTTTGCTGGGGTGCCTCCAGTAGTAAATTTCTACAACCGGCAGCTCGACCACTCACAGCAGGCAGCTGTGGCCAAGGCACTGTCAGCTTATGACGTCTTTCTGCTGCATGGCCCGCCTGGCACTGGAAAGACCACGGTTGTTGTTGAGATCATCCTGCAGGTACCAAGGTCTCTCACAGAGTCCTGCTCATGAAAGTGCAGCCCTTGCATTAACCAGCTTCTGAACGAAAAAGAAGGGAGACGTTAGTGAGAAGGTGGTCTTTCCAGTTTAAGAATGTCTTTAATTGTTGGCTTGGGCAGGAGGTGAGCAGGGGCCGCAAAGTGCTTGCGTGCGCAGCGTCAAACATTGCAGTGGACAACCTCGTCGAGCGGCTCGCCACAACGAAAGTGAAGCTTATCCGGCTGGGCCACCCAGCCAGGCTGCTTCCCCAGGTGCTCGATTGCTCGCTGGATGCGCAAGTCTTACCGATTGACAACAGTATCCTCGCCAAGTATGCCCGCAAGCAGATGAAGGTGCAAGTCAGCACTTGGCTGATTGCCTTGACCAACTTGCACTTCTCAGATTGCCGTGGTTGCTAAGGTAATGGTCATTCATGCATGGCTGCAGGAGCTTCTAGGACATGGCAACTTGATGACTTTGTCTAATGAATAGTATTGATTGCGAGCGATTGCTCTTTCTCTGTCCAGCAACTTGAAGACAAGCTTCTGAAAATCCAAGGACCGCAGAGACAGGGCGAACCTGCGACGGGACTTGCGATGCCTGGCCATGGAGGAACGCAAACGCCAGCAGCCTCTTGTTGCTGCCATCATCCAGAACAGTAGAGTCATACTTACAACTCCTACTGGCGCTTCGAATCGCTACCTGGACGTAAGTGGGGCCTACGTATACGTCCCACATGCCATCGGCACAATCACTCACAGGACATAGCCTTCAGTAATGCGCATGCTAAGCCAGCCACATTTGTCAAAGTCAGTACGAATTGTTAAGCAGTCTGAGGCAGTCAACCAAAGGCTCATTGATATCTGTTGAGAATCTATCCCACATTACTCGAGTGTGTACTTGATACAGACAGATCACTTACAATGTGCAGTTTATGTTGTTCCAGGAAGTGAGATTTGATGTAGTCGTCATAGACGAGGCCGCTCAAGCGCTTGAGGCGGTCAGCTGGATTGCTTTGCTCAAGGGCAGGCGATGCGTGCTTGCAGGCGACCATCTGCGGCTGCCCCCCACGGTGTTGAGCAAGGAGGCAGAGCGACACGGCCTAGGAGTGACGCTCTTTGTGAGATTGTCCGACTTTTAAGGGTCTACGCCATCACATCGCTCCTGGACGTACAATATCGCATGCACGAGGATATCATGCGGTGGTCCTCGGAGGCTCTCTACAGCGGCCAGGTGTTTTCTGGAGTCTGGGGCTGAAATTGGGGCTAGAAGCTTATCTTGACAGAATGAGAGCTCAGTACTCCCAAGTGCCTGTATTTGACTTGTTCACATGGAAGCCGCAGATGTTTGTTATACTGTCAGCCTAGTAGTACTTTGGCACATATACATTCAATGAGTTTCATACAAGGACCCCTTTGATGCAATTGTGTGCAATTACTCTTGTGTGCAATCACTCCAGCACTTACTCGGCAACTCCTCTGGTACAATTGCCCACATAGGTGAATGCTCACAGCCTTGTTGCTGGGCACAAGCTATTGGGCTTGGATGGTGTGTCACGGACAGCAACCTCTGAAGCAACACTTGTTCTTGTTGACACAACTGGGTATTGCAGATGAACTGAAGATAGCACGGCCTGTACTCCTCCTTCTGTAATGTTTGTGCGCAAGTTAAATACATGGAACTGCTTACGTTTGCGGAGGCAGCTTTGTTGATCATGTCAGAGTGATCACATGTGGCGCATGAGCATACACTCTGTGACAGACCGTGATGCTGGACAGATGCGAAATGGAGGAGGCAAGGGAGGAGGAAGGGGACAGCTGGCAGAATGACGGCGAGGCTCACGTCGTTATCGCTTACGCTGAGAGGCTACTTGATGCAGGGGTTGCGGCAACCGACATTGGCATCATAACGCCCTACAGTGCACAGGTCTGCTCAACGCCAATCTTCAATTTGATGACCCCTTCCGTCTCAGGATCTGGCATTTCTGGAGTGATTCAAAAGTCTGCTGTGGAGGCAGAGCTCTCCATATAGGCGGTAGCCTTGTGTAAGCCTGACCAAGAGAAGGCTGGACAGTGCTGGTCAAGAACTGATGGCAATCTCTGGCAGAAGTGAAGTCAGTAAAGCATGCAGTTTTCGCTGGTTATGCAGTATCTTGCTGGCTGTACGTTTACATGCTGGGTATAGGGCATACACTTACTGTAAGACAGGAGTCTAGCTGCTGACTTCCAGCTTCAGATGCTCTTGCATTGACAGGTTGCATGTCTTAAGGAGCTGAGGGGCAGTAAGCAGGTGCTGGCTCCCGTGGAGGTATTGACAGTTGACGGCTTTCAGGGCCGCGAAAAGGAGGCTATTATCATCAGCATGGTCCGATCAAATGACAGAGGAGAGGTGAAGATGTGAAAGACTACCATTGCTACGTCACTCATGTTAGCACAGAGAGCAACATTTCTGCCAGGGCATTTGCTGCTACAAGTATCTGATGAATGCTGGAATGTATGGTCCTCATGGAATGTCTGAGTAGTGCATCCGGTTTCGTGCTGCAGGCGGGTTTTCTGGCCGAAAGGCGCCGGATGAAT
Organism: Spirogloea muscicola; assembly: GCA_009602725.1. Taxonomy (NCBI): domain Eukaryota; kingdom Viridiplantae; phylum Streptophyta; class Zygnematophyceae; order Spirogloeales; family Spirogloeaceae; genus Spirogloea; species Spirogloea muscicola. The sequence goes on from WELB01000117.1 coordinate 330,161, forward strand.
GTGGCAGCGACACGAGCTAGGCGCCAGTGCTGCGTCATCTGTAATCGCGACACAGTGACACATGACGAGTTCTTGAAGGACATGATTGACTACTTTGAGATTCACGGAGAGCTCCTCAGTGCCATAGAATTATACCCCCAGCAATGTGCTGAGGGGCAGGCAAGTGGAGAACACCAGCAGCAGCTCGGCAGCAGCAACTTGGACAGATGAACAGGGCAGTCTTAGCTCTTGCCAGACCAGTCAGGCAGGCACGTCCGCCTGCCTTTGCATGAGATCTCAGGTGGCAAGTAAGCTCCTCGTAAGGTTTAGGGGTTATGGGAGAGCACTTTCTTTCAAAGGGGTCAAGGGCTGTGAACAGCCACAGCCCGTCTTGCCACAGCTCTTGCAAATTAAAGGTGGTGCCCAATAAAAGAAAGTATGCTCATACAAATGGGCCGAGGGCTGTGGAAAGCCAACCCCCAAAGAATGCTAACATGTCCGAAGGGGCCGGAATAGGGCCAGTAACATCGTAAAAGAAGGTAAGGAGGACCAATGCAGCCAAAAATGTCGACTGCGGCTGGTAGGAGGTAGGGAGGGTCACTCGAAGAATCTGCAGACTTGCTTAATAAGGGGGCTGCAAAGGAGAGAAGGGCCAGCAGAATATAGCAGCCCAAAAGTCTGTGCACCTCTTTGCTCACCTCGCCTCCTTCAATGTGCCACAGTTATCCGTAGTATCTTCCAGCAGGGGCTTCCTTGCCACCTGAGACCTCATGCAAAGGCAGCCGGACGTGCCTGCCATGACTGGTCTGGCAAGAGCTGAGACTGCCCTGCTCATCTGTCCAAGTTGCTGCTGCCAAGCTGCTGGTGTTTCCCACTTGCCTGCCCCCAAGCACATTGACGGCAACAGTGTCAAGAAATGTGTATCAAGGTAAGTGCAGAACCACAAGGCAGCAACGTGAAATGCATGTGCTGACTTGATGCAGCAGAAGCCGAGCACCTCCAGGCGACTGGTCGCTTCACCTGGCTCTCGGCTTTTGCATGTCGCCATCAAGTCCCCTTCATAAGTGCTTTGCGTGCCTGCTTTGCGTGCCTTGTCGGGCGAGTAACTTCAATGCTGGGGGTAAATCTCCCCGGCCCTGAGGAGCTCTCCGTGAGCCTCAAAGTAGTCAATAATGTCTTTCAAGAACTCGTCGTGTGTCACTGTGTCGCGATCACAGACGACGCGGCACTGGCGCCTCGCTCGTGTCACCGCCACATTCATCCGGCGCCTTTCAGCCAGAAAACCCACCTGCAGCACAACATTGGATGCACACAGATGTTCCATTTGAACATTACATTTCAGTGTTGATCAGATACTTGTAGCAGCAAATGTCTCGGCAGAGTCCTTGCTCTATGTGCTGACATGAGCTGAGGTAGCAATGATAGTCTTTCACGTCTTCACCTCTCCTCTGCCATTTGATCAGACCATGCTGATGATGACAGCCTCTTTTTTGCGGCCCTGAAAGCCGTCAACTGTCGACATCTCCACAGGAGCCAGCACCTGCTTATCGTCCCTCAGCTGCTTAAGGCAATTAACCTGTCAATGCAAGAGCAGCTGACGTTGGAAGTCAGCCGCTAGACTGCTGTCTTGCAGTAAGTGCATGCCCTATACCTCAGCATGTAAACGTACAGCCAGCAAGATAGTGCATAAAAAGCGAAAGCGCATGTTTTAGTGACTTCAAATATCCCACGGCATGCCATCAGATCTTGACCAGCACTGTCCAGCCTTCTCTTGGTCAGGCTTACACAAGGCCACCGCCCATATGGCGAGCTCTGCCTCCACAGCTGTCCTTTGACACTCAAGAGAAGCCAGATCTTGAGACTGAAGGGGTCATCGAAATCAAAACTTGCGTTGGGCAGACCTGTGCACTGTATGGCGTTATGATGCCAATGTCGGCTGCTGCAACGCCTGCATGAATTAACCTTTCAGCGTAAGCAATAGCAACGTGAGCCTCGCCGTCATTCAGTATGCTGTCCCCTTCCTCCTCCCTTGCCTCCTCCATCTCACATCTGTCCAGCATCACATTTTGTCAAAAAATGTATGCTCGTGCGCCACATATGATCACTCTGACATGATCAAGAAAGCTGCCATAGTCGTAAGGATATCCATGTATACTACTTGCGTACTCAAATCACAGATGAATGAGTACGAGCCGTGCAGTCTTGGGTCCATCACAATACCCAGTCGTATCAACAAGCACAAGTGTTGCTTCAGAGGTTGCCGTCCGTGACACGCCATCCAAGCCCAATAGCTTGTGCCCGGCAACGAGGCTGTGAGCTTTTACCTGTGTGGGTGTATGTACCAGAGGAGTTGCCAGATAAGTGCTGGAGTTAGCAGTTGCACACAATTGCAACTCAAAGGGGTCCTTTGTACCTGATTGCACGTATATATTCCAATATACTACTAGGCTGACATACGGACATTGGCGGCTCAGGAATTTTTACATGTGAACAAGTCAATGTTAGGCACTTGGAGGATAAAGCTCTCATTCTGTCAAGATACCCTTCAAGCTCCAATGATCAAGACTTCAGTACACACCTTGCCGTTGTAGAGGGCCTCTGAGGACCACCGCATGATATCCTCGTGCATGCGCTACTGTACGTTCAGGAGCGACGTAATGGCGTCCCCGTAAAAATTGGACAACCTTTCAAAGAGTGTCACGGCTAGGCCCAGTCGCTCGGCCTCCTTGCTGATAACTGTTGGCGGCAGCTGCAGATGGTCGCCTGCAAGCACACATCGTCTGCCCTTGAGCAATGCGATCTAGCTGGCCGCCTCAAGCGCTTGAGCGGCCTCGTCTATGACAATGACATCAAACGTCACTTCCTGGAACAAGATAAACTGTACCTTGTAAACTATCTATCTGTATCAAGTACATACTCGAGTGACAATGGGGTAGAGATCAGTGAGCCTCTGATGACTGCCTCAAGACTGCTTGACAAGTCGTACTGATCTTTGACACATGTGGCTCGCTTAGCATGCAAGTTTGTGGAGGCTATATGCTGGTGAGTGGCTGTGATCGGCATGTGGGGACGTATACATGGGCACCACTTACGTGCAGGTGGCGGGACAAAGCGCCAGTGAGGGTCGCGAGTATGACTTTGCTGTTTTTGATGATGGCAGCAACAAGCGGCTGCTGACGACGGCGCTCCTCCTTGGCCAGCCATCGCAAATCCTGTCGCAGATTCGCCCTCTCTCTGCGATTGTTGGTTTCCAGTAGCTTGTCCTCAAGGTGCTGCACACAACAAGAGCAATTGCCACCAATCAATCTTTATCAGATAAAGTCATCAAGGTGCCATGTCTTCATCTCCGGCAGCTCCGGCAGCCATGCAAAGATGACCATGACCTCAGCAACCACAGCAATCTGAGAAGCGGAATCTGGTCATGGCTATCAGCTAAGTGCTGACTTGCACCTTCATCTCCTCGCGGGCATCGTTGGCGAGAGCACTATTGTCACTCCGTAGGACTTGCGCATCCAGCGAGGCATCGAGCACCTGCGGTAGCAGCCTGGCTGGGTGGCCCAGCCGGACGAGCTTCACATTCTTCGTGGCGAGCCGCTCGACGAGGTTGTCCACCGCAATGTTCGACGCTGAGCACGCAAGCACTTTGCGGCCCCTGCTCACCTCCTGCCCAAGCCAACAATTACACATTCTTAAACTGGAAAGACCACCTTCTCACCTATCTCCTGTTTCTCCTTAAGAAGCTGAACCATGCAAGAGCTGCACTTTCATGAGCAGGACGCTGTGAGAGACTTTGGCACCTGCAGGATGATCTCAACGACAGCAGTGGTCTTTCCAGTGCCAGGCGGGCCATGCAGCAGAAAAACGTCGTTAGCTGACAGTGCCTTGGTCACAGCGGCCTGCTGTGAGCGGTCGAGCTGCCCATTGAAGAAGTTTACCACCGGCGGCACCCCAGCAGAGGTTGGAGGCCTGGTACCAAACAGCGTTGGCACTAGGTCCGCAACGGGGCCTTGCAGGACGCCTTGAGTCAGATTCATCAACGTGTCCTTCAGCATTTGGTATGCAGCCTGCAGGAAAGGCTGCCACTTCTGAAACACTGTAGCTTTGGCAGAGAGAAGCAATCTGGCTCACAGCCCAAACAATCATGCAACAATCATGTCACAAACCGGTAGCAGGACACGAAGACGACAACTGCACAGGAGAAGCTCAATAGCATGTTGTGTACAACGACACCTAGATGCCACGAAGCAACCAAGAATGGTGGTACTGCGGATGTCTCACATCATTGACCAGCTTCTCCAGGTGGATAGGGTGGTCCAGGTCCTTCTCAGGAACGTCATCCACAACGACAGTAATGCTGTCCTCCCTGAGGTCGTATACAATGCCCTGCTCCAGCACCGGGCTGGTTGGCTCTGCTTCGCTCCGCTTCATCGCCACGATATCGCGAGGCCTCCACAACTGCGTAGCAGGACAGCAGCCAAGCTGCTGTGAGTCTGAAACTCAACAGCTGCATCAAGCACGACTGGAAATCAAGCCTCCAAGCCGACAATAATACAAATTCTGAATTTTACGAGCAGAGAAGCCCAGCTCTGTATACCCTGTGACCCTAAGCCTGGTCTCTGCAGCGAGGTGCCAGGTGGGTACCCTGTGAGGGGGAAAAAGGATGTCACCCTGGTTGGGCTTAAGTATTAGCAACGTCCTGCCAAACAGGCCAGGCGCCTCTTTGACACACATAAAGTCAAGCAGAGCGAGGCCTCGCCGCTGGGCTGTCTCGAGCTTCATAAGCGTCGCAAGCTCGTTCGATCTCGTCACCTCCGCGTCCTGGTAGCCACCTCGCACGACAGTTGGAGTGTTTGTGAGCAGGGAGGCGAAGAAACGAGTAAGAAGAGGATGCTAGAAAGCACAGCTGCAATCTAGGTTTTCCAATGCCTTAAAGCTTGCTTGGAATTCCACTACACTGCAGAATTAGAGATGAATAATTGCCTATGGCTAGCGCAATAACAACAACAATTGGTGAATGAATTGGCACAAGTTGCAGAGATTGGCAGTACCAACAGCTTTCAGGTTGTGAAGTCAAGCTTGTCAAGTAAACAAGTGACACAGAACATTCTCATGTCAAACGTGGAATGGAATGGCAGCCGCCCAGGATCAGAGGAGCTGGGGCACTTGCGCGGGTTAAGCAATACCTTCTCGAGGTCAAGTAGCTTGTCCATGCTACGGACGAAGCTTTCAACAGTTAGAACGTCCGCAGACTCCCCTCTGCCAGAGCTCCCAGAACCCTGCTCCCTCCACAACCCCATGGCTGCTGTGCCGCTGCAAAGCTGCAGCTTCCCGTCCACCTTGAGCCCCAGGAGGGACTCAGTGAGCTCGCCCAAGCAAGCATCACTGAGCCCGCCCTCTTCCATAGGCACAACGACATGGCGCCCCTTTGCAGACGGTCGCGTGATAGTCAGCATGCGTCGTCCCTGGCTGTTGGTCTTGCTCCCATGCTGCAGGCCGTGCTCCTTGGCCGCCTCTGCAGCATCCAGCTTGCATAACGGCATGAGAAGGAACGTGGGAGCTGCTGTCTATTGACCAATCATATCCCAGCAAGGCATACCAGCCAGTAAGCTAGTTAGGCAAAAAATTGGTCCAACATGAGGGCTTTATTCTAAATCAGGGCAGTGATAGATATTCAGTGAGCTCCATTCATGTGTTTTCCGTAACATCGCTGGAGGAGCACGTTGTGTGCCGTTACAGCAGGCTGACTAGAAGGCCAGTACTGAAGGAGGATGGGCATCACCGTGGAGGGCAGCCCGCTGCTGAGCCGTAACCGATGGCGGAAAGGCGATACTGCGGACAGTCGTGGGCTCGTCTTCCGATGTGATCCCATCGCCATCGGCCTGCAGCTGGTCTGGCTTGTCGGCCGCCTGCGACGAGGAACGCAGGTCGATGAGGCCAACACGGAGGGTGGTACGTGCAGTCATGGCTTCCCTATGAAGCGGGACTGGGCGCTGATGGCTGCCCTGAGCTGTTGTCAGCGATGTACACTGTCCTAGCTCGTCTGACAGTGTGTGTGGCTCGGCCTCAACGCCCAGGCCATTGAAGAAGTGACCTCTTCCAAAAGGGGCGGGGGCTTTGACAGTGACAGGCTCTTCCAATAGAGGGCGATGGCTGTTGAAAGCCAGCCCCGAGAGAAAAAAGACGCTTTCAGTAGAGGGCGACGGCTTGTAAGGGGCCAGCCCAGAAAGAATGATGCAAGAAGTGAGCTCTAGGGGGCGAGGGCTGTGAATGGCCAGCCCAGAAGCACTGAATGAGGTCCAAGAAGGTCCCTGGAGGGGCGAGCCCGGGGCAAAAGATGAAGGACGCTTCCAGAAGTGGGCGGTGGCTGTGAGAGGCCAGCCCAGGAAAAAGAATTGACACATTTCAAAGGGGCCAAGGAAAGCGTCAAAGCACACAGAAATCAAGTAGCTACGAAACACTCAGCAAACTCTGTTGAGCAACCGCAGTGAGAAACCGCAGGGCGGAGATCCCGAGGCTGCCCCGCCAAGCCCTGCCATGCTGGCTAACACGCCCGAGCATGGCATGCCGCCGGGCAGGCCCGCCGCCGGACCGTGCTGTCCGTGTTGTAGTGCCGCTTTGACGTGACACTCGTGCGCTGGCTTCGTCTACACGGTTACTTACAGCTAGGAGACGATTCGGCTACTATTGTGACGAGCAAGGCAAATGCGTGTGTGTTAAGAGATGAGGAGGCCATGTGTGGCCAAGTACAAAGGCAAGCACATTGGACATATATACGTCACCTGCTGCTAAGCTGACCCGCTCAGTAACCACGAGTCAGCACATAGAGGTCGCTAGCTGACGCTCAAATACCGGACGGCAATTGACTAGCTCTTGTGCCAGCAGCTAAGGCTCGACCAGCTTTCTGATGCAGAGCATACGCCTGAGCTCGTTGCAGACAGGTTGACACTCGACGTCGCAGAAATGACGGATAGGCTGCCGGCATACCCATCTGGGCTGGGAGCATATCCTCGCGTCGTGCATATCCCAGACTCGCTATATTCTCGAGTAGGGTATGGAAGCGAGGACCCAAGCAGCCGAAAGTGTCGATTGCGGCCGGGAGGAGGTGGTCACTGCGGGGGTAGTCTGAGTAGTGTCGGAGCTTTTTCTGCTCAGCACCTCCCACTGCGTGGCCAGCAATGTGTGTGGAAGCGGAACTCTTGTATGCCTCAGTCACCACCACATCAACCAAAGCTCGTGGGCCTCCGCCAGGTTGTACACCCACAATGTCCAGGGTGCGACGGTGATGGCGTCCCTGGGAACCGGTGGTGATGGGCATTACATTGCTCACTTCAACGATGGCGCGGTAGCCGGCGTCGCGCATCAAGCCCGCCAGGGCGTCCCGTAGGAGATTGTGGACGCCCACCACCTCAGGGCCTGTGGGACACCGCAGCATGTGGGTGGCTAGGTCTCCGCCCTCCGTACGGAAGCCACACTCACACTGAGTTACTCCAATCAGGCAGGTCGGGGGCAGGCCCAGGAACAGCTGGAGAAGCGTCCGGAATGCTTCAGGGCTGATTTTGAAAGCGTTGTGGATTGCGTGTGTGGTGAGCCAATCCGTTGCCCCAGGCGTTGCGAGCGATGTGAGACGTGCCAGACTCCTTGGATTGGTCTTGATATCCGGCATCGTCCTCAACGCCTTGCGACGCTCGTCCTCAACTGCCGCAACGAGTCTGGCCTGTGCCGCTTTGTCTGGTGCTTGAGCAAGCGCTGAGAAGGGGGTGAGGAGGGGTTGTAGGGACGGGAAGGAGCCGAGTGCTGACTCCCGGATGCTCCTCAGTTGTACTTGGAATGCCAAGGAGCCTTCCTCCACCTCGGCTGCAGGGCCGGCCAGGCAAGGGAAGCGCAAGGGAAGAAGGGAGGCAACCTGGTGCCAGCAACCGAGAAAGGCTGCCTGCGCCGTCTGTTCAAGTGACCGGCAGCCCAGGCCGCCCATTCGTGTGGGAAGGGATGCCTGCAGGGAGGATGAAGGTGAGGGGAAGGATGGGTGTTGAATCAGGGAAGCCAGGGTTTGCCGGAGGGAGGTGTCGAACTCCTTGTACAGCTCGCCCACCATGTCCGTTGGGGCGACTGTCCGCTGCAGGTAGCCAGCTCGTTGACCGATGCAGCGAGTAAGGATGGCCAGCGCCAGCTGCGGATCTCCGAGGAGGGGAAGGGAGGGAAGGGGGGCAAGGTGTTGCTGCAGGCGTTCACGCAAGTCCTCCGCAATGTGGGATGGTGTGCCAAGGGGAACTTTGAGAACAGCCAGCCCATTGGCAGGGGTCTGGCAGCCTGGTGGGAGCTGGAGGTTGGTGGGGAGGGGGCGTGGTGACCATGCCACGTTCTTGGTGGGGCAGACCCGCAGGCCCATTGTGCTCAGTTCGTGTACGAGCAAGGGATAAGCCGCCATGACTTCTGACGGTGGGCCGACGATATGTGTGTCGTCTGCATAGGAGGGGAAGAGGAGGTTCGGGTGCAGGCTTTGGGTGCGCCGTAGTGCTCGGGAATGTGCCAAGGCGAAAAGTATGGGGCTGAGGGGATCTCCCTGGCGTGTGCCAGTTGTGGACCATAAGGTCGTCCAAGACTCCTCCGAACGCCACAGCAGCCGCCCTGGCCGGCCATAGGCCATGAGGAAATAGGGGATTAAGGAGGGGAAGTGATCACGCAGCTCCTCCATGATGGCGTTGCGCTCCACAGTGTTGAATGCATTGGCTATGTCCAATCCAAGGACCATGTGTGATGGGTTGACATCCAGCGCTGCGCGGATCCCGTGGACGAGGGCCTCTGCCCCGCAGGACATGCCAGCACCAAATTGGTGGGGTGCAAAATGGGTGGACAGCTGGGACTTTAGCTCGCCGCACAAAGCCTTGGTCACCAGCCGCATTATTACTTCTGTCATGGCGATGGGCCTGACACCACCTGACGGCTTGGCCAGGGCCAGCAGGTGGCTGGAGTTGAGAGCGTCGGCGATGCGGGGGGGGATGGTGGCTCTGGTGATGTGCCGGCAGGTGGAGAGGAGCAGAGAGAAGCTTCTTTCGTCTCCATTTTGGAAGATGTCCCGTAGGTGCTCGAAGAGCCATCCAGAAGGGCCTCCAGACACCATTCGGGGGGCTTTGGTGAGGGCCGTGCGGAGCGCATCTGCTGAAAGTTCAAGAGGAGTGGGGAGCTCGCCAACCCAGGGCTCAAGAGGGTGCTGAGGAGGAGGATGCAGCTGGCGCAAGGTGGCTTCAGTGGCCTCATTGTTTGCTGCCAAGGGGTCGGGGCAGAGGGCCTGAGCGGCTCGAGAGAGCTCTCCTGCTCTGCCAAAGCGTCTTGCACGCGCTAGGTTGCCAATCATGGACTGTTGAGAGGGCTGGTTGCGGGTGCCTCCACGTGCACGTCGTTCTGAGAGCGCGACCCGAGCGGCTGCTGCACGCTGCTGAGCCAGCTCCTCCCACTTGCCGCTGGCGAAGCGAGCCAATCTGTCCTGAAGGCATTTGCGGCCACCAACGCCAAAGGAGGGAAGAGGGCCAAGCACGAGCTTGGGGAAGAGCAGGTACAGCGCCCAGGCCGCCTCGTCCAGAGGGTCAGCTTCCACGCGTGAGAGGATGGGCGTCAGCACCTTGCAGCACCCACGTCGTGCCCACTTGGGAATGTGGCGGAGGTTGTGGAGCCCGTCGGGGATGAGGAGGGGAAGGAGGTCCACTGTTGCTGCCCAGTGCCAGCTCTCGGGAGAGGGAGGTGGTGGAGGACGGGCTGAGCCCGGCAGGTGCGACGTTGCTGCCTGCTCTTCGCGGTTTCGTTGGTTCTGGCATGAACGAGCATGGACTGGCAATCCTCTTGGGCGGTAACGGCGCTGGCAGCCCGGACAGGGGACCCGCGTGGCTGGGGCTTCTCCGAGGCCAGTGCGGGCTGGGCGCTGTTGAGAAGAGCGGCCCTGCCGACGGCGACCGGGTCCAGGGCGGCTTCCGGCTTGATGACAGCTTTCCACAACCCGCGCAGGCGGCGGCGGAGGTAGAGGTAACAGAGGAGGTAGAGGGAGCAACGGTGGCGGCTCCGGAGCGGGCACTGGGGGATGAACTGGAGAGTGCAAGGGTGGAGCTGGGGGGGGAGAGGGACGGAGCAGAGCCAACAAACTCAAAGGCCGCCAGGTGGGGGAATCACTTGATCGTGGTGGGCTGACGACAATGCCAACTCGCGGGTCCATGTTCGGAGTCTCGGAGTCTGCATCCGAGGTGGCTGAGCTTGGATGTGCAAGCAGCTGGGCTTGCTCGACAGGCGCAGACACTCCGACGCCAAGGAACTCGGGCTCCGGTGTCGACGTTGATGTCGTGGTCGCCACAGGCATGAGCACAATCTGAGGGCTGCGACCCTCGCTCGCGTCGGCCTCCGCACTCGCTGGAGCAGGGGGAGGGAGAGAGCTGGAGGGGCCGCTGGGAGGATGGGCAGGGTGGCCCCTGACGCAGTGGCGGCCCTCGACACAGCAGTCGTGCTGCGGGTGCTGTAAGAGCGAGCGGCGCGCCGAAGCGAAGAGCTGCGCGAGCCGCCTCGGCTCTTAGCAGCCCCCAGCACGGCGTCGGGGCCGGCGGGGGCGCTGGTGCACGCGAGTCAGCGGGCAGCGGACCGGCGCCGGCGGCGGCGGCGGCCGCGGACGGCGGCGGGGAGGGTGGGGAGCCGTTGGGCGGGAAGTTGGTCCGGTTGGCCGCCAGAGGTCCAGGGCGGACAGGGAAGGGAGTGACACCCGGCCGGTTCCCAATTTATGGTCATCGACGGTGACGTCGTCCGCTAACCGCTAACTACTGATGATCGATTAGCCCAGTCCGCTACGCTACTCCCCGCTTGGCTGGGATTGGTCCTTCGCGTCCGTCGCGCATCGAGGGGCGCATGCTCACCCGTCGCTTCCATGGTGAACCGGTAGACTTTCCTGCAGCCGGGTCGCTGGCGCAAGTGTATCGCATGCGCTTGGCCGTCTCGCTGCAGAGGTCCATGGCCCGTGCGCTGCACCTTCGTGCCGGACGAGCCCTCGCTGCTGCCTCTGGCTCTGTCCAGGGGACCCACTTCCAGGACCCTAGCCTCTCTGATTTGCGGCTGCTTAGCAGGGGTTACTGAGTGATTTGTAGCTGCTTTCTTTCTTTGTGTGCTTTGGTTTCTTAGCGCTTCCTCTGGCTTCCTCTGGCCCCCTTCTCATTCTTTGTTTATTCTTTTTTGGGCTGGCTTGTCCAGCCCCTATCCTCAATGGGCGAGCCCTTTCTTCATGCTCAGGCTCCAAAGTCGTCTTCAGCGAGATGTCGAGGGGGGGCACCCACCCACCGACTGCTTTGAGAAAAGCGCGGCCGAATTTACTGGTGGCAGGGAGAAGCCAGCCCAAAAGGAATGGACAAATTTTATTCCACTACCTCCGACGACCTTTCCGATGACCTCTTCCTGAGTGCCTCTTGACCTTGTCCATTCCTTTTGGGCTGGCTTCTCCCAGCCACCAGTCAATTCGGCAGCGCTTTTCTTTTCGCCTGGGAGTGCCACCACTTCTTCTCCCTCAGGCCCCTCCGTCATTGTGGCCCCCTTCGACCCTTTGTGAATTTGTTTCGGGCTGGCTTTTCACAGCCCTTAAACCCCATGGGGGGCATCTTGTACTTGGCCACACAGGCCCTTTATCTCTTGATATACACGCTTTTCCATGGGGAGAGCCACTTCTTCCCCCCACTTTGTTTAGCTGGCATCCGACAGTGTGAATGTGGCCATGGATGGGAGGACGAATTGGCGGCTCACATGCTTCGACGTGTTGAGGGAGTTGAATGTAATGCCTCCCACAACCTTCTAGGAGATGCTTTGTATGGCTTTGTGAGCGAGGCAGGTTACCATCCGCCATGGAGGTGCCGGGCATTACGCCGGTACTCCAGAAGCGCGGCCAACCTTACTTCAGGCTCTGGATGTGGTTGCCACCCCTCAGAGCGATGGGCTTCGTCTACTCCTCGACGTCGTTCTTATCGATGCATTCCAACCAGGGGTACCCACGCCGATTGTGCCAGGTTGGGCGACGCATCACACGGAGAAGAGAAGGAGCGACATTATAAGGACCCGAGCGATCACTTCTTCCCATGCGCCATAAGAATTGTGGTCATTACGGAACGAAGTGGTCATTTCTCCTCCATGGCCTGGCAGAACTTGTCGATGCCCGTGACGTAGTCGGGCGGGTAGCTTAGGGCATTCAAGCTTCCCACAAGCAATCGTTGCTTGCTATAGAAGGCGGCTATTATTGAGTCTGCAGCGCTCCCAGGGACTCGCGATACACTCGCTCAGCATTGGGCCATATTTATGGCTTCCGTGGTGGTGGTCTGGCTCCTCAGCTTAGCTTGTCAGATATGTATGTGCTCACTAGAGGATATAGTGCCCCTCTTAGCCAACTCATTACCCTGTTACAAGGACATCTGTAAGGCTAGCCTTAGAGAAAAGGGCGCGCCCGTGGAGGATAGGGGCTGGAAAATCCAGCCCAGAAAAGAATGAACAAAGTACGAGAAGGGGGCCAGGGGAAGCGCTAAGAAAAACAAGCACACGAAGAAACAAAGCAGCTACGTATCACTCAGTATTCCCTGCTAAGCAGCAGAGACACTAGGCTCCTGGAAGTGGGTCTCCTGGCCAGAGCCAGAGGCATCAGCGAGGGCTCTGCCGGCACGCAGGCGCAGTGCGCACGCCATAGACCTCTGCAGCGAAACGGCCAAGCGCATCCAGTACACCTGCACTGACGACCCGGCTGCAGGAAATGCCACCAGGAGCGGCGGACGATAGAGTGGCGGGCGAGTTGGTTGAGCAACTCGAACCATCGAGCGCCCAACGCCCCATGCGTGTCGATCGCCACCGGGAAGAATTCGTCTTCCCGCGGATGATCGGCATGTTTGAGCTCTGAAGCCCGAGCGGCGCAGGCGACCGCGAACCGAGCCTTGATGACACATTGGGCTGGGTGTAAGCGGTCGTAGGCGTCTGTGGTCACCACGTCCAGAAAAAGACGTGGCCCGCCGGCTTGTGGGGTGGCCACCAGGTCTACGCGCGTGCGTGGAGACCGGCGGCCCTTTGCTGGAGCGGCATGACGGCGGAGATCTTTGCTGCCACCGAGAAGCCAGCCTCCACCAGGATGCAATGCATCGCATCCCGGAGGGCGGTCGTGGGCTGCAGTCCGCTCGCCGCCGTGGGAAATAGCGCAAAACACGAGCGGCCAGCTCCCCAGGCTCGGCCCCCCGCTCGCCACATTCGCACTGACGCACGCCCTGGAAACATGGCGGCGGCAGGCCCACGAGCCGGTGGACGGCACTGCGAGATGCCTCGTCCGGGAGAGTGAGAAAGAAGGTGCTCGCCCATTGAGAAGAGGGGCTGGCAAAGCCAACCCAAAAAGAATGGACAATGTTCAAAGCCAAAGAAAGAGGTGCTGAAAAAGGACTACACTACAAAGTGCAAGATGGTGCAGAGGGAGATGCAGATGGCTGCTCAGAATCCACGTGTGAGCAACAGCAGATCAGAGTAACTCGGAGCAGGAGAAGCGGCACTTTGCCGAGACCCGGAAGCAGCAGCCATAGCACGGCCAGCCCGCGCGCGAGTGAGGGCCTGGAGCCACGCCGCGGCCCCCGGGGAAGAGGCCGAGTGGAGTCGCGCGCGCCCGACGCCTCCCTTTCAAATTTATGCGCACCGCGCGCACCTTCTCTCTTTGAAAGAAGAAAGAAGAAAGGGCTCGCCCATTGAGGATAGGGGCTGGACAAGCCAGCCCAAAAAAGAATGAACAAAGAACGAGAAGGGGGCCAGAGGAAGCCAGAGGAAGCGCTAAGAAACCAAAGCACACAAAGAAAGAAAGCAGCTACAAATCACTCAGTAACCCCTGCTAAGCAGCCGCAAATCAGAGAGGCTAGGGTCCTGGAAGTGGGTCCCCTGGACAGAGCCAGAGGCAGCAGCGAGGGCTCTCCCGGCTCTTTGAAAGAGCCCTTTTCTCTCCTTCGTTCATTTTATATTGGGCTGGCTTTTTCCAGCCCCTATCCTCAATGGGCGAGCTCTTCTCAAGAAGAAAGAAAGGGCTCGCCCATTGAAGAGCTCTTCTCTCTTTCTTTCTCCTCAGCCGCATTCTTCTCGCCGCTCCGCCCGCCATGGAGGGCCTGCCGGACGAGTGCCTGGCGGCGATCCTTGCCCGCGCCGCCGCGCCGCCCGCCCACGCCCCGCTCGGCGCCTCTGGCTGGCTCTCGCCCGCGCGCGTCTGCCGCCGCTGGCGCCGCCTGGTGAAGGCCTCCGTCACCGAGCTCGCGCTGCGCGAGCGCAGGCAGCTCAGTAGACGGCAGGCGCCGTCGGTGCTCAAGAAGCGGCAGCTCGGCCCGGCGCTGGCCACAGCCTTCCCGAACCTCGCACGGCTACGCCTCACCGTCCACTTCTCCGCGAGTCTCTCCGATTTCTGCTCGCTGACGGCCGCCACTGCACTGTCAGATCTGCGGGTGACCCTGCGGTCCCACTGCATCCACTATAAACACATTCACGTACCGCCAGAGGGTCTGAATGATCTCGTTGCCCATGCACGGATACTGCGGGGGCTGACTCTCCAGTGCCACCCGGCCGTTCTGGTTCCCATCATTGCCCAGCTCACGGCCCTCGAGAGCCTCTCCATGTTTATGTGCAACTTCTCTGGTAAGTGCTACTCCGTAATGTAGTACGTGCTCTGACCTAGATGCCTGATATAGGTACAATACCCTGTCACTGCAGTGCAATTTGGCCTTCCCTCCTTGTAAGAAGATGGGCTATTGACGGGCCGGTGTGATTGATAATGGCCTCTGACAGACGCGGACATCCAAACTATCGTTGTCTCGTGCAAGCGTCTCACGGAGCTGGAGCTTGGCAGCTGCAAGCGGCCCTCTGGTCCTCTCACAGACGCAGGACTTCTATACATTGCCAAGAGTTTGCCGCAGCTACGATCGCTCTACTTGACTGGCTGTGGGAATATCACGGACGCCGGGATTATTGCGCTAGCCTCCGCTTGCCAGCTGCTGCAGCAGGTCGGCTTTCAAGCCTGTTCAAGGCTGTCGGTAGTCTCCTTTGAGGAGCTGATGTCATCATGCTGCTCGCTGACGCGGTTGCTCATCGACAGGCCCTGGATTAGCCACAGGCTGCCGCCAGAGACAGCTACAGCCATTTTCTCGAAATTGCAGGTAGTAGAGATACGCATCTCAGCAGATGATGACAACACTGATGCTATCAAGGACCTAGCTGCCTCTTGCTGGCAGTTGCAAGAACTTCACATTCTTGGCTCAGGTGGTGCCCTCGATCCGTGGCTGGTCGGTTTCAACGAGCTTTCATCCCTTTCGGTGCTGAAGTTGACTCGGTGGACGGTGACAGCTTTGGCTTTGGGTGCTTTCTTGGCCAAGGCCCCCCACTTGGTGGCCCTTGGTCTTCATGGCCTTCATTGCCTTACGACGGACTTGACCTTCCCTACCAGTCTTTCATCGCTCCGTTCCCTCGACTTTGATGTGTGTTGGGACACAGACGAAAGTGTGAATGGCTTCTGGAAGCTCGGCGGCTGGTGCTCTGGCCTTTCATCACTTCGAATTGCTGACATCTCTCACCTGCAAGCAAACAAGGACTGGGCAACAGTTCTTGCCGATTGCGGTGGACTTCTTAGCCTGGAGCTTGGTGTGCCAGATTGCAAGGATTACGAGAGATTGTTCATTGCGCATAGATTACTGGCACTTCCATGCCCTACAGAGGTGACAATGAACTCAAATATATATGAATGTGAGGGGACGTATCAGAGTATCTCGCGCTTGGTGAGCCCATGCACAAGCCTGCAAGTTGTGCGCTTATGCTGTCGCTGGTGTTGCCCCGAGAACATCTTCATCCAGATGATTGCCGACCTCCTTGCCACTTGCAGCCGACTAGCATATCTGCATGTGGCCGGCCTCTCTTATACCAAGGTCAAACGGCTGCCGCAAGATGTTGCAAAACTCTTTTTGCACAGTGCAAGAGTAGCTCGGCTGGAGAGGGTGGAAGAGCGATGGGAGGCCGACTATGGTCTAGCTCATGATTACTTTTTCAAGTTTCGCATTCTTCATGAGACTGCCATTTAATGGATACTATTCAATTCTTTGTTGAAAGCTACTGGCAGGAAGCAAATGGCACATGTCTCTACGGAGTCCACAATGTTAACAGCCACTCGCTCCTTTGCTTTGCTAGTCAACTATATCTGGTCAGAATGAGACAAGCATATCTCAAAGCCATTGATGTGGACTTAGCCCTGCTCTAGGAGTGCTGCTCCCGAAATCAGTCTGTCAGAGGTATCACGCAGGCAGAGGCCCTTAAGCTTCCATCTGCAATAGTCTCGTGTCTAGCTGTGTGATTTTAGGCGCCTTAGGACCTTGTCCATTCGTTTTTTGGGCTGGCCTTCCCCAGCCCCTACTTTCGTCACGAGGGAAGGCGCGCGGTGCGCATGAAATTGATAGGGAGGCCAATTCTAGCCTTACAAATGTCCTGTTAACTGGGTAATGAGCTGGCTAGGGGGGACACTAATATCCCCGTCAAGAGAGCACTTTCTTCACTTTCTTCACTCAGTAACCCCTGTTGAGCAGCCGCAGGTCAGAGAAAATGTGGCAAGAAAGAAAGCGCGGCCAGATTGACTGGTGGCTGAGAAGGAAGAATGTGCTCGCCCATACAGAAGAGTGGCTGGCAAAGCCAGCCCAAAAAGTTTGGACAATATCCCAAGCCAAAGAAAGAGGAGCCGAAAAAGAACTACACTATAGTCCATGCCTTTGGACTAGGACGAAGACATCAGCCAGAGGACGCTCAGTAACCTCGAGTCAGGAGATGCAAGTCGGAGTAGCTAGCCGGGGGAAAGACGTCGCCCTGACGGAAGGCGGAGGCCGCCGTCAAAGCTCGGCCGGCGCGCAAGTGGACCGCGAACGCAAGGAAGAAGAAGTGGCACTCCCAATGGGGGCAAGGGCTGCGAAAAGCCAGCCCAAAAAGAATTCACAAAGGTTCAGAGGGGCCTAAGAGCGGTGAGCAGCTACAAAGGGGCCTGAGGATGCAATGGTAAAACAGGGGGAGGATGGATCACTCAATAAGTACGAGTGAGGAGCCTCAGATCCGACAGACTAGCTGCCGGGAAGC